>OZ005658.1:55172441-55772441 GCA_963930645.1 Salticus scenicus | reverse complement strand
TTTTTATTTATTTCTTTATTTTGTAGATACACTTATTAACTACAGAATTTATGTGGTATATGATGAAACGGTAATTTAATTTCTTCAGATTTTAGAAAATAATAGATTTTTAATAGAACAATAATTTAATTAAAAATTGTTTAAGCTTAGCAGCGGGAAAGGCTAGTAATAATAAAACATCAAAAGAATATTATCATTTTTACTTTCTCTTACCCATAGGGTCGAGAAAGTATTGTTTTAGGGTCAAATTTTCGAACGTGAGTTTTTGTTATATTTACATGTTCTGAGGTCCCTGAATACGAAAATCATGTTTTTAGCAAATGGTCTGTGTGTCTCTCTGTTATCAGCATATCTCAAGAACAAATAGTAGCAGAAATTTCAAACTCGGTATTCTAAATGTGTATCATATAGGGATGCTGTAGAAAGCTTTTCGTTGAGATGAAGCAAATGGCTCGTGTACAGGGACACTTAAAAGTATTCAAATACATTATGACTATGGGGGAAATTGCAGGTAAGTAGAGTTTAACATCTATAGACTGCACTAAACCAAATGAAACTAATATATATATTTTGTAATAGAGAAGTCAACTGGGAAAATTTTTTTGTGTATGTAGGAGCCTCGCCTCCCCCTCCCCCCTGGGGGGAAGTCCCCCTTGAGGAGAGTAAATTTTCATGACGGGTATCTTTCAAAAGAGCTCGCCAATACCTTTAAAACGAATGGTTGAACCATCGATCTGCGATAATTTAAAATAAAGTTATCGACTTTTTTTCATTTTTAACAGAAAAAAAAAAAAAAAAAAAAAAAAAAAATGTAATATTGCGAATAAATTCAACTTTTTTTTAAATATTTATTTAGTGTTATACTGCTTCTCTAATATGGAAATCGTTGCATTATCATAAAAGATAAAATAATAATTTTAATAAATTATTTTTTAAAAACAGAATTAATTTTTAATAAGCGAATTAAATTCAGTATAAATGTAGGTGCATTAATGAAACGGGGGGGGGGGGGGGTTCACACAGAACTAATTATCAAATAAAACTCTTCCGAAGCCTAATTTGAATTGTTTAACATAGGTTTACATAACAGTACTCGTTATCTTACCTCTTAATCTCCAACCTGTATTTATAGTGTTAAATTTCAGGGTAAGAGAAAGTCGTATGAGTGACACACCAGATTATTTAAATTGGAAACATCGTCCAAAAATGTTACATGTATATCTTTTAAAAGAAAATAGAGTCGTATTTACAAATCTCTACATAAAAACAAGTTTCTTTTTTCTTTTTGCAAGGAAAAAAAAAAAAAAAAAAAAAAGAAGAAGAAGAAAATGTTTATACGATGCTGGCCCAATGATAAGTTGTACGAAGAGTAAAATTATTACTCATATCATTTCTGCATCATCGAAAACAGATGAGAGAAAAAGAATCCTTATCCTCGTGTTTATCTTTCCGAAACATGTTCTTTTACAAGATAAAATAAGTCGCCTAAATCCTTCCTGGACAAGGAAACAGAGAAGATCACAGCCGAAAAGAACCATTACTTCATTTCTCTTCTGCTCTTTTTTTTTTTTTTTTTTACCTCAGAATCTTTAGCCGCCAGACGATAAATAAAAAAAGTAAATAAATAAAATAAAATAAAGATCGATTGGCAATATCGGCAATGTGGTTAGACGCATTATTGGAATGGAGGATTCACAGGAGGGGGAGGGAAAAAAAAAAGAAGAGGAAGATAGCGGCAAAAGGTTGGGGGATAGCGGAAAAGCTCTAAAAGGACATTAAAGATACTTTTTCCTACAAGCACGCAACCCAACAAAGTGAGATTTTATCTCCCCTACTGATAATGAACACTATTTTCTCGACATTGAGTATCAGAGATTAGATGCCTCCAGTGAATGCCGCCTTATTTTCTGCCTTCTTTAAGAAATTTATTCGCGCTGGTGTAAAATTGAAAAACTTACCAAAATTAAAGTGATATGCAAACTCTATTTGCAAATTCTTCCATTCACGTGATTTTCTGGTAGTTAAAATAGCGATTATTAAAACTAGTATACTGTGGCCATCACAAAATTTCTTCTATATGTTACTATGTAAATACACGCAGTGCAAAGTATTTATTAAAATTATTACTTGACAAAACTATTCACCACGTTAGGAGCAGACGATTTTCATCTCAGAAAAGTGTAACTCTAAACGTCGTCGAAAGAAAATCAATTTTGCGCTTTACAGACGACATTTTCTTTTTATTTTTTATTTTTAAATGTTAGAACTGAAAATAATTGATAACTTAGTTTGTTTTAAATTATCATAGATACATGGTTCAACCACTCATTTTAAAAGTATTGATGAATTCTTTTCAGAAATATACATATTAAAAACATAAATATGAAAAGTCGGGACGAAAGCGCCCCCTGTTGAGCAATATGCACTAAAAGTTTAAAAACATCAATTTATGTCAAGGTGCAACTCAACGAAAAAAACTTCTGAGCATCGGTTATGAACATAGAGCTAGCTGCCATATTTAATATTGTTAAATTAAATATTAAGAGATCTCTATTCAGGGGTCCATCCAGGCAAAATTTGGGCCCCTTTTGCGGCCCCTTCACAAAATTCCACATAGTAAAAAGGGACCCTTCACAAAATTCAAATTCATAAAAAGGGACCCTTCACAAAATACAAATTCATAAAAAGGGACTCTTCACAAAATTCAAATCCATACAAAGGGACCCTTCACAAAATTCAAATTTATAAAAAAAATGAGTCCCTTCACAATATTTTGTTTTATAAAAATGATCCTTTTATTAAATGTTTTCATATTTTCAGTATTATTTTTAATTTATGCTTTAATTTGGCTCAACGAAACTATTCACTTGATATTAAACATGACATAAAGTAATTGTAAAAACTGAAGATTTTACACAATATTTTACTTTTTCACAAAAATATTTTGTTTTTCACAAAAAAGGGACCCAAAAATTAAAACCTGGATCGACCCCTGCTACTACTTAAATTATAAATGCAATAAAAGAAATTTAAATAAAATAAATAAAAACTATTTAATTAAAAATGCAGTGATCTGCGAGGGGGGGGGGGGGTGTTGATCATTCGCGTTGGTATAAAATTGAAACTTGACTGAAAAGAGAATCTTGTGAAATTCAGAATGCAAACTGTATTATTTTCCAGAAAAGAAAAGTAAAGAAGGTAAAACTGTAAAAATTAAAAAACCAAAATGAGAGATTCTTAAATTCAATTTTTTAAAACAAATCTTTAAAAAATATCGCTACTAATTTAACTACAAATGCAGTGACAACGAAAAATAAGTTTATTCTCTCCAGTGTAAAATTAAAATCTGTTGCAAAATTTTATACTTTAAAACAGAAATTCTTCCATTCACTAAAGTCGTTTTTCGTAATGATTAAAAATAAAGAGGAAAACTGTGCAAAGTAAAACAGATATTAAAATAAGGGTACAAGACACAATAATATCTTTTAAAATTATATTTTGAAAAAATCACTATTGCTTATTAAAACAAGGAAAACTACAACGTCTAAAACGCCAGAGAGAAAAAACTAGAAAGCAGATAGCTTTTTCGGTAGCATTTAGCGTACCGTCTTCAATGCTTTATAATTAATTAAAAAGTTATATTAATTATATCTATTTAAATAAAAAACTTACGATTATTTTAAATTCTTATTTTACAGAACACAAATATTAAATTTTAACCTTTTACACGCCGCATTCAGACCCAGGTGTAATTTAAATTAGTTTTTAACATATTTTGCCTTCTAATGCTTTAGTTTAAAGAACTCTATGATTAAAATGTGTTTTTTTTTTTTTTTTTTTAATTTTTTAATATAATTTAAGATTATTGTTGTATTTAATATTATTAATTTAATGCTAATGTAAGCAATTTTAAACATGCCAGCCTATTTTTTGAAGCATTTGCTTGTTTTTACAAATTATGTGAATTTTTAAACTGTGGGGTAAAAGGAAAAGGTAGAATAGGTCATTTTTATAATTTTCTGTACGTTTCCCCTTTTATGACTGAACTGTAATTTCTATTTCAAAAAAATCAAGTCATATTTCTATTATAGCTGATAATTTTTTCAAGCCAGTATTCACGATATTTAATTTTTAAATGAATTTTTAATTCCATGTTCCATTTATGGAACATTGGCTTGTAAAAGGTTAATGATACAATTTTAATACAGTGAATTTTCATATATAGTGAAAGACTGTTTTCAGAAGCAGGCATTTGAGAATCTGGACGTAGCAGAATTTTACCCCAAAATGCAGAATTACACTTTTTGCACCATCATCAGTCAATTATTAATATTAAAAGCTGCGAAAATCTTACTCATTGAATAAATAATTTTGTTATGTGCTTAAGTATGTGTATAACTTGAGAAATTATAAATTGAAATGATTGCAAAACTAGAACTGGTATGTTGTGGCCACCACATGACTTTCTTCTATATTTTCCTATACAAATTCACTCAGTAAAAATAATTTATTACAATTATTATTTAAAAAAATTATCTTCCATGATAATGCAGACGACTTCCATATTAGAGATGTAGTATAACACTAAATATTAAAAAAAACCCAATTTTATTCTCAATATTACATTAAAAAAAAAAAATAATAATAATAATAATAATAAAATAAATTGTTTTGTTTTGTTAAAAATGGAAAACAAATCGATAACTTTATTTTAAATTATCGCAGATCCATGGTTCGACCATTCGTTTTAAAAGTATTGGTGAGCTCTTTTGAAAGATACCCATAATGAAAATTTACTCCCCTCGAGGGGGATTCCCCCCCCCCCCCCCCAGGGGGAGGCGAGGCTCCTACATACAATTTTTTTCTCCCCAGTTGACTATATTACAAATTTTAAATTTCATAATGATTAAAAAAAAAGTAATTCTCTTTATGCACATTTATACAAAATTTTGTCCTATACCACCATGTTAAAGTTTAGAAAAACTGGGATGGCAACGCAAGCTGTTGGACAATTTTTACCAAAAATTGATGGGCACTAATTTATGTCAATGTATAACTGCATACCAATTTGTATGAAATTCTGTGCAGTAGTACCTGAGATACAGTCACCACAAAATTTTGTTACACACACACAGGAACAGACATTTTCTAAAAATGGTGAAATCGTGTTTTACAGCTCTCAAAACGTGTAAAACCATCAAAAACCCGAGGTCGAAAATTTTTACGAATCCAATACTTTCTTCTATTGAATATAGAAGAAAGTAAAAATTATAATCTTAGCATTGAGAAAATTATTTAAAATGTTAAAAAATAAATGTTAAAACATTTAAATTAAAGTCCTAAATTGGTCCAATTAGTTTGAAATTACGTCAATACTTATGTCAGAAATCTACATGATCGATGTATTTTTTGATGCACTTTTGTACATCATTTTGGAAAATATTAAGTGTTTTTCAATTTTGGATTTTTGCTATTAATTTAATTCTCTTTTTTATCGATTTACTTAACCGTTACTTATCAACAGTATTTATGTAGTAGAAAGTATGTAAGTAGAAAAGAAAGAAAATGTATGAAAATAATTTATTCAACGTAAATCATCGTAAATTCATCGTACATTGCAAATAAAATATTAAAAAAAAAAAAAAAAAAGTTTAAATGCAAAAAAATAAATAGATTAGCTATGAAAAATGCCTAAAACAGAATATGTTTGTAAGCAAAAAGTTTTATTTAATATCTTTTTCTTATGCACTAATTTACCTAATAAAATAAGTTTGTATTATGAGAACAGAACATTTTCTTGCTATTAACATAGAAAAAGTTATTCTGGCACTTTTTACTTCCTTATACAAAGTATAAAGAAGTATAGTAATCCCGATTTGCGAAATGGATTTTGTATTTCACATTGCTCAAAAACGAATTATAGTTGAATGTTGCCAATTTATACGTGTGACTGACATGATGTCTAGTTGCACACCTGCAAGTGTCGTCTTAACACGAGCTCTCGTTTTAGAGAGATATAAGGGATTTTACACGATTTTTCGTGACGTCTGTATGTGTGTGTGTGTGTCTGTGTGTGAGTATGTCGCATAACTCAAAAACGGTTGGACGTAGACAGTTGCGAATTGGTACATAGGTTTGTTATAACATCTAGTTGTGCACCTCCCTTTTTGGACTTTGTATGATTTTCCGTTTAGGAGATATTTAGGAAAATTATGTTCATAATTACAAAAATACATAGGTTTTGGCCATAATGTATCAAAAAACGGTAAAAATTCAAAAACCGTTTAGAAAAATCTTGCAATTTAACTGACTTCCCGATTAGCTAGACATTTGAAACTTTCAGAAAAGCTCCGAACACGTTGACAATGTGTTTTTAAATATTTTTAGCCAACTGTTCCCGATACCTGCTGCCTTCAGCAGCGTTTATGCGATTCAACAGAAAATTTATTTATCTAACTTCCCGACTAGCTAGACATTTGAAACTTTCAGACTAGATCAGAACACGGTGAAAATGCATTTTTTAAATATTTTTAGCCAACTGTGTAGGGTTCCTGCTGCCTTCGACAGCGTTACCAGTACAAATCTTGGAATCAATTTTTAACTAACTTCCCGATTAGCTAGACATATAAAACTTCCGGAAAAGCTCAGAACACAGTGACGATGCATTTTAAAAATATTTTTAGCCAATTGTTTCGGGTCACTGCTGCCTTCGGCAGCGTTTATATGGTTCAATAGAAAATTTATTTAACTAACTTCCCGACTAGCTAGACATTTGAAACTTTCAGAATAGTTCAGAACACGGTGAATATGCATCTTTTTAATACTTTCAGCCAACTGTTTCAGGTCCCTGCTGCCTTCGGCAGCGTTTATATTGTTCAACAGAAAATTTACTTAACTAACTTTTCGACTAGCTAGACATTTGAAACTTTCAGAATAGTTCAGAACACGGTGGTGAAAATGCCTTTTTTTTAATACTTTTAGCCAATTTTTTCGGGTCCCTGCTGCCTTCGTCAGCGTTACCAGTACAAATCTTGCAATCGGTTTTTAACTAACTTTCAGAAAAGCTCAGAACACGGTGATAATTCATTTTTTTAAATATTTTTAGCCAAATGTTTCGGGTCCAATGTCAATGTTATTTTAACATTATGTATATTTCTAAAAGTGTATAAGGAAGTCATGTGGTGCCCACATCAGATTTTTTTAACTGTGTCTTCCTCATTATATGCAAGAATATAGTGCATGAATGACATTTTCTTTTCGTTTATAAACAGAATTTGTCATTAATAGTATAAGTAAATTACATTTAGTTTAATTAATGGTTCGCATTTTATAAGATTAAACTGTTAGTTTTAAGATCTAAAAATTTTGACAATGAGACCAATAAACATTAAAAACAGAGTATGATCTTATAGTTTTAGGCCGAATCTGCTGTCGGATAATCATAATATCCGGCTACTGCCAATTATGCAGTGCAATGGTCCGAATCAGTCAGGTGCAATATTGTTCGTCAAAAAAAAAAAAAAAGCAAAATCTTAAGTTTTATTTATTTATTTATTTATTTTTTATTTTTTAATGGATTTTCAAGGACAATACACTACGTTTATGTTATCGATGCAAGGGTAGCTATAAAGCTAAAATTGTTTAATTTTATAAAATATCTCTATATAAAAAACTCGTATTTTAATTTAAATACTCGCAGGCAAAAATTAAGAAACAATTGAAATTGTTGGGAATGGTTACTTATTTGGACTTAATTTCGACTTTTAATGGATGGATTTAAATGCAAAAACATTCAAAAATATGTCAGAATTTAAAATTTATTTACATCACAGAAGCATTTTCAGCACTAGTATTGCACAATTATCTACCCTTATACAATCGCTTTTCATTTTGCACATATGACATAGCCTCTTTTTATGTTGTTGAAATCAAAACAAAGTTTCACTGATCCATATTCCTTAATTCATAAGTATGGGTGATTGGTTCAGAGTTAAGACCATCAGTGAAGAAATTGACTTCCAAAAAAGTTAAAATAATGCTTGTGTATTTTAGCTAAAATTTCAAACATTTTTTTTTCTTTTTTTGCCTGGTTAATCCCTGCATTTCGGGTAATTAATTATAAGTGAACGAATTGTTCACATACATTTAAGCGCACAGCGTCAAGCCGTTATTGTTTTAGAACATATAAGTGTATCACAATCATGGTAGTACAATCCTGTACCTTCATGATCACAATCAAATGTCAAAACTTTGTGGTCGTTGCCATTTTGGTCATGAAAAAGTTAATTTTTGCGATGGTTGCCACCCTGTTTATATATATATAAGCTAATAGTCATTATAACCATAGATATAATAATAAGACATAGATTGATCAGCGAGAGGGAAAAAATGATTCCTTTTTATTCGGGAAAAGTTACTCTAATGGCTGTCTTTCCCCGAGTAAATTACACACAGGAATACACATGGATAATTTAGTAAATAAAATTTATGAATAATTTATTTACTAAAGGTGAATGAAAAACTCTAGATACGGTTTCAAATTCATTTTTCTTTTTTCAATACCTTCTAATGGCTGATTCCAAAACTTTTTTTGGGCATAAAATTTTTTTGTTCGATAACAGGGGGATGATAAATCTATATATATATATATATATATTACTATATCTATGATTATAACATGCAGTTAAAAATATTAAGTTTTTTTGGGGGACAAATTACCAAATATAATGGAACGGAATATCATTATTCACAAAGATAAATCTAAAGTCCTACAATTACAGAAAAAGCCATTGCTATTCGGCACGGTGAAGGTCTCAAAATAGTAAACTATGAACATAAAATAACAAGGCTTTCTAGAATATGCTAAATAGCTAGATAATATATTACAGAGATGCTAACTTCTAATGACAAGAAAACGGGAGATTTTTTAACAGAAATCACAAGACTTTTTCCAAGAAGAAAGTTTGTAAGAAAAATGAGTAAAATAATGCAAATTTAATTTTAAGTAAAGCTTTATAAGCTTAGGAGGTATTTACAAAGCATCAGTATTAAAATTAAATGAATAATATATGTTTCTTGCAGTAAAACTAAAAAAAAAAAAAAAAAAAAAAGACCCTCAGACATACAGTTGTTTAAAATGTAAGTCAAAATAGACAGATTTGATCATTCTGCTCCTAATATAAAACAATAAGAATCTTAATTATCTTTGTAAAAGAAAAGGTAATAAAGAAATGAAAATATCAGCTGTATTCTAATGAAATTTGAATTCTTTAAGTTTTCAATAGTTATGGTATTTAAAAAAAAAAAAATATTTTGATAATAAGACATGCAAAAATTATGCAAAGTTATGCAAAAATGAAAGTTGAAAATTTATTCTTAGCAAAAATTAGTTTCAAAGCATTGTATAGTAATTCACATTCAAACTGAACTTGATGAATTGCAGGGCAAGATAAACTTCAATTTTCTTTCAATTTTTTTTTTACCCAATTCCACAAATTTTAAGCATAAATTATGCTAAGAGGGATAGATAAAAATTACACCAGAAAAGCAGGAGAAATGAGTGGAAAATCAGGAGCATAGAAAAACAAGCAAAAAGCAGGAGACTCCTGCCAAAAGCAGGAGACTTGGCATGTCTGATATTAGCTAACTGTTTCGAAATTACGTAAGAAATTTATTAAAACAACAATTATGAAGATTTGAGATACAAAACGATGTCACCTATTTCTTTTTACCTTTAAACACAGACAATCAAAAGAAGAAGAAAAAACCTCATTATAACTTATAAAGAAGCATTTCAACTAGTTTTTCATTGCAAAAAATAAATAAAGAATGGCTACAAAGGGGAAATAAATAAATAAGCGTTATTTAATCGTGCTCTCTCTCTATTCTTTTCCTCTCGAGAAACAGATGTTTTCGTTCGCCAAACACTCGCAAAATGTTTCAGAAACGGCACCGGATTTAGATTAATTAAGTGCGCAATTAATACGATAGCACGCGAATTTTCAATTTATCTTATACGAGCAGCTGACAAACAAACGAGAGAATGCGAACTAAGTATATGCTAGAAATTAACGTGAAAAGGCTCACGAGAATGTAATGTTCAATATACATTATTTGCGGAAACGCGTAATTTCCCAAGTCATGACATTTTAAAATCTTTGTTATGGGCGAGTTTCTGAATGCAATGTTAAGGAAATTTTCAGTTAATTTTAACACATGAATGCAAAGTATATTGAAGTTTCTAGAGCCAGATAGTTATCTATTGCAGAATCAGAATTATGAAGGCTCACGCCTGGTATCCTCCGAATGACGGTCAACAAATATAAATTTAAGATTAATGTATACGAACAACTAACAAAACAAAAAATGTGAATAAGTACACGCTATGCATTAACGTGAAAAGATTCAAGAGAATGTAACATTCATTATACATTTGGAAATGCATAATTTACAACTAATAAATGCAATGTTTACATAAAATTTCAATTAATTCTAATACATATGGATGCAAAGTGCATTAAAATTTCTATAGCCTTCCTTCAAATAATCATGAATAGTTATATACTCATAATGAATGTTTGTATGGAAATAAAATAGTATTTAAAAGTAACATACGTTATGTTATTTACGAAATTTATAAATGCAATGTTTTATAAAAGTTCCATTAAATTATAACCTATAGATGCAATATGCATTTAAGTTTCTATAGTTCACCGTCAAATGATTATCATTATCAATTATTTTATACGAATTAATTGAAAGCTGTGTTTAAAAATAAAGATTTGTTATAGGCGAAATTTATAAGTGCAATACTAAAAAAAAAAAAAAAAAAAAAAAAGTTATTTGTAACACATGAATGCAAAGTGCAATACAGTTTCTATAGCCTGAAAAACGCGCTATACAGTAAAATTCACGCAATACAAATTACTTATTATATTAAAATTTATTAAAATTCTTTTCCATGATGAATGCAGACGATTTTTATTTCAAAGAAGTATAATACTAAATGACGAAACAAAGTCAATTTTGTGCTAACGTGGGAAGAATTTTTTTTTTTTTTTTTCTTTTTGTGTGTGTGCTAAAGCGAGAATGGATAAAATTATTCGAGGATGCAAAAAAAGTTTACACAAAAGTTACACAAAAAAATGTAAAAATATTGTTCTAAGATTTTATTATTTTTATAGTTTATATAGAAAACTCTGTTTCTGACAGAACAAATAAATAAATAAAATTATTTCTTAAACACTAAAATTCATAAAAAATCCTTTCTTGAAGTTAATTAATGGTTAAAACCTACCAAAGCAAGCATAGGAAAAATTATCTGAAGAAGCAAAAATGTTCGTTAAAATATATTACACAAAAAAATACGTAAAAACTCTATGATCCTATTATTTTTATAGTTTACGATTGGTGCATTTTATTTCTGACACAACAAATAAATAAACTTTTAAACACTGAAATTAATAAAAATTAGTATGTTGTGGCCACCACAATACTTTCTTCTATATATAATCCTATACTAATTCACGCAATACAAATTATTTATTAAATTATAATTTATTAAAATTATTTTTCATTATGAATGCAGACGATTTTTATTTCAAAGAAGTGTATAATACTAAATGACGAAACAAAGTCAATTTTGTGCTAACGTGGATTTTTTTTTTTTTTTTCTCTCGTTAAAAATGGAAAAAATCAATAATTTTGTTTTAAGTTATCACAGATCTATAGTTCTACCAATCGTTTTAAAGGTATTGACGAGTTCTTTCGAAAGATACTCATATTGAAAACTTATACCCCCCGAAGGGGTTACTCCCCCCCCCCCCAAGAGGGGGGAGCGATGCCCCAGTAGCACACACATTTTCCCCTAGTTTACTAATACTATTATCAACAATTCATATTAGTTTTACAAACCTGCGTTTAAATTTTGTCTTATACTACCGTGTTAAAAATTTAGAAAAAAAAAAAAAATGGAATGACAGAGCCACCTGTTGAGCGACTGATCCCAAATCTAATAAGCACCAATTAAGTACCAAGTTAGGTTAAATTTCGTTCATTGGTTCGTCAGATATAACGTCCACAAAATTTGTGATACACACACTCACACAGGCATTTTTTTAAAAACAGCCAAATCGTGTACAGGACATCTCAAAACGTGTAAATCCGTCGAAAACTGGAGTTCGAAATTTTCACGAATACAATACTCTCTTTTTATGGAGAAGAAAGTAAAAATTCTTCCTTAAATTCAGATTAGTGGGCATAGGAAGAGTTAATAACAGGAGACTTGGCGTTGGAATATTAAAACCCGAATAAACTACTACGTCAGAAACGCCAAAGAAAAATATTGGAAATGGCTACCGAAACAGCTGTATGCATTTTTAATATTTTTCTTTGGCGTTTCTGACGTAGTAGTTTATTCGGGTTTTAATAGGAAGAGTTATTCGAGGTCTGAAGGAACAAAAAAGTTTGTCACAATGCATTACACAAAAAACAACTAAACTTCATACTATGTAAACTATAAAAAATAATTAAGCAAATAAAACTATTTATTAATTATTGTAGTTAATAAAAATACTTCCTTGAATTTATTAGTGAACAAAAATCTACTAAGAGCGAGAACAGGAAAACTTATCTGAGGATGCAAAATGGTGTGTTAGAATGCATTACACAAAAAACAACTAAACTTCATATTATGTAAACTATAAAAAATAATTAAGTAAATAAAACTATTTATTAATAATTATAGTTAATAAAAACACTTCCTTGAATTTATTAGTGAACAAAAATCTACTAAAAGCGAGAACAGGAAAAATTATGTGAGGATGCAAAATGGTGTGTTAGAATGCATTACACAAAAAACAACTAAACTTCATATTATGTAAACTATAAAAAATAATTAAGTAAATAAAACTATTTATTAATAATTGTAGTTAATAAAAATACTTCCTTGAATTTATTAGTGAACAGAAATTTACTAAAAGCGAGAACAGGAAAACTTATTTGATGATGCAAAATGGTGTGTTAGAATGCATTACACAAAAAACAACTAAACTTCATACTATGTAAACTATAAAAAATAATTAAGTAAATAAAACTATTTATTAATAATTGTAGTTAATAAAAATACTTCCTTGAATTTATTAGTGAACAAAAATCTACTAAAAGCGAGAACAGGAAAAATTATGTGAGGATGCAAAATGGTGTGCTAGAATGCATTACACAAAAAACATAAAATCATTATTCTAAACTTTCAATATTTTCCTAGTTTGCTACTAGTATAAACAAATAAAATTGTTTCTTAATCATCGAAATTAATAAATGTCCTTCTGTGAACTTAAATTAATGAGCAAAAATCTACTGAAAGCAGGAATAGGAAAAATTATCCAAAGATGCAAGAAAGTTTGTCACGTTGCATGACACACATACACACACACACAAAAAAAAAAAAAAAAAAAATCATTATTCTAAATTTTCATAAAAAATTTGCTCTAAAGTATTACACAGAAAACAAAAAAAGTCTTCTAAAACTTTCATTATTTATATTTTTTATAATTTACAAAGTATAAACAAACAAATCTATCATTGAAACCAATGAAAATCCTCCCTTTCAACTTTGATTAGTGGGCAAAAATCTACTAAAAACAAAAACAGGAAAAATTATCCAAAGATGCAAAAAAGTATATTAGTAAGTTAGAATGCATAATAATGAAAACCTAAAACAATATTCTAAACTCCCGTTTTTTTTTTTTTATAGTCTGCGTAATCTGCCTTGGATTTACAATTGTGTGCAAAAATCAATTAAAGGAAAAAATTATCCAATAGATGCAAAAAAGTTTGTTCGAATGCATTACACAAAAAACGTAAAAGTATCTAAAATCTAAACTTTTAATACCTTTATCGTTTACGGAGTATATATATATATATATATATATATATATATATATATATAATAATAATAATAAAGCTTTTTCTTAATCGTAGAAATTAAATCCTTCTTTGAACTTAGATTACTGGGCAAAAATATAAGAAAAGCAAGAATAGGAAAAAATATTCGAGAATGCAAAAAAGTTTGTTACAGTACATAGCACAAAAATCTCAAAAACAGTATTCTAAATTTTCATTGTTTTTACAGTTTATGTAGTCTAAATAAATAAAACTGTTTCTTAATCATAGAAATTAATAACATCGGTGGGCGAAAATCTTCAAAAAGCAAGAATAGGGAAAAAAAAAAAAAAAAATGCATCACACAAAGAATGCATTACACAAAAATTGCAAAAACATTTTTTTAATTTCTTGTTATTATTATAATCTATTTAACACAAACAAATCTGTTTCTTAATCATTGAAATTAATAAAAGTTCTTCCTTGAACTTAGATCAGTGAGTTAAAATCAACTAAAAGCAAGAATAAGACATATTATCCTATTCTAAACTTATTATTATTATTACAGTTTTCCTAATATAAACAAGAATCATCAAAAAATCTATTAAAAGCAAGAATAGGAAAAATCATACGAGGAAAAAAAAATGTTAGCATGCATTTCACACACCCACATAAAAAAAAAAAAAAGTAAAAACTCTATACTAAGCTTAAAATATTATTATTATAATCTGCCTAATACAAACAAATTTTTTTCTTGGCCATCAAAATTAAAAAAGATCCTTCTTTGAACTTAGATTCGTGGGCGAAAATCTACTAAAAGCAAGAATAGAAGAAATTATCCAAGGATCCAAAATTCTATTACAATGTATTATGCAAAAAGTATAATAGGAGTATGCTAAATTTTATCATTTTTATAGCTTATGTAGTGTTAAAAAAATAATAATTAAATTAAAAATTATTTCTTAATCATCGAAATAAATAAAAATCCGTCCTTAAATTTAGATTAGTGGAGAAAAAAATCTACTAAAAAATAAGTTTGCTAGAATATATTACACACACAAATAATAATAATCTGTATAATATTTCTTTAACGTGGACCAGTTTCAATTATTTTTTGTCGATACGATACGAGAGGGTAAAAAAGTAATATTTATGCATGAACAATATTTAAGTACGCGGACTTAGCTCAATGGACTAATAAGAAAAAATGACGACATTTGTCTGATGTGATTATTTTACGAAAAAAATGTATTTTTAACAGTTGTTTCTTCAGAATCTTTGCAAGCGTCATTTTAAACCTAGCAATATTTTAAAGATATAAACAGAATAGGAACTTTTGTGTCATAAATCGACTAAAAAACACAATCATAAAAAATATAATCAAAATAGGAATTATTTTATTTTATTTTAATAAGTCATCGCCAACATGACGACAAAAATTTAAAAGGCGTCGTGGGAGTCCTATGTTAAAACTGTACTGCCTGTGGACGTATGAAAATTGGGTCGTGAACCATGAATTTTATTTGGAAACCTTTCTTTGAATGATTTTGGTTTCACTATTGTACAATATTAATTTGGTGGTGAAATTGGTATAACATTTATGAGTTTCAAATTTTAAAGGTAAATAAGAAAAGAAATAAAATGCGAATATTTCGTACGGGTTTGCTAGTAATAAAATAAATAAATAACCATAAAATTACTGTTCGAAACTTTCATTATTTTCATAGTTTACAGAGTATAAACAAACAAAACTATTTCTTAATCATCGAAATCATTAAAAATCCTTCCTTGAACTTAAATTAGTGGGCAAAAACTACCAAAAGCAAGAAATAGCGGAGGATGCAAAAAAGCTTGTTACAATGACCCAAAATGCACTTATCTGTTCAAGTGGACGGGTCATGTGCTAAAAATAAAGGTATTCGTGCATCCGATAATTCGAGTCCGAACTCACAAAAGACTCGATGCACGTGTCAGATAGGTAAGATGGCACGGCTGAAGGGAAGGATTAAAATAAACAGCGTTGAATAGAATTTGATGAACTTAGTGGTTTATTAAGACAAGAGGAGATTAATACCTTGCAAGAAACAATGCGTTGGTGACGGAATTCAGAAGCATAAAACTGTAATGTTAATCGTTAAGTATAGATGCTTCATTATAAAATATCTGCTACTTCATTTCTTATTATGGTATGTCTTCAGATTGGGTGATAATTCACTCATTCTTATTATACCTGCATTACTCCATATAATTAAAAAATTTTCATATTTCGTATATAAAAAATAAATAAATAGTTATCAGACACGAATAGAATTTGATAAACTTATTATTACATCAGATTCTCGTATAAAGCGGGGGAAGGATTGTCAGATGAATACTACAATTTTATTTTTTAACGTCACAAAATATTTAGAGTATCGATCTCTCACGTGATTTAAATTTAGTATAAAGCGGTTGCTTGATATAAAATTAGTGGTGTTAAAAAATAAAATTGTAGTATTCATCTGACAATCCTTCCCCCGCTTTGTACTACACTCTACTGTAGTTCTGTTGTTGAGAAAGTTTACCGTCGCAATCGAGTAATGCAATGGGGAATTGGTGACCATCTTGGATTCACTCCTACAGGTTGTCCGAAGATAAGTCATCACAATTTTTTTTAATTTCCGAACATGAATATGTAAGAAAAGTATTGTAATCATGACAAAAATTCTACTTCTTTGATATTATGGTGTATCTCAAAGTTTAGTATAACTGACTGTCTTGAGTTCATTTTCGCTATTTTTAAGATGATGTGTGTATGTATGTGTGGGTTTTATATGTGTGTATGTATGTATATATATATATATATACATAATTATGGTGGATATTTTTACCGCACCATTTAATAAAACGCGATAATTAGACATGTGTTAATTTCTACTGCTGTCAGAAAGTAAAAAAAAAAGGGGGGGGGGGGGAGAATTTGAAACATTTTCAATCTTTATGTTAGTACATACAAATACTTTGTAAGTAAACAACGTAAATTGCGAAAATCTACAACAGTTGATTTGAATGGAGATAAGTGAACACGACTGTTCATCAGGCCTACTACTTTTTCGCCCGACGAAAAGTCCTGATCAGTTAATTCAACCCGAAACAATAGTTGCGTGTCTTTGCAATGTTTGGTGTTTGATTAACAAAAATTTAATTCAACACCACATTAGTATTTCGGTACATTTTACTGAAACTACACACGACTTGACTAAAACACATAATAACATGGGTATCGAAACAGACAAGAAATTAAAAATGTCATCAACAAAACAATACAAGTAAACAAAACAATATCGAATAAGCAAATAAACAGAATAACAAATTATAATAGCTTTCGCGAAAACTGATCCCACTGAATGTATCTAAAGAATATTAAGTTAAAAGCGCTTTTACAATTTCTACCACTAAACGGTCGAAATAAAGTCATTTTCATAATTAAGTTGCTTTAAATTTAGATATTTGAAAAAGTGATGGTTTATTTCCAATAATTCGACAGAAAAACAAATAAAATCACTCAATTACAGTTCATCTTGTCCGCATATTTTTTTCTTACGTGTGTATTTATTTCTAAAAGTGTAAAAATACTCTCAGTGACAAAAACATTTGTAGATGACAAAATAAAATAAATAAATAAAATAAATTATCATTAAGGAAGCGTAAACACATTAAAAGGTGTTGGTATAAAGAATTAAGGCCGATTCACTACTCAAGGATCCTAGGCCTGGATAAATTGCCCACTGTGGTGATATATCTAAAAGTTCGGAGGAGACCCCGAACTGGTTGGCTGAAGAGAATACCTGGGTTCGAACCCAACACTTCCCGTTAACCAACTTCGAAAAGCAGAATCTTTCGGCCATCGGTGGGGCCAGATTAAAAGAATATGAATATGAATTGTCTATTACATCGAATGTTAATCAACCATTTTAAAATTGTTAAATTTCAAAGAAATGTAGCGATAACATAATATAAATTTAGTAAGATATTTTACTTTTAATAAAATATTCTAAAATATTATTTTTATTTATACTTAAATACATGAAAATTGCTGTTTAAGCACAATATGTTAAAATATTCAAATGTTGTATTTGAATTACAAATTTCCAATTCAATTATTTCAGCTATTTCTAACATTTGAACACTATGAATTTGTACACTAATATAGATGGATGGACATGCAAAATGTAATACATAACATGTCATACTGCAGAATGCTTGCAAATCAAATATAGATTTGCAAGGGAAGGGTTGATGCCATGAGTGTCCTAAGTAGACGAGTACTATCATGCAGATATATCCTATGGCAACAGCAATGGCGTTTTAATACATAGTAAAATATTATCAGTAAACCATACCATTTATTTAAGATGAATAATCCAAATTTATAAATTTCATATATAGGGAATTGAAAATGTTAATATCATATAATATATATATATATATTATGATACATAAAATATTGGATGACCAGTGCTATTTATATGCTTTCAAAATAACTTATCAAGGCAAAATAATTCAACAACGGGCATCACATCATGTTCTGAAAAAGTGTTATTACACTAATCATTTAACTAAAAGATAATCATGCTCTGAAAAGGTGATATTCCAAAAATAGTTTAATAAAATAATAATCATGCTGTGCAAAAGTGATATTATACTAAAAATTATGATAATCATGCTTTTCAAAAGTGATACTCCAATAATAAATTCAATCAACTAACAATCAAGTTTTGTAAAACTAATACCCCACTATAATCCAATCAAATAATAATCATGCTCAGCAAAAGTGATATTCTAGTAATAGTTCGATCGAATGATAATCATGCTATGCAAAAGTGATACTCCACTAATAAATTCAATCAAAAGATAATTCTGCAAAAGTGATATCACGTTAATCAATATTGCGCACGATATACGGTAAATATAAAATAAGCCTCAAATAATACCGAGGGACATCTAAAAGTGTATCTGAAAATAATACGCCAAGAATAAATAAATAAATAAATTTTTTGTCACTGAGTGTAGCTATAGCCCATATGTGTAAGGCAATATTTTTTTTTATTTTTTAGTACAATTTATTTGTTTATTTATTTAAGATTTTAACCCATTAAACTCATATGAGACGCGTTTCCCTATAGGTTAAAACAAAATTCTATTGTGCATTATAATTTGTCTATTTAGTTAACATATATATATATACGTATATTATTGCATATAGAAAACTATACATACATTTTCCTTTCGATATTACACCTAACATCCCCTCTGGAAGAAAAAAAAAATATGATGTAATATAAAATTATTCATATTTATTTATTTTAGAAATAAATTAACTTATAAATTTTAAAACAGAAATAATTAGATCACTGAAATGTTAGCAATATTATGATTTGAGATAAGAGAAACTATTAGCAATATTTCCGTAGAACAATCATAGCTTCCATTTAGACATAACACGCTACACCCTGTTTATTTATTTATTTATTTTTTAACGTTTTTATATATTCTACTACATTAACTACAAAAATATCTACTCACAAGATTTTGAAATTAATTTTAATACTGTATCGATAACATAAATGAATATCTTAACTACATTTTAATTCCATTTTTAGGAGAAAAGATATATATAAAATATTCACAATTATCTAAACTTTTATAAAAATATTGTTTTAGATCGATTGTAAACTTATTTTTTAAAAGAAATGTTTTCAGCAAATCAAACAAAACACAGTGGGATCAGGTACAAATAATATTAATGAAGGTCAAATGTGACACCATAGCTAAAAATGAAAGTTTTTTTTAGTAATTAAGAGGTTTTTAATATTTTCAGAAGTATATAATTTACTTTTCGAGAAAGTTCTGCTATCTTTTTTTACTAATCAGCTTTTACGAACAACGAAGTTTTCAATATTTAAGTAATAATTTTGATCAGTTTTAACAAACATATTGATTTTTATACGATACGATTGAGCAGGGGTAAAACTATCAAACATGTAAAACCCCTCTTAAAAATTGCAACCTGCATGCAGATTGAATGGTGAAAAGACACTTATTAATGAGATACCATACGGCCAGGGCCCGTAGTCCGGCCAGGGCCTGGAGCCCCGGGACAAGCCTATTCTGGGGGCCCCCCTTGCAGTGGCATAAAAGGTCTTTAGGTTGCAGAATTTCTGCATACGCCTGTAGGGGGGACCCCTTCCAGAAGGGGGGCCCAGGGCATTTGCCCCGTATGCCCTGCCGTTAGTCAGGGCCTGCATACGGCTAATTATTAAAAGTATTTATTTAAACCTATAATAAATGATATTTAGAGTATTTTTAATGGATTATTATTTCAAATTAGGAATGTCCATAAAAAAAAAAAAAAATTAATATAAAATTTAGGGACAGCAAAATTTTTAAAAACTCTGAAGAAAATACCCCCCCCCCCCCAATTAAGTTTAATGGCATAGTGATGATCGGATTATCAAAATGTTGGACATAAACATGAATTACTATTGCATAATATTAAAAAAGAAAAGAAAACGATGCTCAAGATGAAATAATTGTTTAATAAGGAAAAAAAGAAATGTCCAATTATAAGAAACACTCCTAAAAATCCAGCTAAAGTTAGATTTTGACCACGATAGAGAAAACTCCGGTAAAAACCATCATCTGCTACAGGCGTTTAAGTTTAGAGTTCTATTTTTAAAACATCTGGAGTGACTCCACTCGACTTTCAGAACATTAAGCAATTATCGGTTGTACAAATAAACTAAAGTAAGGCAAATGGTTAAATAAACAACAGTGAATATTATAATAGAGTTTTTGAGTATCTTTCTCCATTGTTTAATTTTACGCTATTGCACTTGAAATAATTTCAGCCTATAGATAAAAATGATAAAGAATTTTTTGTTGTGCTCCTGTAAAAATCTATACGGGCTAGGTTCACCAAAATCTACACAATTCGTGCGACTGTGACCTAAAATAAGTGTGTAAATTTTTAGCTCAATTGAATAAAGCATTTACAAGCTACAGCGCTTTAAAAAATTTGGGCCTACAGACCAAAAACATGAAGAATTTTTCCTTGTGACTCTGTAAAAAAATGAGTCCTAGATTCACCAAAATTAATGGTGACTTATAACATACGTATCAACTTTCAGCTCATTTGAACAAAGCGTTTAGGCGCTATCGTGTTCAATCACACACATACATACATCATCCTAAAAATGAACTCAGGGAACCTCAAAACGTATAGAAACACCAAAATCTCAAAGTCGGATTTTTGACATGATTACAATACTTTCTTTACATACATACGTTCAGAGAGAAAAGAGCAAAATAATAATAATAATAATAATAATAATAAATAAATAAATAAAAATAAAATAAAGTACTTGTATTTTAACAAAGTAACAGAAAATAAATAAATAAATAATATAAATAATCTGATTTTTTTTTTTTTTTTTTTTTACATCTCTCTTTCAGTTCTTTCAATATTACATATTTTTAACATTTACGAAAAGTTTTATGCGATAAAAATTAGCAGAGCTGCCAACCTAATCCGGCAAATTGTTTGTACCGCCCCTTTTTCTACACCAATATATTTTTAGAGTATTTGTCTTCTTAATTCCTCGTAAATATATTTGAAGAGAATTACTCTAAAAATTAAGTGGTGTAGAAAAAGGGGCGTTACTAACAATTTGCCGGATTAGGTTGGCAGCTCTGAATTAGTCATTTTTTCATAAACCAGTTTTAAGCATCCAGAACTCAACTCTATACACACGTGAATTCAAAGAATTGAAAAATAAATTTAAAACACTCTAAAATAACTCCAAAATTCTAACAGGCAGATATATTAGAAACGTATGAATGACGCCACTAGCAATTTTAATTTCCATAATTCGAATAATAAATCAACGAGTTATCCATTCGCAGGACTCCCACTCATCACTTTTTCGGCACCGGAAATTTTTAATAGTTTTTTCTTTTCTTTCTTTTAATTATTTTTTTCGCGATTAATTACAATCAATCGTAAGAAATTCTTTTAAGAATTTTTTCGATATTTCGATGCCCCCAAAAATGGCGTGTGTAAATCCTGGGCTCGTTAACAACACATCATCAAGATAATACTTTTTATAGGATCTCACTTGAAAAAATTCGGGTAAATTTTCAATATGGGTATCTTTCGAAAGATCTCGTCAATACCTTTAAAACGAATGGTTGAACTATAGATCTGTGATAATTTAAAACAAATTTATCGATTTTTTTAAATCTTTTAACAAAAAAAAAAAAAAAAAAAAAAAATTCTTTTGATTTGCAAAAAATTGACATCTTTCGGCCTTTAGTGATAATATAATACTGCCATATAAAAATCGTCTACATTTATAATGGAAAATAATTTGATAATTTAATAAATATTTTTTATTGAATAAATTTTGTGTAAAATTATATACAAGAAAGTCATGTAGTGGCCACACCATACTAGTTTTTTTTTCTTTAAAAAAAAGTTTTACATACATTATACAAGATCCTCACTTTCTTCTATAGCTTTCAAAATACATCATAATTCACGTGTGATTTGACTTATTTTTTTTTCAAGGGCAGATTAATTATGTCATTAAATAAATTATATATTAAATTTATATAAATATATGTTAAACTGTTCATAAGTCAAATATTGTACCTCTATTTAAAAATCAGAATTTTCTTGTTTAACTATGTTATTCTTGGATATCTTAGTTCAAGTTAATATACGACATATTTTTAGGGATCCTGCTTCAGTAAGTTTAATGGGTGTTTTCATATCTTTATTAAAACCTATTACTGTTTTTTTTTTTTTTTTTTTTTAATATATATATATATATATATATATATATATATATATATATATATATATATATCATATCTTTTTTAAACATGTCACAGGCTATTTAATTTAGTTATTTATTAATTCATTTTGGCTCTTGGTGATTTCGTGGCATTTCATTATCTGTTTCCCCGCACTTTGTTATCTCTCTCTCTCTCTCTCTCTCTCTGTATATATATATATATATATATATATATATAATAAATAATTTAAGTCCTTTACAATACTCAGCAAATGAGAGAAAGATGAAATTACCAACAATGAAATTAAAAGTTAGATGTATTACGTATAAAGTTATTGTCACAATTACCATTTAATTAAAATTCACTGATTAGTAAAAACATGTTAAAGTACTTACGCAGAAGAGAAATGACGTATATATCACTTAAGCCTAAACAATGAGATAGTTTTCATAATCCATTAATCCAGTAAATTCATGCAACACAAGATAAAAATTGAAAGAAATTAACCAAAAATACTATTGAAATAAAAAGAAATGCATGAAGGAAAAATAGAGTTTAAATGCTGAAACCCAGTACAGATCTCATCAGGAAACTAGCAGTACTGTCAGCATGGAATGTCAGCAGTGGCGGATCCAGAACTTGACTTTTTTGGGGGGGGGGGGGCTAAGATTTTTCAAAGTGTTATTCTAGATCAATAAAAAATTTACAATTGCAATATTCAATTGTGAATGTCAGTGTTTTTTTTTTTGGGGGGGGGGGGCGCCACTGAATGTCAGCATATAAATGAAAGGATATAGAATAATTGAATTTAATTAAAAAAAAAAAAAAAACTGAAATTGTTAATCAAAATTTCAAATTGCTAAGAATTTGTAAATTCCCCTTTAAACTTTGTTTCACGGCACAGTACTTTTTTTATGCAAGCTGCAAGCATCAGAAAACGCAGAAACTTTAGAGATGGCTTTGCAACATATATTGTTATTTTTCTTTTCATAACTTACTTTTGTAGCTGCGAATGAAAAAAAAATATATATAAGAACTATATTGATAAACTCCCCCCCCCCCCTAAAATAACATTCACTTAAACATTCATGGACAAACTCTCATTTTTTATTGTAACTGTATCCCATTAAGTTTTTAAAAAAAAGCGCACGATATCTAAAAGTTATGCATGATTTTTCTTTATTTGCCCCTGTAATGGAAATCTGACTAAAATAAATAAATGAAGCAATTATTTAAGTGATTTCTTTTTCATTTTCAGAATTAATATGTTTCATTTGAAAGTCAATTAACTCTTTGGCTAATTTATGATTTTCTTCTCCCCCTAATTAAAATAATAATAATATCCATATTGGACTCAAAAATTAAAATGAATTTCTTTGAGTTAACTATTCTTTGTAACATTTAAACTTTTAGAATTACTTAAAGTGATGTATAAATTTGAATTATACCAATTAGCAAGTTGAAAAATTAGAACAAGATAAAAACTATTCAGATTATTTAAAATTCAAATACCAAAAGAGATCTTATCGATAAAAGAAGTTCAAATTGTAATAATTGCCTCAAGAGCAATACAAATTCCATTATTATTTTCCTTTTGTCCACACTAAGATTAAAGGGCCTCTTCATTTACCGTCGCCGGAAGCCCGAGCCAATGTTCTTCTATGGGGAAATTTTCTTTACAAATAACTTATTAACTAATACACATTTTTAAATTCTGTATTCACATTCTGAAAATTCCTAACTGGTAAATTGACGGACCTTTTATAAAAATGTATTTTTTTAATTTTTAATATTTTATTTTGAAATTGCAAAATGAAAAAAATTCACATATTGAAAATTCGTATTTTGCAGCTTCAAAATAAAATATCAAAAATTAATTTTAACAGCTGGGAATTTTCTGAATGTGAAAACAGAATTTAAAAATATGTATTAGTTAATAAGTTATTTATAAAGAAAAATTTCCCATAGAATAACATTAGCTTTGGCTTCCCGCTGCGGTGAGTGAAGAGGGCCCTTAAGGAACTTAAAGAAAAAGATAGTGAAATTTCGTGGTTAGCTCAACGGTTAGCCTCAGGCCATGGGAAAAAGTATTATAACCTTCTTCTATATCTAATCTTATATGCAAATCTCCAAATTTCAACAACATTTTTTTTTTCTCTTTTTTAAATTCACCTAACTGACATAAAAATATTCTATACGACACAAATGATAAAATATATAATATATATAAAAAAAATTTTACGCATTTTAAAATTTGTGTTTAAATTTTGAAAAATCTCGAAAAATATAAGAACTGCTATTTCAAGGTGGGTACCATTTGATCTTTTTGATTTTCCTTGACTTTCCCAGGACAAGTAAAAGTAAATTTTCTTGACTTTTCCAGATCCTTTTCTTCCATTTTGGCACGACATTTTTAAATTGGCATTTTTTCTTTAGAATTTCCTTGGTATAATTGAAGTTTTTCGATTTTTTCTTCCCCCAAGAATCAGTCGAAATTCCCTGATTTTTCCAGTACTGCAAAATTCCTTGACTTTTCCTTGATTTCCAGGTTTTCCAGATTGCTAGCCATGCTGTATTTATTTGCTTATAGTTTTCGAAAGAAAAAATAAAAAGGCAAAACAATTTCATCATTACCCACCCCCACATTTAAATAAGAATTTTATTGAATTTATGAAACTGGGTTAATATACGCTAGAGTTTTCTCCTTACAGGTTAATATGCAATTCCAATCTTCTTCTCTCACTCGATAAGCCCTCTAAACCCCCTAATCTATAATTTAAAAGATTTTGTATAAAATTGAGGAACAAAGGCAAACTAAAACAAAACTTTGCCTATTACAAAAAGAAAAAAAAAAAGTTCCGGTAAACAAACACAAAAAACAATCGGAAAGAGAGAAAAATATATATCCAAACATCCCTGAATAAAATATTACTTTAAAAAGAAATATTCCAATCTGAAAAATAGGAAACAAATGAATTTTTGAGAAGAAACAACTTATCCTAACTGTAACTTTGTCGATCCAAAACAAAAACCAGGGGAAGTTTTATTCCGCGATTTTGCCTGTTTTTTTCGAAAGGAAGTTTTTTCCTCCCCCTCTTTCAATCCAATCTCTCATGTAAGTCACGAATGCGTTACGAATGTCCCCGGTATCCATCTGTGAAGATAGAAAAACGGCCGAAATCTATTCTCAATCGGAACTTTTCCACGTGGATATCAATGTCGACAATCTCCATTTTTCCATCCAATTTAGATTTAGGTTTTTCTTCTTCTTCTATTATTTTATTTTATTTATTTTTCTATTGAGAATTTAATGAAATGCTTTTATCGTAGAAGTGCTCACAGGAGAAAAAAAAAAAAAAAAAAAAAGAAGTAATACAATCTTATATAGTGGAGCCAGTTTAATTGTTCCCTAAGTACCTTAAGAATAAAACGTTTAACATAGCTGCTAACTTTTTTAATTTATTCCGCAACGTTGTTTGTTAGTACACGTCCTTTTTTTTACACTCCTTTTCTTGATATTTATTCGTGATTGCATATTGAAGAAAATTACTCTACAGAGATAGTGGTCTGAAAAAATGTCGAGTAATGTTACGTAGTAAAATAAGATTTCTACGCATTTAGTATTGCTACGACGGATTAAATCTATTTCCCTGCATCAATTATGCTGTTACAGTTAAAATAGTTTTACAGTCAAAGTGGAAATAAAGGAGCGGTCTATTTACTTTCAGTTTAGTCGGCCTTGGCGACAAACTTGGCGTTCCAGATCACGGCTCCTGTTCAACATAGAGTCTCGAAACTTCTTAACACTCAACTACCATTTTCGCCAAATTTGATCGCAAAGAAGCCAAGTTTTTCGTTAAAGCCGACCTTACTGGAAGTGAATGTAAAAACCATTTATTTTCACTTTGATTGTAAAATTACTTTTTAGGCTGGATGAAGAAAATATTAATAAAACATGACCTTCTGTGAGTTCTTCTCCTGACTTCGCTTTCAGTTATTGAAAAAAATGAACTAATCCAGCAAATGCAGTTCACCAAATCAAAAGCACAGACGATATAGCTGTGTACTTCCGCACATATTTTGTGAGGCTCGCAAATTTCTCAATTCGTCAGTCAACGCTCTTTCTTTCTTTCATTTTTTTTTTTTTTTTTTTTCTTTCTTTTGTGCTTCTTAATGCAAGATGTTTTGTATGTTTTACAGAAATCACAAGTCTCTAAAACTGGAAAATTCAATTTGAATTGACAATGAGCTGTTTGGAATTTGAAGAAACATTATTAATAGAATCTCTGAAAGCTCAAGAAATTTAATTGAAAAAAAAAAATCAATTAAATAATAATAATTAATATGACTTTTACTATTTTGTTTTTTAAATGTTTAGACATGCCCTTGCCAAATTTTAATTTGGTGCCAGAATCTACTTATTCTTGGTAGACAAAAAGCATAAAGCATATCACTTAAATAGTTTTTTTTTTTTTTTTTTTAATCCAGCAAATGTTTTTGTTATTATTATTATTATTATTCATCCAACACATTTTAGATTTTATTTGCATATGCATTGTTTCATATTAAGCATATGATTTTTACTTTTATGTTTTATCTCTATTAAAAAATAATAATAATAATAATAAATTAAATACCATCAGAAGAAAATAATATAATATTTACTCCAAGTAATCCACTGCAAGTATTATTTTTATTACTTCAAATCTCATTTTTAAGGTCTATTTAAGCACAGCAGACAACTATTTATACTTTATTTATTTACAGCAGATGGTTTTTGCTTTTACGCCTCCCTATAATAAGTTATACACTGAAGTGACAAAAGTCATGGGATAGCAATATGCAAATATACAGATGGCAGTAGCATCGCGTAGAACAGGTATAAATGCGCAGTGCTTTCGCAGGGCTTTCATTTGTGTTCAAGTTATTCATGTGAAGAGGTTTTGACGTGATTATGACCGCACGACGGGAATTAACAGACTTTGAACGCGGAATGTTAGTTGGAGCTAGACGCATGGGTCATGCCATTTCGGATATCGTTAGGGAATTCAACATTCCCAGGTCCACTGTGTCAAGAGTGTGCCGAGAGTATCTAATTTCAGGCATAACATCCCACCATGGACAGAGCAATGGTCGACCGCCTGCACTTAACGACCAAGACCGGCGACGTCTGCGAAAAGTTGTAAATGCTAACAGACAAACAACACTGCGTCAAATAACCGCAGAAATCAATGTGGGACGTACGAGGGACGTGTCCGGTAGGATTGTGCGGCGAAATTTGTCTTCCTTGGGCTATAACAGCAGAAGACCGACTCGAGTGCCTTTACTGACAGCACGACATCGCTTTCAGCGACTCTCGTGGGCACGTGAGCATATCGGTTGGTCCCTAGATGAATGGAAAACCGTGGCCTGGTCCGATGAAACACGATTTCAGTTGGTAAGAGCTGATGGTAGGGTTCGAATGTGGCGCAGACCCGACGAAGCCATGGACCCAAATTGTCAACAAGGCACTGTTCAAGCTGGTGGTGGCAGCATAATGGTGTGGGCTGTTTTTACATGGCATGGACTTGGTCCTCTGGTGCGACTGAACCGAACATTGACTGGAAATGTTTATGTTCAGCTACTTGGAGATCCTCGCAGCCATTCATTGACTTCATGTACCCAAACAACGATGGGATTTTTATGGATGACAATGCACCATGTCATCGGGCCACAACTGTTCGCGATTGGTTTGAAGAACATTCTGGACAATTCCAGCGAATGATCTGGCCACCTAGATCGCCCGACATGAATCCCATCGAGCATTTATGGGACATCATCGAGAGGTGTGTTCGTGCCCAAAATCCTGCACCACCAACACTTTCACAATTATGGACGTCTATAGAGACAGCATGGTTCAATATTCCTGCAGAAGACTTCCAACGACTTGTTGAGTCCATGCCACGTCGAGTTGCTGCACTTCGCCGGGCGAAAGGAGGACCGACACGATATTAAGAGGTATCCCATGACTTTTGTCACTTCAGTGTATTTGGAGAGTTCTTAATACATTATAGGACAAATTAAACATTCACAAGGAGACATTTTTATAAAAACAAAATAAATGAATATGAAATTCAGCAAAATTTTCAAAAACTCTGAATTCAAGGGATAGCCCCTGAAGAGTTTCACCCCTGAACTTATACACTCGATAAATTCAATACGATCGAATACAACAAGTTGTTTATTCGAAATAATATACTGCTATGCTAATGCAGATGACGCCTTTAATGCAAATTGGCCGAAATAGGGCTTAGACACTAAAAATTATACAGACACGACATTATTTCATTATTTAAAACATGAAAATCTGACATTGACAGATTTTAATTTAGTGCTAGATGCCTACTGCTAAACTTGTTAATATCGACAAATTCTTCTTTAGTTAATTCGTGACGATCTAAATTCCATGATCAGGGGTCGATCCAGGCAAAACTTGGGTCCTTTTAGAGGCCCCTTCACAAAATTCCACATAGTAAAAAGGGACCCTTCACAAAATTCAAATTCATAGAAAGGGACCCTTCACAAAATTCAAATTCATAAAGAGGGACCCTTCACAAAATTCAAATTCATAAAAAGGGTCCCTTCACAAAATTCAAATCCATACAAACGGACCCTTCACAAAATTCAAATTTATAAAATGAGTCCCTTCACAAGATTTTGTTTTATAAAAATTATCCTTTTATTAAATGTTTTCATATTATCAGTATTATTTTTAATTTATGCCTTAATTTGGCTCAACGAAACTCTATTAACTTGATATTAAACATTACATAAAGTGAATGTAAAAAATGAAGATTTTACACAATATTTTACTTTTTCACAAAAATATTTTATATTTCACAAAAATAAATAAAAATTTCACAAAAATATTTTGTTTTTCACAAAAAAGGGACCCAAAAATTAAAACCTGGATCGACCCCTGATGATAAAGTTTTCATTAAATCAAACCAATGTGTTTCAGCTGCAGATATTGTAACAAATAACGTTGGAAGTCCAAACTGTCTTATAGCCGCAAAACAACGTTTTTTCTCTTTTTCCCAATCAGGGGGAGGTGTGCCTTGGGGGGGGACTCATGTCAAAGGTGTGCCTTGGGGGGGGGGGACTCATGTCAAAGTTGTACCTTGGGGAGGACTCATGTCAAAGTTGTGCCTTGGGGGGACTCATGTCAAAGTTGTGCCTTGGGGGGACTCATGTCAAAGTTGTACCTTGGGGGGACTCATGTCAAAGTTGTACCTTGGGAGAATTTTTTATATTTTTTAAAAACTTCTAACCTTCGTTATGAGTAATCAAATTATCTACAAAATCTTCATTCAATAAACCGACTGAAATAGGCCCTTAGCACTATTAAGAGTGACGTATAAAAATTCGACAACGCTGTACCGACTGAAATAGGCCTCTAGCACTAATAATACTGACTGAGCTATCTCGGACAGATAGAAACATCTGACACAGCGCCAAAAGGACGTTACAAGGGACGTACAAACTTTCTCTTTAATCTCACTCGCAGAATGACAGTCGCCCAAATTTAGACAAAAGCAGAAATCGATAAAAAAAGAGACATTTTTCAAGAGATCTGCGTGCGGAAAAGATTGTGATACAGCGTTATTCGATACGCTCACCTGACAACAGACCAGGATGTCAATTAAGCAGGCACAGAAGGGGGAGGAGAAAGGCATACAGGAAATTTATTTTGTTCCGCCAATATTATACGAGCACTTTTTACTCATAATACGAAAAAGGGGGCATCCGTTTCCTACTATATATATGTGTGTGTGGCTGCTGTCGTAATATGGTACTTTCAGATTTATAAAACTCATTGTCAGAAATCGCGGGAATTAACAGAAAATGAGAACAAAGCCGGAAAAAAGTAGAACACAATTCTGAATTTCTCTTTTTTAAAAGAGAAAAATAACTGCGAACTGGAATGATTGAGTAATACTTGGTAATTGCGTATCACAATTCGTGTAATTGCACGAATTAACATATCGGAGCGTGATTTTTGCCGCGCTCGGTTTCGACGGAAAAGTGAATGAAATTTATGCGTGATTGTAAAATGGACGCTTTAATTTGTTACTGGTGTTTTTTAAGATGAATATATTTGTATAACAAAAAACACTGCATGCAAATGTACAAGAATACTATGATTTAAAAGCAAGAAACTTCAACGACGATTTTCAATAAAAATTGTATAACAATATTTAGATTATTTTAATTAACCAATATATCAATTTTAAAGAAAATATAAAACTTGTCTAGGTAGATTTTAACTTAAGGCTTCAGGCTCTATTGAATTGCCTAACGAGAATAAACATAAACCTATAAAATTATTATCTCAAAATGTGTCGGAACATCGGGGGTAATCCATGTTTTTTAAAATTATTTAAACGTACATTTTTAACTGCTTAAGAAGAAAAGAAAATTATTGATTTTTGTTTCTAAAATGTAGTTTTAAATAATAATTAAAAATAAATTATATCTCGAAAATTAAATTAAATTTTAAGTTGTGGGAGTTATGAAAATTTTCTATCTGCGCGTATACTTCATATATTCTCGGAGGAATCACTCTAAAATATATAAGCATGCATACAAACATATAATAGTATTTTAATATATGAATAATGAATTTTACACTTACAAATTTATTTCTGAAGCTAAAATAAAATAAAAATATTGTACGTCTTATTTTATATAAAACATAACGTAAAGATTATGATGAAATTTACATAGATACAAATTTTTAACATCTTCGTCGTTTTTACAAGTTTTAATACTTGAAGGCTGATATTAAATAATAAGTTAATGTTATAAATGATTTTTAAATACTATTTATTTATATTTCAACTTTTTATTATTAAACTTATGTCAAAGGAGAAAAAGAAGAAGAAAAAAAAATCCCAATTTTTAGAACACACAGAATTTAACGAATATATATAGAACTTATATTAGTTAATTTAAAATTTAGTTCAGTATTTATTTAATTTACTTATTTATTTAAGAAAGTGCATGTAGTAAGTTTGAGTGAATATATATATTTACATATACACACATACATATATGAATAAGTACACGAAAAATCAATTTTTTCAAGAAAATAAAATTTTAATGAAACACACACATTTTTTTTTTTTTTTTTTTTTTTTTAATGACAACAGACTTTTATCGAACTAAATACTTTTTTATAAATCAAAATAAAGTATGATAAATGTATTATTAAACGATTTTAAATTTTGTAAGATGTCCCTTTTTAAATTTCTGAAATATCGAGGTGCCTTAAAATGTGTCGATTTGCGCAATTTAATTTTCGATTATTTGCGCATAAATGCGAAATTAAATAATTAATTCAAAATGCAGACGATAAAAAAAAAAAAAAAAAAAAAAAAAAAAAAATTAAATAAAAGAAAAATAAATTTATTAATGAAAAGAAACAGAAAGACATGAACATGGAAATTTAAAGCGAATTTCGGCAACACGAATCAAGACGCAAAAGAAGAGAAAACTGAAGAAGCGGCGGATGGACAGACAGAAGAACAAACTGCTTTTGTAATTAAGTATGCAAATGTGAAATTTCGGTTTAAACAAGTCGTGATGAAAGCAGCTTTTTTTTAAAACATAAGGTGAAAGAGGCATTTCAAACAAGACTGAGCATGAATAACGACGTGATTTCTAAGAGCGTGAGAAACAACATAACTCAAAAAGAAAGATTGTTTGTGGGAAAATTCCTACAAGCAGAAACTTAAGTCGCAATGATTTATTTTGATGGATGTTAATTGAGTTGTAAACGATTAACAGTTTTTTTCTTTGAACTTTACTACTTAAACTAACCCTTAGTGTAGGTACCCCAAATTATGTAAAATATTATACACAGAGTGGAAAGTAGTTTATTTTTTAAATAATATAAATCAAATGAAAAATAATCTAGCGTTGCGCTGACACTACTTTCTGTTACCCTACATTCACTATTATTACATTTTAAAGGTGTAACATTTTGATATAGTTTTTACATATTTTAAATCTTTAAATTGCGTTTTCGCAGTTTTGCGTTTTTTCATGAATTCATAATATACAAAATGCTAAAAGTTCAACAGATATTTAAAAAAAAAAAAAAGACTAAAATTCTTGTTATAATTTTTAATATTTTTTCTTTCAATGATATAATAAAATTCATCCTTAATTCTTTCAAGTAAGTTCTATTAAACTTTTTTTTTTTTTTTTTTTTTTTTTGGGGGGGGGGGGGGGGCTTTTTTTAAAAACATTTTAGCAGTTTTAGCATTTTGAAGATCATGAATGCCTGAAAAAATGTGAAATGAGAAAACGCAAAAGATTTTAAATCTGTTAAATTTAAAGATTTCAAATGTGTAATATATATATATAAACATAAGAATTGTTGACTGAATATATAATATATTGAACAATCCTAATGTGGCTCAATTTATAAATGGAAAAATAAGCTTTTAAACGAAACCTCCAGTAGTGCCATATCCCCTTAAGAATATTTCAAAATCGTCTTAAAACAGTTTTATTTGACATGCACTGCTGTGTGAGAGAGTTATCATCCACTCAATCCCTTATTTAAATACTGTAATAAGATCAAGAAATCATTTCAGAGGGTTATTAAATTAAAAAGTTTACTTGAAATGATTCAGAGACTTTCAGCCTAAACCACCAACTGAAACTTATTCTACTAATTTTTTTAGCCTTCTGTACTGTTGCAACGAATTAAATCTCGTTTCTGCTTCAAATGTTGTAATGCAGCAAATGTAGCTTTACAGTCCAATTGGAAAATAAAGGAGCAGCGATTCACTTCATAAAATCAATCTTGATAACAATCTTGGCGATTATGAGGCCAAATTTGGCGAAAAATGGTAGTTTAGGGTTCCTGAAGTTTCGAGATTGGCCCAGTTCAAGAATTTTCCATTGCATTATAACTAAGAACAGAACCATTGCCAAACTCCAGCTGCCTAAAGATATAAATAGTGGCAGATTATAAATAGTGGCAGATACTCCCACAATTAGTTGTGCTCAAAGGTCTGTTCTCAGCAATTTTTTTTATTTATTTGGAAACTGTGTTCCAAGCGATCGTCAATCAGAGAAATTCTTGCTTTGTGGAATGTTTAAAGTTGTTTATTTTACTGTCTTGTGGAACAGATGATTGCTCTATTGAACTGTTTCCAGAACATTCGTTGAATAGAAACTTTTGTAATACGAGTGACCGCTTAATTGGATTGTTTTGAAATTATTTGTTGAACTGACCATTTCGTTTCATTTTCTCAAGAATATACGATGGATAAAGTTATTACGCAACACCTTGTTATGTGTTAGAATAAATTTTTGGCTGAACGATTTTTTTTTTCAACTATGTATATATTTTTTAGGAATGGTCTTTTGAAAAACGTATCAATGGTACTCGATGTACAAACACATTCAAACTTCGTTAAATAAGTTTCAATAAACGGTGTGGGAAGTTCTCTGAATAATTAGTTTAATTTATTAAGAGCCATTTTCAGTAAGTCAGTCACATTTTCGCCGTTCTACTAGATTCTTTCATCAGCTCGAAATAAATTAAACTTGACTCATCAGAACAAACCCGTTCATCCTAATAATTAACTGATAATTTTTTGGCCAACTGAAGTTTTTTTTTTACTCTTTTCCTTAAAAATGGCTATTTTGGCAGATCTTCTGATTTTTAACCTGCTTTTTTTAATTGTTCCCGCACTGTTTTTAAAGAAAGTATTTTGCTATACACTTTTTTAAATCCTTTTTTGTGTTTTGAACATGATACAAATCGATTTTTTAAATATTTGTTTTTTTTACTTGCGGTTATCTCACCTCAGTCAAATTTCCTGTTTAAATAGCCAAAAAAATTTATATCTTGCTAAAAACCATCACATTAATATTTCGTTAACATTTAATTATTTTGCCATCCCACGTTAAAATATTTTTTGATTTTCACTCTAAAATTAATACTTTTTGTGGCACCGTTAATTACTTTATCGTTGCCATTTTAAAAATACTTTCTAAAATTACAATTTTCCTGACAACTGCATTTTATTTTTAACACTGGGTTCAATCCTAACGTGTACGCGGAGGACGACGTACTAAAATCTGTTTGAACATTTGCCTTTTAAATGATAAAATTGGCGGTTGTAGAAAGAGAAAAAGAAAATATCCAACTGCGTCTTTTTTTTATTTTTATTATTTTTATTTTTTTATGGGGGTAGGGGGGGGGTGTCTCTTAGTGTACTTTTGCAATAGATTATTAGTGCTATATTCATTTGTTTCTGTTAACATGCTATTAATGTTTATTTTTAGCTACAAAAGCATTATATTTATGTATGTGTGTAAATATGTATTTCTATACATATTCATACAAACAAAATGAATAATTTTGAAATGATTCCAAGTAAAATATTATAGCAAATAAGGAGAAAAAAAAATAAAAATAAAAAAACTTGTTAGTAATTGACGTCAGACTACAATAATTCTAATTTCGAGCCCAGTCATTTATTAGCTCTATTACAATACCTAGTCACTAAAATACGCCCAATATCAAACTTTTCGCATTCAAAGAAAAGAAACATGTGTTCAAATGGAGAAAGAGAAAAAAAAAAAAAAAAAAATTGGAAAAGGTTGTATGAATCAGTTTAACTAATAAAGAATTCAATTGATAAAATAATATATTATTTGGGAATTTGAGGGAGAACTGATTTTCGGAACCGCAGCTGATGGCGGCATTGCATGCAGGTAATAGGTTCGAAAATTTCCCCTACTTTTACTGTTAATTCCCCTGCACCGGCAAAGGCCATAATTACCAGGTGCTCCCCCCTCGCCTTCCCATTAGCTGCTTTAACGGAGCCTCACTTTTAAAACACCCATCCTCTGAATACGCACTCACTGAGTGCGCGCACACATTATTATACACTCGCACTAAAAGCGAAAAGTAAAAAAAGAAAACAAAAAAAAGTCGATAATGAGATTTTCATATGGACACGCGAGCCTGCTCTCAGATTAATTGTCGAGTAAGTAGAGGTAAAAAAAAAAAAAAAAAAAAAAAAAAGCACAAAGAAAAATAGAAAAAGAAGAACGATGACGATTATAACGGAGCTTAGTTTTCGAGAGATGTCAGTTTCAAACGGGATAACGACAGCGCCAAAAAATTACTTCTGTTTCTTGATACATTGCACACAAAACTTCACAAGATAAATAATAAAATAAAAATAAAACTTATTCGAACTTTCGTCAATTCTGTACACATGATTTTATGAATAAAAATATTGATTATACTTGGAGCATATGCAAAAGAGAGAACTTTCGAATTGTTAACGACATAATTTTTGAAACAGGAGATATCGGGGGGGGGGGGGGGGTTGCTGTATAGTTATTTTATTCTTATTGTGAAAAATTGGAAATAAAATAAAAACAGAATATTATATCTTTAATTGAACGGGAATTTACTAGATTAATAGCCGAGTAAGTAGGAGTTTAAAAAAAAAAAGTAAATGATCTGGTGTGGCACTCACATGACATTCTCTTATCCTGAAATTCAGCACCATAAAGACAGATTGGACATTAAGAGATAAGATAACGAGTACTGTTATATAAACCTTAGTTAAAATTCAAAATAGGCTTCGGAAAAGCTTCATTTCACAAATGATTCTGCATAAGGGGGTTACCGCCCTCTCCCCCGTTTCAATATATAATACATACATTTAAAGAAAATTCAAAAGCTGTTATTAAATTTAAAAGATCATTCCAAATTATTCAGACAGCTTTTCATCCGCACCATTCCTTGAAACCTATAAATTTTGATAATTTTTACTTTCCGAACAGTGAGGAAAGTATTGTGATCATGTCAAAAATTCGAATTTGAGATTTTGATGTTTCTATACGTTTCGAGGTCCCCTGAGTCCGTTTCCACTATTTTTACGATGATGTAAGTATGTGTGTGTGTGTGTGTGTGTGTGTGTGTGTGTGTGTGTGTGTGTGTACCTGTGAGTGAACACGCTAGCGTCTAAACGCTTTGTTCGAATAAGCTGAAAGTTGGTACGGTACGTATATTGTATGTCACCATAGAACGAACCCTATAAATTTTGATGAATCTAGCGCTTATAGTTTTTTTTACAGGGACACCAGGAAAAATTCTTTATCATTATGGCCTATGGAGCCAAATTTTTAAAAGTGCGATAGCGTCTAAACGCTTTATTAATCTGAGCAAAAAATTTGTACACATGTTATAGGTCACAGTTGCACGAACTATATAGATTTTGGTGAATTTAGCACTTACAGTTTTTTTACAGGGACACAAAGAAAAATTCTTTATCATTATGGCCTATGGGACCAAATTCTTAAAAGTGCGATAGCATCTAAACGCCTTATTCAATTAAGCTGAAAATTTATATGAATATTATAAATCACTGTTGCACTAAATATAAGCATTTTGGTAAATCTAGCATTTATAGGTTTTTACAGGGACACAACGAATAATTCTTTATCATTATGATTTATGAGCTCAAAGTTCAGTAGCGTTAAATAAACTGTTAATTACTCAATGTTCGGAAAGTCGAGTGGAGTTACTCCAGATTTCTTTTTGCAAGTAACAACCTTATATTAACTTCAAAATAAAACATTTGAATTGCATGAAATTGTTTGTTTTTAAGTTATTCTGATAAATGACATAGACAAAGATCAAACGTTGAAAAATTAATTTCGGCCTTCAGGAAACCTCAAAACGTGTAGGTATACAAAAAAAAAAAAAAAAAAAAAAAAAAAAGCAAATGCATAATATTTAGTTAAAAAATTATTTTATTTATGATATGAGTATGAGGAATTAATTTTAATTTCTGAGCAGTTTTACGAAACATGGTAAAATATTACCGTGAAGCACTTCCATTAATTACATTCAATAAAAAAGATTTTTTATTGAATAAAGAAATTTTATTGAATTTATTGGCAGCCCAGTACATATTTTAAAAATTATGCACACACCACACTGTGCACTTAAATTATAATCCTATATTAATAACATACAGCACAACCAGAAATGCATTTCCGTGAATTTACAAGTGATGTCGTACTATATTCTAGTTCTTTTGTGTAGCCCTGTAAATGAACGGTGAATCATTTTCATACCATATTCCACATGAAACATGCATTAATGCCTATAAAAAAATATATATTCATTTCATTTGGTTTACTGCAGCCTATAGATGTTAAACTTTTATTACTTGCAAATTTCCCCCATAGACTTAATGTATTTGAATTCTCTTGAATGTTCCTGCACACGAATCATTAGCTTGATCTCAACGAAAAGTTTAGATTAGCACCCCTGTATGATACAGATTTAGAACACCAGGATTGAACTTCCAGTTGGTATTTGTTGCTGAGATAAGCCTGCTGATAACAGACACACAGAGACCAACCGCTAAAAACATGTTTTTCGAATTCAGGGGACCTCAAAACGTGTAATAACAAAAACTCAATTTTAAAATTTGAACCTCAAAACAATACTTTCTCTACCATATATATATATATATATGGGTAAGAGAAAGTAAAAATTAGAATAAAAGGACGACAATAGCGTTTGTAAAGGAGCTTTGTTTTCCAGAAATGTCAATCAATTTCAAACACGAAAAAGAGCAAAAGGAAAAAGAAAAAAGGAAAAAAAAAAAAAAAAAAAGAAAAATGCCGTGTTACACTGCACACAAACCTTCACGAGATGATAAAAAGTCCGACCTTTAGTCGATTATGTAACTATACTTTTATGAGTAAAAATATTGATTATGTTTGGAGCATAAATAAAATAAAATAAAGTTTTGCGGAATGTTCAAGTTGGAATTTTTTTGAAGAATAATCATTTTCAGAGAAAAGCATAGGCATTTGATACTTCAATAAATAGCTAAATAAGTAATAATAATTATTATTTTTAAATAACTTTTCTGGGCAACTAGGTATTTTCAATTAAATAATAATAATAATAAAAATCTAAACATTTATTGTACAATGATTCAAATGTCCTGAAAAAAAAAACTAAAATAAAATAATAATAAATAAATAAATAAATAATATTATATCTTTAATTAAAAGCAAATCTACTCTCATATTAATTGTTTTAAAAAATAATAATAATAAATAACGAACAACGATGACTACAATGGAACTTCGTTCTGGAGAAATGTCAATTTCGAATGTGAAAAGAGCTCCAAAAAAAATCATTTCTGCCATTTTACATTACATACGAACATCAGAAGAAGAAAAAAAAAAAAAAAAAAAAAACACCATTTGTCCATGCTGTAATTATAGATTTATCAGTAGAAATATCGATTATGCTAAGCGTAAAAAATATAAAAATAAATAAGAATGTAGTTTCCCAATGTCAAAGACGAAATTTTTGAAGCATAGTGACATATTAAGAAAAAAAAAAAAAAGAGAGAGAGAGAGAGAGAGATTGTTTGCTATTCCATTACGGCAGACTTATTCCATGGTTGAAGAGAGATGGAAAATTTAAAACAAGTCCTTCCGGCTAATTCGGAAGCGTAGGTTAATTTATTTTTTCTTAACAAGTGCTACAAATTATCAATGAACTTCGTAGAAATATTGATCTAGGCTGTATACATATGGAGTTTTAAGCAAATCGGTTTATAAATACCTTTTTATGTGAATTTAAAATTTTCAAGTGGCCGGCACTTGGAAACAAAATGGTAGGCGAAGTTGGTAAACAAATATATCAAATGTACTTTGTGAGATAAGTCTACTGCACAAATTCAGTACGAATTAATTCAAAATCGCAAAAGTCATCGTGTTGAAAAATTAAGTGGCCGTCACTTGGATCAAAATAGCGGAGCAAGTTGCTAAGTGAACTAATCCAAGATATTTGTAAGATAAGTCCACTGTCTAACTTTGGTTCGAATAAAATCAATATTTCAAAAGTTATCGCGATAACAATGTCTCAAGTGGACGCAATTTGGAAACAAAATTGCCCACCAAAATCATAGATATTTGAATAAATCCATATTTTAACTTTGGTTTGAATTGATTACGTATTTCAAAAGTTATCGTGATAACAAATTTTCAAGTGACCGCCACTTTGAAAAGAATATAATGGAGCAAGTTGCCCAGCAAACTCATCCAAGATATTTGAAGCGTAAGTTCACTGTCCAACTTTGGTTCGAATCAGTGCAGTACTTCAAAAGTTATTGTTATGACAAATTTTCAAGTGACAGTCTAACAGAGTTCATTCTCAAATATGGGAAAAAAATTCCCTGAGATTTCCCTGAGTTCCCAGACAATTTTCAAGAAAATATTAGCGACATATTACAAGAAACGTTCTTCTAGACAAGGCAAAATACAGCTACTTCCACAGTATGGTGTCATATTACTGCCAATCATAATGGAAATTCAGGTAGAAATCATATTTACATGCGTATTTTCACAATAATTCATTATTTAAATTTTGATACGAAGCTAAACAAGAAAAACATAACTTGAGAGAATAAAAAAAAAAATTGTTTTTCCAGGTTTTATAACTGATTTTCCCTGAGTTTTAATGAAAATTTTTATTTTCCCTGACTTTTTTTAACGAATTCCAAATTCCCTGAGTTTTTCCCTGTTTTCCAGGTTTTTCCTGAGGAGTATGAACCCTGTCTAAATGGCTGCCACTTGGAAACAAAACGGCGAAGCAACTTGCCCAGCGAAATCACCCCAGATGTATTTGTATGATAAGTTTTCTGTCCAACTTTAATTCAAACTAATTCAGTATTTCAAAAATGACCATAACAAAAAAATTTCAAGTTGAACCGTGATTTGAAGTGGAAACAAAAAAGCGAAGTGAGATGCCCAAGCGACTTTATCTGAGACATTTGAACGGTAAATCCACTACGCAGATTTGATGCGAATTGATTCAGTATTACAAAAGATATCATAATGACAAATTTTCAAGTGTCGTCCTGCCTGTATGACAACGAAGAGAAGATCATTGATGCAACGAATACGTATAGTTGAAAAGTGTTAATAATCAATGCGAACTGCGTGTTTATTATTATTATTATTCTCGTTTCTTCTGATATTTTTTTCTCCTTAATTTTTTCATGAGCTACATTTTGGTGAATTATCATTTATTTTGCCATTTGTTGTTGTTGTTTTGGAGGGACAAACCCTCAGAGCATGGGATTTATAGATGCAAGGCTTTACGCCCCTCTTTTGTCATTTAACGGCCCTCTTCACTCACCGTCATCGGAAGCTCGAGCCAATGTTATTTCGGAACACCTATAGTATCTCCCCACAACTGAATTTGGCGATTATGGCTAAATCATAAATCTAAAAATCATATATCATAAATGATAAAATCATAAGCGGTACAACTATAATATTTCTCCTCAGCTGAATTTGGCGAATTTTCTTTGGCGCCGATTTGATCGATAACGATGTCGTTCTGGATTGTTTGCGATATAATATGGCAGCCTGCATGCTATTTACTTTGGATTTATGATTTATGATTTATAATTTAGCTTATGATTTTATCATTTATGATATATGATTTTAGATTCATGATTTAGCCATAATCGCCAAATTCAGCTGAGGGGAAATACTATAGTTGTACCTACGAATTTTCAATATGTGAAATTTATCATTTTGCAATTTCAAAACAAAATATTAAAAATTAAAAAAATTTGTTTTTAAAAAAGGTCCGTCCATTTAACAGTTGGAAGTTTTCTGAATGTGAAAACAGAATTTTAAAATATTGTAACATTAGCTTCGGCCTCCGGCGACGATGAGTGAAGCGGGCCCTTAAAACGATAATAATAAAAATAAAGAAACTATAATAACAAAGAATCAATTTGAATGTTTTTTTAACAATTCCGGAAGCTATTTATGCTTATTTGCCTGAATGGTGATATTAATATTATTTGCTATAAATTTATGCTTAAGAATACAGAAAAAAAAAAAAAAAAAATAATAATAATAATAATAATAATCTTACCCATGTATATCATATGCTTTTACATTGCATAATTTTGATGATATTCTGAAAGTAGTCATAACTCTGGACTTTTTAGTTCCAATGAAGAAATAATTTTATGGGTGTAGTAAAGTAAATGTTATTGGTTAAAATAATTACAGACAGTGTTGCCAGTTTTAAAGACTTTTTTTGTTCAATATCTAATGTTTGCTTAATTAATTGTCTATCATCTATATCAAACATCACTTCTCAAAATTACTGATGATTATCGAGTAAAAAAGTCCCTAAATTTGGCAACGCTAATTACAAACATACTGAAAATTAATATATGTTTATAAAATGCGTACTTTTCATATAGCAACGATTAAATCGTATAGATATCAATTTATTCTGAAATCACCTCAAATTCCCTATACTATATTACTACCCAAATTGAGTAATTATCAATTCAAATCTCCAGAAAAATCTATTGTCTGTGAAAATATCGACAGTCATGGGCGAATTGAAGCTGTACGATGACTGAGCGGTGTTGTGTCCATGAGCCATAATCATGCAAACTACCTCGAATTGCATAATGAAACGGTAGGAAAAGAAAATCAGCAAGTTACTAAAACAATGAAATAAATGTTATGAAGTATTCGGCATCATTCGAAGGTGAAAAGTATTTGCGAATTATGCAATGCAAACAAATTAGGGGACAAACTCATTATTTTAGAAAAGGACGATATTAAAATCACATGAGGCGCAGAGTTGAGAAGGTTTTCACCTGCAGATGAAAAAGGTAAATACCACGGTCGATTCATTTTTCTGCCAGGAGGAAACATTTCCTCGAGGAAAAAGATGGTCAAGGGTAATGAAACATGACATACACAAATGTTGTCGCAGCTTTCTGAAATGAACTCGAGAGGACATTTAAAAATAAAAAAAGATTTATTTATTTGTTAAAGAAACGTTGGATATATACATGGACCGATAAATAATCTTTGCCCAAGAGGAATTCTGAGATGAATACGAAACAGGAATTAATTAAAAAGAAAAATGTAATAATAAATGAATATAAATAATACAAAATAATTCAATTAAATTACAGTTCTTTTAGAACGGCAGGTCATACTATTTCTTTCAGACAGCTTCGTTACCAGTTTTCATCCATCACCTTGAATGAACGCGTAAACATTTTTGCTTTTTATCGATATATATGAAGCTGAAAGTTTGACATCGTATCTGCCCGGATTTTTAGTCTGGATTATTAGATTTTATCAAAAAATGGGTACACTTATTAATCAGAACAAAATCTAGCTAACGCTGTACTTTTGAGTTCAATCGGATAATTGGTTCAAAAGATGTTGAATAAAAACCCCATTTCAACTTTAAAATTATTAAAAAGGCACAAAACAAATTGATGCCAAAAAAATATTATATTTCTTTTTATGTCGAAAAAAAAAATAAATAAACGAAAAAAAAAAATATTATTATTATAATAAAATAGAGAAAAATTGTGCTAAAGAAATAAAACAGCTTCAGCATAGTAGAACCTCTTGGCGAAATTTGAAATTTGGCACCGAAGTAGCTCGGACATTTCTCGCCAAGATCCTTATTTAAGCAACTGCGATAGTCACTTTAATTCTTCGCCAAAATGACAACAAAAATTTAAAAGCCGAAAAGGGACTCCTATGCTAATGCTATACCAAAGAAATTTTAAGAAATGTAGTAACCGATCCTAGGGAATGATATACACAGTTACTGCATGTTTTTACAAGAATGAACAGATTAAAATAAGTCCTGTTATACTAAACGAGGGGGGGGGGGACAAGGGGTGGATTGGTGATTTCTTATATTTTTTATACATTTGTAAAACTAACAAAGTTTCTCATTAATATTTTCCCTTAATTATTGTGCTTTACAAACACAATGTTCGATGATCTCTAAAATTCAAACTAATTTAACTATGGATTCTGAAAAATTTGTATAACCAGAAAGCACAAGTCGTGCGACGATTAACACATTTGCGACCGCTGATGTGAATTCACGTCATTTTACCTTCTTATATAGCTAGTTGCCGCTGACGTAAATTCACGTCTTTTCAGATTCCATTCTTGGTTACCGCTGACGTGAATTCACGTCATTTAAAGAATTTCTATGGAAACAATACTTTAGTATTATTTCAATAGCATCATTAGGGTATTAATTCTTCGATAGTATTATAGGTTCGTTCTAATATTGTATGACTAATCTTCATTTAAAGCTTCAGATAATTACAAGAGTACCATGTTCAGTATTTCCCGGCAATCAGTTTTAGAAAAGGAAAAGTATGCCGGTCGCGAAAGTGTTAATAAATGTGATCTAAAGAAACAGTAAAGTTTGAAATCACCAAAGAAATCAACCAAAATATGTCTATGGTTGGTTGATTAGTTGAGTCCATTGTCCTATAGTATAAGTTTATGAGAAGAATTATACGATGGAAAACTGAGCAGAGCCCGATTATGCCAATAATTTAGAAAAGGGAATATACGTATGAGCCCGATTTTCATGCTAAGTTAAATTTTCATATTATCGATATGTAATTTATTTCTTCTTCAAATATATAAATACCCAAACAAGACATGTCCGTAGATATTTCAATTACAATAACATTAAAACTTACTACAACAAACAGCTAACTATAAACAGTACACAAATCTCATTTAAGAATGCTTCCAGGGTTTAAGTTTAAAACATTTTTTTTTAAGTAATATTATTGTGAAAATTTTATTAACATGTAAAACCTTCTGCTTTAGCAATCACATTATACGATATGAAATTAATCGCGTTGCACTGAACGTGATATAGGCAAAAGGCAATCATTGGAAATAATATGTAAATTTTATGCTAACAGAAATGGAAAAAATTTATGCTAAATGGATAATTTTTATAAAGCGAAATTTTATAAAAGAGCTGTCTTATGAATTATTGTTATTATAATTATTACTATTTATTATTCAGGGGTTACTTTTTGACATAGCAAGAGGGTATAACCGTTGTTTTAAGGTTTAAGAGTCATTTTTTTTAAAGTTGGACACTTTTGATAGTTGACATCTTCAATTTTTCCGAAACTTTCAGGATGTGTTAGTAGTACTGTGATAAGAAAAAGTGAAATTTAATTTTTTCTGAATTTGATTTGTTCGACCTAGAGAGGGGGTCGAAGTTTGAGGCCATAAATAAATGGTGCCATTTTAATATCATTTTACTCCTAAAGACATGAGTGACCCATGTCAATTTTTTTAAATACGGATACTACTTGATACTAAGTACATTTTAGCATAAACAGTTTGGTGGGTCATTCATGGCTTTAAAGGCCAGGGTCATTCAAAAGTGCAGTTTTCGTTGATTTTTTTCATGTTTTCAGTCTGAATATCTGCTAAGGCCATGAGTGCCCCATAGAAATAATTATGGGGTTAATTACACACCTTAGTACAGAACTTAAAAATATTTAAAATTGCATGGGTCACTCTTGGCTTTAGTAGATAAACGGCCTCAAAGTTGAAAATTTAAAAAAAAAAGGTCAAATTTGATGGTAAATTACTCTGTAAACCATGAGTCAATAACTATGAGAGAGAGTTTTAATTATACCCTAGATGGTCTAGTTTTAGACCCAGGTTACAAACATATGAGGCTTGCAAGATTTATTTAGATATAGTGTATTTTATATCGCCAATGTGTACCTGTTCTATGTAGTACAAAACGCTTGAGACCCAATTTTGTAATACATTAATGCTTGTTTAAAACTTCCCATTTTACATTACAGAGGTCAGCATCAAAATAAATATAAAATAAATATAAAATTAAAAAATCTGGAGTGACTCCACTCGACTCTCCGAACATTGAGTAATTAACAGTTTTGTAGATAAAGCCTATAAATGCTAGATTCACCAAAATGCTTATAGTTAGTGCAACAGTGATTTATAATATTCATATAAATTTTCAGCTCAATTGAATAAGGTGTTTAGATGCTATCGCACTTTTAAAAATTTGGTCCCATAGGTCATAATGATAAAGAATTTTTCTTTGTGTCCCTGTAAAAAAACTGTAAGTGCTAAATTCACCAAAATCTATACAGTTGGTGCAACTGGGACCTATAACATGTGTACAAATTTTTTGCTCAGATTAATAAGGCGTTTAGACACTATCACACTTTTAAAAATTTGGCCTCATAGGCCATAATGATAAATAATTTTTCTTTGTGTCCCTGTAAAAAAACCATAACTTCTAGATTCTCCAAAATCTATACAGATTGAGTATCTGTGACCTAAAATATGTGTATAATTTTTTTTACTCAATTGAATGAGGCGTTTAGATACTATCGCACTTTTAAAATTTTGGTCCCATAGGCCATAATGATAAAGAATTTTTCTGTGCGTCCCTGTAAAAAAACTATAACGGCTAGATTCATGAAAATTGATAGAGTTCGTGCTACGGTGACTTCCAGCATGCGTACCAACTTGCAGCTCATTCGAGCAAAGCGTTTAGACGCTAGCGTGTTCACTCACACACATACACACACACATACATATATCATCGCAAAAGTAGTGAAAATGGACTCAGGGGACCTCGAAACGTATAGAAATATCGAAATCTCAAATTCGTATTTTTGACATGACTGCAATACTTTCCTCACTATAGTGTTCGGAAAGTAAAAATTACATAAGGGAGACAGGGGCAAGTTGAAGTACGGGGTAAGTTGAAACATGGAAATAAAAAATACAATTTTTAATTTCTTATTCATTGCCAATAAAGGGAAGTACAGACACACAAAACCTACTTTACAATGTAAAAAAAGATGTGTATGCAAACATATGTCGATTTTATGAGGATAAAACTGTTTTTGTGTACTGTTTTTTACTGTGAGTAAAAATTCAAATTTTTAAGTGATGTTGCATTTTGTGTAACAAAAATTGGTGAATGTTTCTGATTGATTCAGCGTTTATAGTGTATAGGTGCAGCTTGCTAATCATATGATTTGAAACGCCCACGAGCATAAGTACTGGTAGCTTAACATCTCGTGAAGTGAAAATTGTGGGCAGGGGCCAGCTGAAACAAATATAGGGGAAGCTACTTGAAACACCTGTTTCAATTAGTCTCATGCGCAATTTTTATTTTTATTATTATTATTATTATTATTATTTTGTATACAGTCTTGTTTTCATCACCCTATATATGTTTTACATAATATAACAATATGCACATTTCAGATGTATCTTAAGTTATTAGTTTCCGAACACTATAGTGAGGAAAGTATTGTAATCATGTCAAAAATCCGAATTTGAGATTTTGATGTTTCTATACGTTTCGAGGATCCCTGAGTCCGTCTTCACTCTTTTTACGATGATATATGTATGTATGTGCGTGAGTGAACACGCTAGCGTCTAAACGCTTTGCTCGAATGAGCTGTAAGTTGGTACGTATGTCACCGTAGTACGAACCCTATCGATTTTGATGTATCTAGCACTTATAATTTTTTTACAGGGACACAAAGAAAACTTGTTTATCATTATTGCCTATGGGACCAAAATCTTAAAAGTGCGATAGCATCTAAACGCTTTATTCAATTGAGCAAAACATTTATACACATATTATAGGTCACAGATACTCAGTCTGTATAGAATTTGGAGAATCTAGCACTTATAGTATTTTTACAGGGACACAAAGAAAAATTCTTTATCATTAGGGCCTATGGGACCAAATTTTTAAAAGTGCGATAGCATCTAAACGCCTTATTCAATTGAGCTGAAAATTTATATGAATATTATAAATCACTGTTGCACTAACTATAAGCATTTTGGTGAATCTAGCATTTATAGGCTTTATCTACAAAACTGTTAATTACTCAATGTTCGGAAAGTCGAGTGGAGTCACTCCAGATTTTTTAATTTTATATTTATTTTATATTTATTTTGATGCTGACCTCTGTAATGTAAAATGGGAAGTTTTAAACAAGCATTAATGTATTACAAAATTGGGTCTCAAGCGTTTTGTACTACATAGAACAGGTACACATTGGCAATATAAAATAGACTATATCTAAATAAACCTTGCAAGCCCCATAGGTTTGTAACCTGGGTCTAAAACTAGACCATCTAGGGTATAATTAAAAATCTCTCTCATAGTTATTGACTCATGGCTTATAGTGTAATTTACCATCAAATTTGACCTTTTTTTGAAAATTTTCAACTTTGAGACCGTTTATCTACTAAACCCAAGAGTGACCCATGCAATTTTAAATATTTTTAAGTTCTGTACTAAGTTGTGTAATTAACCCCATAATTATTTCTATGGGGCACTCATGGCCTTAGCAGATATTCAGACTGAAAACATGGAAAAAATCAACGAAAACTGCACTTTTGAATGACCCTGGCCTTTAAAGCCATGAATGACCCACCAAACTGTTTATGCTAAAATGTACTTAGTATCAAGTAGTATCCGTATTTAAAAAAATTGACATGGGTCACTCATGGCTTTAGGAGTAAAATGATATTAAAATGGCACCCTTTATTTACGGCCTCAGACTTTGACCCCCTCTCTAGGTCAAACAAATGAAATTCAGAAAAAAATAAATTTCACTTTTTCTTATCACAGTGCTACTGACATATCCTGAAAGTTTCGGGAAAATTGAAAATGTCAACTATCACACCTCCATAGACTTTGTCCAGCTTTAAAAAAAATGGCTCTTAAATCGTTGAAAACCCGTCAAAATTTTTTACTGTGACAATCTGTATAGGTAAGTTAGAGTTTACTGATGACCAAGATCTTGTAACAGCTGTCATGTATATGTTGAAATTTAATTATTATACTATTAGTAAATTAGCAGGTAAAAAATTTTTTAGATAGTGATTAATAAAACGTAGATAAATTTAGTGGTTTCAAACCTGAGAAATATGTATTTAATGCATGTATAGGTACACGTATATTTTTTGTACTCTTACTTACTTATCTGTTGATGTTTATAAAATTTTAAATTATTTATTCATCTTCAAAAATTCAGTATAAATTTAGGAATGCTGAATAAAAAAATGTGTGTGTGTTTGTGTGTGTTAAGACCAAATGTCTACACAAGGGACCTAGGCCTAAAGGGGGATTTCCATCGTGGGGGTCTTTTTAATGGGTCCTAGTCCAGATTTATGGAGAAAACCATGGAAAAATCCGAACGGTTAAATCGACGATCAAGACCTGGGATCGAACCTAGGACTTCCTGTCAACCAGCATTGAGCGCAAAATCGCTCGCCTCCCCCGTCTTCCAAGTCAAAATAAATAAATAAATAAATAAATAAATAAATTAAGTTAAATTTAGCATATGCACATATGCATTTTTATTATAATATGTAAGTATTATGTAGTGTGTTAATTTGAATTTAAAAATAATTTATATTTATAATTACTCGTCATTTATGAATAGTTTTACATATTTATTTTTATTTATCTATTTATTATTTTTTTCCCCCTACTATTAGAATAAATATTTACATTAATTTTAACCTTGAGCAAATTTAAAAAGAAAAAAAAATCTCTTGAAAATAAGTAAAAGGAAAATAATAATAATAATTACATACTTCTAAATATTTAACAATTCTACAACAAATTACCCTACTTTGTAATAATGAATAGATTTCACTAAACTAAATATCCATCTGAATATATTTATCCAAATATGCAACCTGAATAGGAAAAAAATCTGGCGTGTAACAACCACACGACTTCCATTATCCACTACTATACATATTGTACTCTTTTTTTGAAATAGCATCGTCAAATGACATACAATTGATTTAACGAATTACACACCACACAATTTTACTCTGAAAAAAAAAAGTGATATAAACGTCGTGAAGAAATGTAAAGGAGAATTTATATAGCAAGTTATTCGCGTTTCTGACATCGTTAGAGCCGTTCTTGAGATAGCGACTTTCTGTCCCACTGCCGATTTTCAGCAAAACTTGGCAGACTGATCTGTTCACAGGAAACTAATGAATATATACGAAAGTATATCTAAAAAAAGAGTTAAGCTGTTTTTAAAGAAATGTATTCGCAAGATCTAAAATTGGCTTATTTATATAGGACGCCTACCAATTTTCCTGAACTGACTAACATAATATATATGAAAGAATATTCAAAAAGGTGTTTTTACACAGTCGAACCTCGTTATAATGAATTACTTTTAACAAGAACTGTTTGCACAAACCCCGTCGAAATGAAGATTAGTTTCTGCGTTACTGAGAGCATGAGCAAATTTTTTATTCCCCTTGAGATTCATGTTAACGAGGTTCGACCGTATAGCAACACTGAAGAAATTCGTTAGTCGTTTTTTTTTTTTTTATTATTATTTATTTATATATATATACGGACAAACAATCCCCCTTCCGGTTTTTCAATTTTTACCAAAATTTGGAAAATTCATCTGTACACCAGACATGTCACAATTCTGAAGTTTCGTAGCTCTATCTTTATCAGTTTCGGAGATATGATAGTTAAAAGATTCCCCACACACATACACACAAACGGACCGATCGCCGAAAATCACATTTTTGAACTCAGCAGACTTTAAAACATGTAAAACAGGCGAAAATTCGATATCGGAATTTTTGACCGAATACAATATATCCATTACCTACGGTAGTCGAGTAATGGAAGTAAAAAAGTGTCACTGCATGTTTTTCAAATGGTCATAACAATTAATATATTATAAAGGAAGATGTTAATATTTAAAAGCTTAAGGTTTCGTTTATTATACATTGATGGAAATTTTATACAGTGTTTCCCTAAAAACTCAAATTTGTTTATATTTTCAAACAACATATTGATAAACAATATCTTTTATTTATTAATTTATAAGTGTAAATATGAGTTTTTAACATGACAATATAAACCATGGTTTAAACCAGTCAAAAACTGTCGCATATCAAAACCCCTTCAACCCTGGATTTTATACATCTGAATTTTGTGAAGGAGCCAATTTCATAGATTGGATTTTTGTAAAAGGACCCATTTCTTAAAACAGCAGCTAAAGAATCTCAATTTTTGCCCCTGGCTGCATAATAAAGAAGTTACCATCCCGACGAAGAACATCTAACTAAAAAAGTTGTAAAAACATCACAGAAAAATTTAAAGACTACAAAGCTTATAATTTTGCTATTAAAATTTCTTCATGTTTCGAATACCGGGCAAGAGTAGTCACACGACTACCGAAAAGGTGGAGAAAAAGTGAAGAAGAAAAGGTCGCGCGTGCATTTTGGGCGAGAGATGTTCATAATTTATATGCACCTACATCATTCCATCCTCACATTAGTTCCCCAATTAACATCACTTAGGACATCCGACCACGTCTTGGAAATGGCCACATCCATCCAAAACTGTATGCAATGCTAATGATTCATATTAGGGATTATCGTATTTTACCATAAATATTTCACGAGCATCACAATTATCGTAAATATTTTCCGTCGTTTCAGGTTTTCACGATTTTTAGTTTTCTCTACTGTGCTCGACTGAATGACATTAAGATGAACAAGGGGAGGAGGGCAGGGGGCAGACGATAGAATGTAGAAAAGTAAAAATGCATTGGATTTAAAACTTAATTTATCACAATTACGAATGGTTAGATGGGGAATAAACCCACGATATTTTAAATAAAATTACATGAACTTCCTACGCTAAAAAGAGCTTAAGGGGGTGTAGAGGGTTTTAAACCTTGGAAAAAAAAAAAAAAAAAAAAAAAAGACTTTTTGAAAATTAAAGTGTTTAAATCTATCAGGGGCAAGTAATTGGGTTTATTTAGTACTAAATACATGCCATTTTAAGTTATATAATTTTTTTTAAATATTTTAACAAGCTATACAAATGCATTATATATAAATATGACGATTATAATTAAATTCTAGTTTGCTTTTAAGATTACGTAAGTAAAAATATTTCTCAGTAATAATATTAAATAACTTTTTTTTTTTTTTTACTTAATATGTGAATCATCTTTTTTCCTTTCCTTTTTATTTACTTATTTATTTATTTATTTAAATTTAATTACAGAAATTATTTCCCCTGCTTTACAATATGCCAAGTTTCAACAAAATCTGTTAAGTATAACTGCGGCTTTAGAAAAGTCTGCATAGAATCATTATAATTAATAGATCTGCATTTCGATTTTATGCTCCCGAATTTCGTCTCCAACGCATTACTTCGTGGAATTTATTATCATTTTCTGTAAACGACGACTTTTCCTGCCCTGTCATTTACGCGGCCTACGGGAAATTTAAATTGTCAAGTTCATTATATAAAAAGTATTTTTTGCCAACTTTATATGATTACTTAGAAAATTTTGATTAATATAAATGCAATAGAATTACCCTATAGAGTTTTAACTTAAAATAATAATAATAAATAAATAATTTTTTTGTGAGGGGGGGAGGGGGGTGGGAGGAAAGAAAAAAAGAATGAAAGATGAACAATTCCGAACGTCTTGATTCTTCATTCATGATTCTACGCACTGTACTTTGCTTCAAAAGTTATGAGCAAAATTGTAACTGGCGTCAATACTGAACTTCAGTGTATTTCCGAACTTTAACGCTACTTTCCTGAAAAAGGTTTTTTTTATCACCAGTCGTAAGATCTTGAAAACAGTTGCTTAACCTAATGCTATAAAGTTTCTAACAAAATGAATCAACATTTATTAAAACTAACTTTATTCAGTCAAATATATTTTTCAAAAACGTTTAAACCTTTTAGAAAATTTTCAAATTTTTTACATACTTTTACAAATAGTAAATTTTAAAACATTACAGAACTCTTAATTCATTTTATAAAGTAGATTTGTATTAACTATGATAACAGCCGTCCTTACTTTAATCAACTGTATTGAGTGGCCCCCTGTACTAGAGTCCTGAATCGGGACGTGTAAACCGATTTTACTCAAACCCGACAGGCGGGTCTGATTTGGGTCGGGTTGACTAAATTTTTCTTCTTGTGAGTCGGATTCGGGCGGGTTGACTGATTAATTTTTTTATCTGGCTAGAGTTCGGATTGGGCTGACTGATTATTATTGTTTTCCAGCGAGTCGGATTTAGTTTTCTACGAGTCGAGTCGACTTGTGAACATCTTTCAAAAAATGTTATAAAAGCAGAAATTTGTTTGATATACTTATATAACTGCATAACTGATGTGAACATACTATATAATGCTGCTGATTGAATATACGCTACCCAAATTATTATAGTAAAGTAAACAAACATATCAGACAAAAACAATAAACAATGAAACATCAAATTATTGTAATTATTATTATTATTATTTTAAGAATATAAATATTAAACAATAAGCTAAAAACACTAAACCTGAAGCCCATTTTCGTACACCCTAAGTACACGATACACATAAATAGTTAAAAGTTATCATTAATCCATTTTTAAGATTTTAAAAATTTTCACTTAGTGTATTAGTAATTACATTTTTAATTCTTTTTAAAATGATTCACTAACTGTGTGGCAATGAAAATTTATTTCATAAAGTAAAAAAAAATTACATAGATTTTTAGATAAATTATGCTTTTCATTTAGTTTTTGGGTCGGGTTCGGGTAAAAAGAAGTTGGATTCGGTTCGTCAAAATTCTCTATTACGGGTTCGTTTAGGGTTTCGGATCGACTTAAAAATTTCTGTCCGGTTCATCTAAAACTCTACTCTACAGTATTAGAGTCTTGAGAGGTATAAAGTCTATACCTTAATCAACTGTATGAATGAGCGGTCTTCTCCCCTGTTGGGTATCTCTAATTTAAGGAATTAAAGCAAAAGAGTCATTCTTTTAACACCCTGTATGGTTAAAACAGTTATTTCTAATCGATTTAAAAGTGAACAGCTATTTTTCAAAAATTTTAAAGTGCAATTAGACTATTGGAGATGAAAGCATAGCAAAATCTACGGAAAACATGCAAAATAGAAGTATAGGAAGTTTAAATCATGTGCAGTATTAGCGATCGAAAAGTGTACCAGAAAGAAAAGTGCGCTAAACTTACCGAGCAAATCTTTCTTTGTCTTGCATACTGTCTTCGTCCATTCTAGAGTACTTAGGCCCTTGGCCTTCTTCTTCATCAGAACTGGAAAAGGAAAAGAAATATCAATCAATCAATAATCCATCGACGGCAAATAACAAAAAATCAATTTTAAAAAAATCTTAAAATAAAAAAAATCAATTTTATAATTATTTATTTAAAATATCTAATCAATTTTAACCCTTTATCTACAGCATTATGAATTACTTTTCTTTTTCTTTTAATCCAATTCATTAAGTGATAGTAATAAGTTAAAAGTTTAAAAAAAAAATATATTTGAAATGTTTTCTGCAAACAGCATTTATATAATTTTGTACTTGCTTTTTTTTTTTTTTTTTTTTTTTTTGAGTTTATGTAGGGTAGGTGCTCCAGTAATTGACATCTATCCCGAAACAATAAATAAGAAAAATAATAAAATCATATATTTTACATATAAGAATTTCAATATTTTATGTCAAATACTGGAACATAGAGGGCCAATTACTGATAAAAGGAAAAACTGGCAGTGTCAATGACTGGAACATTGAGTGGGTGTCAAATAAAAATTCATAAAAAAAAAAAAAAAAAAAAAAAAAAAAATGTTAACAAATGTATATATTTTAACATATATGTGGTTCTGAATGTCTTTCATGCCATATGTACTAACTTAAGATTTCTAAAAATATTTTCTGATGACTAGAACATTAAAAACATCAGAGATTGCTCTAAAAGTGTCAATCACTGGTGCACTTACACTATATGTGTTGAAACTGACAATGTATGAATTTTTTTAAAATGATTAAAATGATTAAAAAAAAAAAAAAGAGTATTTTGTAAATTATAAAGAAAAAATTTATTATGACAAAATTAATTTCACATCTGGCCAAAAGTTAGTCGTCTAAAATGACGCCTGAGTGTGATTTTTGTGATAGACAAACTTAAATTTGTAGGTCCAAAATACGCCTAACAACTGTTAATTTCGAACTCTGGTATATACGTTCTATCTTTATAAATATCTTTGACATTTCTTTCATCAATTCGATTTTATTCCCTTTTTAATCTAATGGTATTTGAAAAAAACCGTCGGTAAATGAAACGTTAAGAACAGCGCAAAAAACCGCATTAAACTATTCGCATTCTTTATCGAGTTAAAAGCAGTCGCATAATAGTCACTCATCGTATATTATTTGGAATTTTCGCTTCAAAGTGGGGTTTTCCCGAAATGATATTTTTCATTCCTTTTTACTTCCATTACCCGACTACCGTAGGAAATGGAAGTATTGTATTCGGTCCAAAAATTCGATATCGAGTTTTCACCTGATTTACAAGTTTTAAGGCCTTTTGAGTCCAAAAGTACAGATGAATTTTTAAAATTTTTATGAAAATTGAGAAACCGTAAGTTGGACCGTAAGTCCGTACCTCAAAAACGGCTCTAACGATTTTCTTCAAAAAAGCTATACTCCGCCGATGCCCTTTCGAATGATACAGTTGGTTAGTTCATGAAAATTGATAGGCGCCCTGTATAAATAGCTCAATTTCAGGTGTTGCAAGTGCGTTCCTTTAAAAACGGTTGTACGGATTTTTTTTTTTTAAACTCGCCATATTAACTCCCTTTTAAATATCCTTTTGTATGTAATTATTGTTTTCCGATCAATAATTGAGTATGCCAAGTTTTGGTAATAGTTGGCATCTCAAAAACGGCTCTAAGAATTTTCTTGAAAATTGTTACATAAGTCCATTTTAGATATCCTTTCTCATGTATTACATGGTTATTAAAGGAAATAACAGTCATCTAGGTAGGTCAGTTTTAGATCTCTGGAATTGCTGTTTCAAAAAATAACTCTACCATTTTTTTTTTTTTTTTTTTTTTTTTTTTTTAACTCGCTATGTAAACTTTGTTTTATATGTCTTTACATGTGTATCAAGTTTCTCTTTCCGGAAAAATTTTAGGTTTCTACTTCGTTGGTCAGTTTTATAGCTTGATCACATTATCTCCAAAAAATACATATAATACGTGTAATAATGGGTAATGGAAGTCGCGTGGTTGTTTCACACCAGATTTTTAAATTATTAATGCTAAATTCCTGTAATTTGAGCCAGAGATATGTCGTATGATGGTGTACAATTTAAAACCAGAAAAATTTTCCTTTTAAATATGACATATGAGTATTATTTTACACACACACACACACACACACATATATATAGATATATATATATATTTTTTTTTTTTCCAGTTTTAAGATAAAGATATTCATAATATGTATCCACTCTGATCCAAAATTTATTGCCCGCAGCTGTAAATAAAATCCACTAACTTAAAAACTCATCTTCCATTTTCATGCAACCTCAGAAATAAAGTTTTAATCAATACTACAATTAACAGTTAACTAATTTTCTCTCTTTTTTAAGGGAATTATGAATGTTCATTTTAGATTACAGGGGGGGGGGGGGGGGGGGTGCTTAACTTTTCAGAAATAACTGTGTTCAAGTAATTCGAACTTGAATTAAGTTATCACAACTCAGATCAACGTCCTATATCACAAGGTATTTATTAAAGCGGAAACCTTGTAATTTCCATTATAGTACAGATATACAGGAAATTTTGGTTTGTGCTTAAAAGTTGATTATTTTTAGTCAACTAAAATTTTTATTACCATTATGATTGTTCTCTTTTGATTAGTATTAACTATCTATTTTATTTTATTTATGTATTTATTTTTTCATCTATTTCATTAACGTAATTAATCACATTAGGAAGCAAAATTACCATTTTTACACAATAATTCCTTTAAAAAGATCTATTTTTGAGACCATGCTGTAACTTTTCCTACCCATATTTTCAAAATGCCTGAAAATTTGTACTTCTACAATTTTATTTACAAGTTTAATGAAATATATAAATTAAAACTGTGTGATTGTTACCGAAGTGTTAAATTTAAATATGTAGATAAACTTATGTGAGGAGAGAGAGAAAAAAAAATCGTAATTCTTTGTATTTTTTCTTCGTAACCGTCTACGAATATGTAAACGGTTTATAAATATTATTTTTATTTAGTTAAACAAAATAATTATCATAATCCTCTACTCGCCGAGTATATTACATTTTTTAAAGTTTCATAGAAAATAAAGGGAAAAAGAGAGGGGAAAATAAATAAATGTAGGTTTAACCCTTTTAATTGTTAAATGGGTTGGTTGGTTGGTTGGTGGTTTTAAGGCCGATTGACTACGCCAGGGTGGAATGCCCTCCGTCGGAGTCTTTCTAAGGGGTCCTAACCCGCATCTACGCGAATTTCGGAGAAAACCACACACTTGTTAAATGAGTTATGCAGTGGTTAAAAAAAAAAAAAAAAAAAGTCTATGTAAGCATTTAACAGCCTTTATGCGAATATTTTTTTCAACGTTTTTAGCCTAATTTAACCGATTTTTAAATTTTTGCTAAAAAATAATTTTGTTTATGGTTTTGTTGTGCTTTTTTCTTAGCAAAAAATGAACCAATTACATTTTTGTATACTTTATAGCTGTTACGCTTGCATGCGTTAACACCGCGCCACCTATAATTTGTATTCTTCGTAAAGAACTTTGAAGTGAAGCGAAGAGAGTTTTGTGTTGTGAAGTAAAGTGTGTGTTCGGCGACCGCAGAATGTGGTGTCGAGAAATAAATAAATTATGAGTGATAAAAGTGTATTCGTGTTTTAAATAAGTATAAATGTGCCTTTACAATAGCTACAAAATGAACCATTAAAAAATCATTTTTTGTAAAACAAGAATGAATTTAAAGGTTGTGAATTTTCTGAAAATATAAAAACGGAATTTTAAAATATCAATTAGGCGATGAGTAATTCTATTAACCGATTTCCACAAAGGATAACATACGATTTCGTTGCTTGAGATGGAGTATTGTAAGAGGTAAAGAAGTAGAGAGTTCGGAAAGAAATAGGCAAGTTCTAGTCGACGAATGCACTTTAGACAAGAATTACGAGATTCCCCACCCCTCTTCTTCAGTACACTACACTTTTTTAAGTACTGTTGAAAACAAAAGGAATATATAAAATGAAAAAGATGAAATGAATGTAAGATAACGTGTTTTCTTTTTTCTTTCCCTCCCTCCCCCCCTCTCTTTTTGTTTGTGTACATGATCATACAACCAAAAGCAAAAGCAATGTCACTCTTGTTGTATTGCATGATGAAATCAAAAATATTTATGGACAATGTATGTATTTATTTGGCTTATATAAGCATCTCGTTAGGCGTGATAATTTATGCAATCCAATGAAGGTCATTTTCGTAATAACCAATAAAAATTTCGTAACTAGAATAACGACGTAGTTATGAATGTATTCGCTAAAGAACATATAATTAAAAAAATATTTTCTTCCGTTTAGATAATCGTTGCAATATTTTTTGTCAAAGTTCTTTCGATCAAAACATTCTTTCTAATTTCGCCTCGACTCCTTTAAGCATCTATTTCTCTGGATGCTTCACATCCGCTTAAAGAAAAGTCATCGACTTTAAAAAACATACAAACTTAAAAAAAAAAAAAAACACTATGATTTATTTAAACGATGTTAAGCAGTTGCGGTTAAAGTTACAGAAATCACTATTCGAGAACAAATCTAAGCGCGGGATGCATTTTGCAGAAGCTGTTCCCCCAGCACGAGAAAAAAAAAAAAAAAGAACTACAACTAGGCAGGCCCACTTCGTGATCACGTTGTATGAAAGCGTGGGAAAATTGATAGAAATAGCAGGTAGATAGATGGAGGGATGGTAGATGGAAAGAGAATCATGCCTAAAACAAGACGAGATTCAGTTCGAAAACTTCCGAACGCACAAAGGAAACTGAAATTCACAATCTTGTTTTTCCCGAAATGAACAAATTGGTGGCAACAGAGGCGGAAGTTTGGTCAATTTCGTTACATTTTAAAGAATTATAAAAGAACTGAACAACTATCGCAAGAATAATAAGGCAAAGTACTTTGTTTTTCTGTACACGTACCAATCATGCGTTGCCTTATAAAGAATAAACAAAAAAAAAACAGAATCTCAAAAAAAAAAAAAAAAAAAAAAAAGTTGATAAAATAAAGAGCATGGCCTGGTTTTTCCAAGATGTATTTGTTCCAGATTACACTCTAATTGTTCAAAGCGGGTGAATAATGCTGATGCTAGCAGACAAGCTCATGACAAAGTAGTAATAAATTAAATTAAAATATCTTATTTCTTTGACAGCAATATGATTCTGGAGCATAATAAATGGAATTAACCCATGCATTTTTTAACAACTTTTATTTCTTAAAAATAAGTGTTGATGCAATTTGATTTTTGTATGGAATGACTTGTAACTCTGAAACTTATATACTGGATAAAATAACAAGAAAGAAAAACAGGCAATATGCATTAATTCTAAAGCACTTTCATCCTTTAGGAGAATGGAATTGCATTTGAATGTGGTTCTGTGAATCAAGGCCAACTGACTTCACGCGGGTCCTAGGTCTACAGGAAGAATGCCCTCCGTGTGAGTGTGTGTGTGTGTGGGGGGGGGGGGCTTTCTAAAAGATCCTAGGCCGTGATTATGCTAATTTAAGAGAAAATTACGGAAAACTCAGAATGACTAGGCTAACGAGCGCGATCTCAGAATCGAACCCGGTATTTCCCGTCTTCCAACTTTAAGAGCAGGAACAACAGCCCTATCGGCCACTGGTGGAGTTGCATTTGAATGATTTCAAGCTCCAATGTATAAGAATTATGCACATACACTCCTTGAAAATTTTTGACGCTTAAGCAGTAGCAACCAAAGACATTATTTGCAGGGCCAAAAGTGGCTTACTGAGAATGAACTTTATTTAATTTTTGAAATATCTAGGGCGGGGATGGGGGCTCTATCAACTCCAACAGCCATCATCACCTTGTTTACGCTTAAGCGCTCAAGGATTTTAAAAATACATTTCGAAAATACTTTGATTTTCGTATTTTTAAAACGTTTTACTTTAAAAAGAAAAAAAAACTGTTTTTATTACATGAAATATTAATTTAAACTAAAATGATATATGTACATTTTTTACTTTAAAGGAATTACTTGTCCGTAATGATCCATATAGAATAAATACAGCTTTTCTCAACTATTAATGTTTTTCGTGTTTCACTGTAATAATTATTACCGACAAATACATTATTTTTCATATAGATTTACTATAGCGAAGTAATAAATAAATAAATAAATGAATAATACTAATATATACGATTTAAAATAGTGCATTCAAACGCACTTGTGTGACTCTTATAGATCGTAATGTATCCGCATTATTTTCTGTATCTCTATAAAAGAACTATTAAATGCAGCTTATAAGTCTTCAGCGAAACACATAACGCATCCACATTCTTTGAAACAGTTTAAAGTGGTTGACTTTAAAGTAAATGCACAACTAGCAATTACTGTCCATAAGCTATAATGTATGAGCCTGCAAAATGTATGATTAAATAAATACCATTTTTAAGCGAAGAAATGTAAGTTAATTTTATAATAATTCAAGAGTATTTCTGGAAGTTAGAGTAAGGGCAGATAAACAAATCAAAATCGCAAAAACTGCTAAACTTTTTTTTTTTTTTTTAAATCAAAGTTTTATAATTAAAAAAAAAAAATTATACTCATTAAAAAATTTCATTTAATCAGAAAATAGAGAAACAATTGAAAATAATAAATTAAATATATATCATGTCAAGTCAGTTTTTTTTTTTTTTTTTTTTTTTGGGGGGGGGGGATTATGTAAATTTTTCTATTAACTTTTAAAACCATTATTTCGAAATAATTATATTTTGCGATACTATTACAGACAAAGGCATTTTCTACTAAGAGAATATAGATGTAACTCGCAGGAAGTAATTTTCTACTATAGATACGGACCCACCTGCCTCCAGATCATCTGACAAATCTACCCACAAAATGCCCCATTTTACAACAATTCCTAATCACGTCACTTCTATTTTTGATTTATGAGGCTAGCCATGAATTACTTTTTTTTTTTTTTTGGTGTGTGTGTATACAACTTGAGAGATATTTTATAAGGGGGAAAAAAGGGGGAGGGGATTACACTTAAAGAAGATGGGATATTATATGATAAAAGGACGTTGAATTATCAGAAATAGCACACAGAAGTAAGGAAGCCACGGAGACATATGTTTGAAGAAAGGGGGAAATTACAAAAACAAAGAATTTAAAATAATCTGGTGTGGAACCCGCATAACTATTTTGGCGCATATTTCGGTGTGAGGGGAGGAGTTACCTCCTCAATACCTGTTTGAATATAGCACCTACATGCACAGAATTTTTCAGATCATTATTACATATATACATATATGGAAATCTTTTACATATGCCACCCTATAAAAAATTAGAGATGACCTTCCCATATGATCTTCATAATACCAAATATTAGCTTCTTCCATGTCCGTATTCAAGGAGCCTCAAAACGTGTAAAACAGCACTCTAAAACAATTTTATCTACCCATGAGTAAGAAAAAGTAATTATCATTATTAAGCAATTACTCTTGATATCGTATAATTTGAAGAACTTTATTACGTCTAATACATACTCGTTTAATTTTGAGTAGCCCTGTATATTGTCTGTAAATTGCACGCGCATCACATAGTGTACTTGAATTTAACACAGTAAGAAAAGTGAATAACAGCATTCGAAATGCATTTGAAGGAATTTTAAGACCTAGCCCAAAATAAATAAAAGTTCTTTTATTTGGCCTTAGTAGATGAAGGACGGTTGCTTTTCTACCATAGTCAATATGGAATATGCTTACGTGGTTATAGAAATATACGTTCATTTGATATTGTTTATGGAAGTCGAAATCTGTTAAAATATATGAGCAAAAAATACGCCCAAAGGCGTAATGTATCTGAATATTTTGGAATATCCCGGTACACGAATTATTTGTCCCATCTCAATAAAAGGTTTTGAAGTACCATCCTGCTAACGATACAGATTTAAAACACCGAGATTTACTAATATGTGTTTTTGAGTTATGTTCATATCTAACTTACACACAGGGAGGCCAACCACTAAAAACCTGATTTTTTAATTCAGAAAACTTCAAAACATATATAAGTGATCCCCGATTATTTATCTCTGCATTCTAGCATTTTATTTTTAATTAATTAATTTATTTTCCACTCCATGAAATTAAGCTTTCCCATCTTTTCTCGAGTTTCATTTTATTATTGTTTGTTCGTATAGAAAACTTTTGTTTACATTCTTCTTATTATGTTTCTATGTGGTTTGTATATTGTGATATAATAATATAATTATAATATATGTATATGCACATTATGAATATATTTTCAAACATTGCGCAAAAAGAAAAGATGTATTACATAAAAATCAGGAAAGATTTTTTTTTTTTTTTTAATTATTATTAATTCTTAGGGTAAGAGCTCCAGTGATTGACATGCTCCAGTAATTGACATCTTTCCTGTAATAATTAATAAATAAGAAAAAAAAAAAAAAGCACATGTTTTACATTTTAGAATTTTAACACTGAATGTCAAACACTGAAACATAGGGTGCCAATAACTGGTAAAATGAAAAACTAGCAGTGTCAATTACTGGAACATTGAGTGGGTGTAAAATAAAAATTCATTAATAAAATAATTATCAAATGTATATATTTTAACATATATGTGGTTCTGAAAGTCTTTCATACCATATATATTAAGATTTCCAAATATAGTTCCTGATGACTAAAACATTAAAAACATCAGAAATTGTTCTAAAAACGTCAATCACTGGAGCACTTACCCTATAGCTTATTACTAAAAATAAATGTTAAAAATGTGTTTCAAAATAAACCAAGTGTTGCAAGTTTCGAATAAAAAAATTTATTGGTCTTTCCACAAGCAACATACGGAGGTGCCAAGTGTCCGTTATCTTCAACGGACACTTTACGCCGAAAATTTTTTATAAATGTTTTCAGCTTATTTAATTCTATTTATTTGTCGGAAATATATGTGATAGATACCTTTTTAAAAATACTGAAATTAGAAATGATGGTAGCTATGAATATATATATATATATATACATATGTAGGAGAATGTCTCCTGTTATGGGCACCCCACCATATCTTTTAACAGAAAGCAAATAAGATGGATTTGAGTACTGTCAAACTTGTATTGTAACAGCACGCAGTGTTTGTGCTAACAGCGAAGTGAATAGACGCATTTGCTTAGTAAGTGCAAGCATCGAAAAAAAAAAAAAAAAATCTGAAGAAAAGCAATACAAAAGTAATTTGTGAATATTTTCAGAATGAGATAAATCGAAGTGAATTAATTAAAAAATGTAAGTGTAATGTATATTCCTGCAGTATACTCATTATATTTTGTGATGCAATATCGAATTGAGCTAAAATGTGGACCGAAAATTGCTTTTTCTGTCATTATAAAAATGGCTGCCATGCCTGGTTGTGGGCACAATTGTTTTTTTTTTTTTTTCCATTTAAAGCATGTATTTGACTTACAAATTGTCGAATAGGGTCGTTTATGTCAACGTAACATATTTTATTAGTGTTTTTATGTATTTTTGGCATTTTAACCATGTCAAATGATCCAAAAGAACTGGATTTCAATGCGCTAATTAAAGTCATTTAGGATTGCTTAGTAGATAAGAAATCTATAAAACCGACTGTCCGAGAATATAGACTTCCTCGCAGAGCAGCTGTGTCCCTCCAGAAGAAGCCTGGAAAAAGTAAGACAACTCCACCTATGAAACTCTGCTGCCCAAGCGCGCTAAAAATAAGAACATGCACAATATGATAATGATGCCGACTTCTGCATCATCTGTTTGGAGCACCTGCTACCATGCCCAACAAGAACCAACTCAATCAAATGCAACGCGCGTGATCGTCTGGTGCCTTTGAAGTGTGTCAATATACAAGCAAATGATTTTACTTGCAAGCATTGTACTTCTGATTTGGAGGACGAAGATGATGACGAATAAAACTGGAAAAATGCCATTTTCTGTTGTTATTTTGGACACTGAATCCTTACAACATGAATGAATTTTGTTATTTTCTGTATTTATGGTGGTTTTTCTTTTTATATTACCATTTTTAGCGTATTTTTCAAGTGCGCCCACAACACAAATATTGTGTGTGTACACAATATTTTTGGTCAAAAATGACCACTTCACAAAATTGGTAATAATTTTTTTCTGGTTCACGGAATCGATACAGTTACTTTATCAAACGTTAGCTAAGGGTTCTACGAATAGCTTTCCTTTGGTATTCATAATGTTTGCATAATATTAACTCCATCAAAAGTTATAAGCCAAAATCAAAACTGCACCCACAACCGGAGACATTCCCCTATACATAAAGAAAACTGATTTTTCCCCCTTAATTAAATTAAAAGAAAATTAGCCACTTGAAATTTAGTTGGCAAATCTGCAATTTTAAGTTGCCATACCTGGGATCTTTCAAACTCTGGGCTAGAGATATAGGAGTGGGGAGGGGGGGGGGGAGCCTGATTATCCAAAAGGCTCGGGAAGCACAAGCGTCCCCTCTAAAATTTAAGAGGGGGCCCCATAAGGATTAAAAACATGGTCTTGAATTTTTTGTTTCATATTTTCACACTGAGATTGACTTTTTTCTGAGAAAGGTTACCTAAAACAAGACAAAACACTCACTATTTCGGGAAAAATCTATTATTTAACCTCAAAAATCTGAATGTTCTTAATTAAAAAGTTGTATGATTTTCATGTTTTGTGTAGAAACCACCCAGATGTATGAAAAAAAAAATAAAATAAATAAACACACACTATTTTTTGGTCTATAGCATGTTTATATTACAATATGTAACAGGAAAACAAGATTTTTCAGAAATGAAAGGGGGCCCCGAAATGATGCTGAGCTTCCCCTAGCTTCAAAGCTTAATCGGGCCCTGGGAAGGGTGCACCAAACTACATCAGGACCTGGGCCTTACACTGGGCTTAATTGGACTTTGATTTTAAAAGAGTAATTTACAAAAGAGCTTTATAACGTTCACCGACACGACTGTTGGCTAAAAACGTCGCTGACATTAAACACAAAACGAACAACGTAATGACAAAATCCTTACAAAATTTGGATAATCCAAGGTGCTTTTACTATACGATTCAAAAGCTGTTTTTTCACACTTAATCAACAATTGTTTGGAAGACCTCGACACGACAGGTTGTAAATTTTGCAGCAAAATATTAACGCGCATTGTTACGTAAGAACAGAATTCTTCCCTCAAGGAAGTGTTTATCGAACAATAGAGTAAAAAAAAAAAAAAGTATTCAACTTGCTGGACACGAAACAGGTTCTGTCACAATGTCCCCGAAAAAGACATTTATTTTGCGACTTTATTATGGGCACACATTAACAGTCTAATAAAAATTAAATAATTTTTTCTTTTCTACTTCTATTGAGCTGTACTTTTACCCTCCTATCTTCCGCGCACGCATGATCCCCATATCAATTAGCTGGAAAAAGCAGTTTTATGCGCAGTAAATTTACAAAAATTCGGGACGAATTATGGATGTTTAGCATATTATGACGTTGAACTTAAATAGGACGTCCATTTGATGTCCAAAAAAGAGAATGTTATTAGAGGGTGAAATTAGGATATGTTTATTGATGTTTTGGGGAATCGATGCGTACATTTTCGTTTAATTATAAGGAAAATTACTCCATTTTTCAAAGAAATTAAAAAAAAAAAATCAATGAAAACCCCAAGTCTGTTTTTTGTTTTCTAAGAAACATATATACAATTCTCACAAGACAGAACTTATTTTAATCTAATATTTATTTCAGTTAACTGCTCTTCGAAAAACAACTGAATATGAATAAAGTCAATATTCACGAATTTTATTTGACAAATTATGAAGTTTTTTTTTTTTTTTTTCCCCGTTAAAGTACTTGTTAAAAATAGACTTAGGGTTTTCATTTATTCATTTTTTTTTTTTTTTTTTTTTTTTTTTTTTTTTTTAAATTTCTTTGAAAAATGGAGTAATTGTCCTTATAATTAATCGAAAATGTACGCATCGATTCCATAAAACACCAATAAACATAAACATATCCTAATTTCTCCCATTTCTAGTTATTTATTAAATTAACTGGAATTAAAAATTATGAACTGTAGTTAATTTCTGTAATTATTTTGTGAATCTCATTCTCATATCCGCATCATAGCCAGATTCTTATGTAGACATATGCAACAATGTGATATATATATATGAACAAAATATATGCGAGTCCGTACCGTACACTTTTAATTACTAAGACATAACCTGAGATATTTCGATAAAAAAAAAAAAAAAAAAAAAAAAAAACGCTTATTAATTGATCCTTATTAACCATAATGTTGTAAATTACAGCTATCAGTGTTGATTTGTTTAGTCTCAAGAGGCCGTAGATTAAACAAGGATGAAACTATCTAACATTCAAAAACACTGAAAATTGCTACTTGTACATGAACTGTGAGGGGAGACCTAATTAATGATATACCAATGGGCTGGCCAACCTGCGGCCCATGACAGAATTCACGAAATTTTTAATTTAACATCTTCGGTTATAACACGTAAAATTAATAAATTGTTTGACTCTTTTTTATTGAAAATAGTGATTAAAGTAGCTGAATAAACAAATATCGCGCTAATTCATGTGAATAAAATTTATCAGATAAATAACTGATTTTTACTATTATACTTATGAATTTATAATCATACGTTTCTGACTGTTTTATAGTTATTTTATGAATAAAAAATACAGTCGAACCTCATTAACGTGAATTACTTTTAACATGAACTGTTTCCACAATCCCCGTCAAAATGAAGATTATTTTAGTTATACGCAGTTGTTACTGATAGCATGAAAAAATTTTTTATCTTCCTTGAGATTTATGTTAAAGAGGTTGGACTGTATATTTATTATTCATATTTTCTGTTTTAAATCCTCATAAGCCCAGTGGAAAAATAATTACTATATGTATATGATTCAGGCATTTATACAATGCGGTCCGTCAAATGTTTTGGGTTGCACAGGCCTGATATACCATATGGCTATTATTAATAGAATTTATTTATACTTATAACAAGTGATATTTAAAGAATTCTTACTGCATTATACGGCAAATTAAAGTTTTACAATGAGAAATTTATACAAAAACAAAATATTTTAACACGAAATTCAGAGAAACAGCAAAATTTTCAAAGTGAGTGTGTGTATTTTACGTCGTACTAGTGTTACGCTAAGGGCAATAAGTGTTCAGAATGGATGTTATGTTGAACTTAAAATAGAACATGCAAATTATGTCCAATTTATTACACAAAAAATCTGAAAAATCTACTTTTTAAAATCTGAAATTCCTGCAAGAGTTTAGGATATTGTCCCTGAATTGTAATACATAGTGTATGACTAAATTTCATTCCACGCTTGACATCATAGTGCGCATGTTCCAACATTTTTTCCGGACTTCCTCGATTGCTTTTAGAAAGAAAGAAAGAAAAATTTGTCTGAAAAGTCTCTTTTTATGAGCAGCAGTAATCAATCAATTGCGTGTAGGAGAGAGAAAAGAATAAAATACCAGATGAATTTGTTTACGTCGCGTCACTTTGAAGCGAGACAATGTAACGAAATTTTACGGTTGGATGCCCAATCGCCTGAAGTGGAGGAAGCATTTTGGTTCAGAGAAAAATTAGACAGGCGTAGTTAATAGCGATTTTATAAAAACAATATAAGAGTTGGTTTATAACTATGTATCTGCAACAACTAGTCGGTCGTCGCACGCCTAGCGGTCGATATTTTCAACTGAACCTTTTTTTTTTTCAAATTCGCCCTATTCGACAAATCAAAAACAGCCGCCAAATATCGTAATAAATAGTGAATAATGAAAGGGGGTGGGGGATTATTTAAAATTCAACTCCTTTCTTTTTTTTAAAAATCAAAAATAATCGAATTCCTGTCATGTAATTTATAAAAATTAATTTCAGCGAAAATTCATCAAAATCATCACTAGATTATTTGTCGAAAGGATGATTCTATAAATCCCAAATAATACTTTTTATTTTGCTCTGGCTGAATCATATCTCGTTAACAAAAAAGGACGATTATTATTATTTTTTTTTTCTCTTTGAATTCATATTATTTATATTATTTTTAGCATTAATAATATTTTTTTTATTAATTATAATTAACTTTATTTTTTATCATAACAGGTCGTATTATCTCTCGGACAGTGATTTTGCCGTGGTTACCAATTTTTACCTAAAATCTTGAATGACGTGCTAACATTTTTGTTTTTATCTTTTAAGTTTGCATCTAAAAAACGGCTTTAACGAATTTTCTTCTATTTTGTAAGTATCCCTTTGTATGTATTAATTGGTTACTCTAGGAAAATTAATAGTTATCTAGATTTGGCAGGCCAATTTTAGGTCTCGACAGCCAAGTGTTTTAAAAAACGGCTCTACGAATTTCCTTTTTCTTTATTTATTTTTTAAGTCTGGGAGAAACTATGTTAGGATTTACATATTCAAAATAATCATAGAAATAAAATTTAAATGATAACTAACATACTTCAACAAATTAATAAGCATGGGGAAAGAAATATATATATATGAATTTATTATAATCAAACTTGTCATAAAAGAATCCGATTGTAGCAATAATAATGAATCTACAATAAAAGTTTTTGGCGTCTAAATTCGAACAACTGATTATGGGGGTGGGGTGGCGTTATTCATCGATTCAACGACATTTCACCTCACATTCAACAGGCAAACAAAATTCTCAAATACAAAAGAAAGGAGGCGAAAAAAAAAAAAAAAAAAAATATTTCCTACTAATGAGAAATACCATCCCATATATAATTCTCGATCTGCTAAGGACTCGTCTCACGTTGAGAAAAATAGCCCGATAAGTAGTGTTTACTCCAGCTCTCTCTTCTCTCTTCCAGTGAGGAAGGAAGAGGACAACAGATAAGAGAAGGGATCGTAACTCAGCGGGGCCGGCTCGTAAATCTGTTCGCGTTTATCGGCGAAAATATTAAGAAGATGAAGCTGCTCTGAATAGGAATTGCTTTTAAAACGAACGCGAGGACGGTCATTAGAAATGGAATGAGTTCGATGGTAATGATGATTCGTGGAATTACTGGAAGTGATCATAAGCAAATAACTGAGAAAAATTATCTCTCAAATTCCAAACAGCCCCATCAGTAAATAAAGTATTAAAGCAGACGATGTGTTTTTTTTTTTTTCCTTCCATGCCTCATTTTCGCATTAAATACAAAATATACTTGATGTATTCAATGCGATTCAAAGAATAAATTCTGTATTCGAAGTAATACACTGCAAGTGGAGCCACTTTATTAGTTCCCCATCATACTATAAGTATGGGGAACTTAGGTAATCGTGAAAATTTTCGACATCGGTTTTTTGAATTTTTTACACGTTTTCAGGTGTGAGGAATCCGAAAATGACAAAATTTGCATGGTGTCTGTCTGTAGGGTGTCTGTTAGTCCGTTAGTTTGTTAGTCTGTGTACACGATATCTCAAGAACAAATTGTCGCAGAGAGGTCAGATCAGTTTTAAAATATTACTTTCGACACTGGCAAGAACCCTATTCATTTGCAACATTCGAATTAAAAAACTTCGTAAGTTATTAGAAATTTACGATTTTTTTAACATGCATGGGAGAGTAGGACAAAAATTCACTTAAACGTGCATTAAATGGAAACTTTTTACTGTAAAAATGTCAGACCAGTTTTAAAATATCAGTTTTGATGCCGGAATGAACATCAGTAACTATAAATATGCCACTTCGAAAATTTCACAAGTTATTGGAAATTTTCGAATTTCTTAACATGGCAGTATAATGCAAAATTTCACATAAACGTCAATTTTTAGAGATATTTTCATCGTAAAGATGTCAGACTACTTTTGAAATATTATTTAGGACACTGGCATAAATATTAATGACTATGAATTTTCAAATATAAAGATTTCGTAGGTTATTGGAAATTTACGAATTTCTTAACATGGCTGAATAGAGCAAAATTTCACATAAACGGCAATCTTGAGGGATATTTTCATCGTAAAGATGTCAAACCACTTTCGAAATATTATTTAGGATACTGGCATAAATATCATAAACTATGATTTTTCCAATTTAAAAAATTCGTAAGTTATTTGGAATTTACGATTTACTTAACATGTCAGAATAAGGCAAAATTGAACATAAACTTCCATTTTGAGGATCCTAAATACATTAGACAACTTCAAAATTACGTTTATGATATTTGTTTGAACATGATTGAATACAAATATTCTAATAGGAAAATTTCGTAAATTATTCGTAATTTACGATTTTATCAACATAGCGAAATTGTAAATTTTTCATATAAATACGAATTTTGAGGATTATTGCATTGGAAATAGTAGCATGAAAACTAAACAACGGAATTGACCCCGATAAAATAAATTAATAGATTAGAATAAGATAAATATATCGAAGTGAACGGTGGATAGCCTATTAGGCGGGGATTCCATTCTGTCACTGTATCAAGCTTCGGTCAAATTCATTTCTTTTAACATGATTATAATATGTCTCGCACTAGAAATTTCTGAGAACATAAATATGATGGGGAACTGAGCAGAGTCCACCTATGCCAACTAGTTTGCCATTTAACCGAAATAGGCCTCTGGCATTAAAACAGTAAAAGAAATGCACCTTTATACCTTGCATAAATTCAAATATTATTACTGATCCTTTGGCCTTTGTAATCATTCATTTATTTTGTACAGCAGGCGATTTTATTCATTTAAAGCAGAGGATTTTTAATTTTATACTCTCCTTTCTTTTATATTAAATGTAAAATATTCTTTTAAAAAAAGAGATTGGGGGGGGGGGGTGTCAATTTATAAAAACAGAACATTTTATAATCATTCAGTAAAATAGTACAGGATTATAAAATATTTGCAAATGTACATGATTACAAATTAAGAAATTACTACCAATGTAAAAAAAAAAAAAAAAAGATATGTGCATTCCGTTGCACACGATGTATAAGCTCATTTATCAAAATATTCTTATTACATCAATATACCAAATCGAAAAACAATATCATTATGTAGAAGGAAAAACACTAAAAGGAGAAGAAAATCTAAGTTAAAAGAAAAATGTAGCTGCAGCTCTATTTCCTGCGGATGTCTGGTCAATAAAAATCTTTGCGGGGCTGTAATATTTCATTTTTGAAGAATTCGGGAAATATGAAAAAATAAAAAACATATATTGCTTCAAGAGACGAAGATCGGACTGAGTGGAGAGGGGAAGGGGAAGCGTTTCAATAATATTGAGAAGTGGAAAGATGGGCCAAAAGCAAAGGAAAAAACAAACAAGATATGAATTATATAGTAAGTGCTCCTCAAAGTTCTAACATTATTTCGCTTCCAAGACACCATTTTGTTGCGCCAGGCAGTTTCGATTAATGCAGAAAAAACTTTCAGAAACTGAGATTTTGAGTCATGATTCATATAAAGTAAAATAAATGAACAAATAAATAAAAGCTAATAATTCTACATATTTTATGTATGGTGCATAAAATCTAACGTAAAAAAAAGCATAAATAAGTAAAAATAAGTACAGCTTAAAGTGTTTCAATAATTCGTATCAAAAATTTTTGTCGGTGCAAGTTGTAAAGAAAGTCAGAAATGATTAACCCCTTACCTGCCGACGAAAAATTACGATTCGCTTCCCAGAGCCACCATTTTTCACACAGGCGCGTGTAGTTATGCGTTCACTGTTCCAGAAACATACCTTTTTCCGATTCCTCCCACTCCCCATCTTCTCTGAAATAAGCAAATCCTCCAAAAACACTGTCATGGTCATTTAGTTGCACTCCAAAGCCGTGAGACTAGTTTCACTGGTAGGATCGTACTTCAGCAAGACGTATATATACGCCCGGGGCAATTAAGGGGTTAACAGTAGTAATCCTGCACACTGTAGAAATCGCACCCCCTCCCGCCAAATACATACACATATATTCACATCCTTTAGATTCTTGAAATTCGAAAGTAGAATCTCATGAAAGAATCATTTCATTTTTGATAAATTTTTCTGCAATCTGTAGACTTGTGCAATCTGTAAAATTTATTCATTTTTATAGAATGGTAATCACAAACATCTATTAGATGTCTGTTACATAACCAATAAATCTCCAAATGTCCAATAATTGGACTTGTTATATGTAATAGTGAAAATATCTAAATCTTGTTTTGATCTAACACGTTACATCTATTAGACATTGAAAAATGCACATCTGAATTTCGTCTACATTTAAACATCTAACAGATACCTATAATTAGTTCAGGATATCCAGGACTTTTAATGGACAGTCTTAAGATATTTTGAACCTTTTATGGACCACCCAAATCAAATCAAAAAAGAATTAAAGAAAAATCGAAATGAATATTGGAAATTGGAATGAGAAAAAAGAATAATTTGCATTCTAACGTTTTCAAGGGCCTGGTAGAATGCAAATATGCTAAAAAAGGGATGTTTTTCTGTCACAAAGAAAGCAAAAGCTAAGAATTTCTTTGTTCACAGGTCGGAAACACCCATAGTAAATCCATAAAAATGAAGATCAAAATAAAACAATTACCTAAAATGATAATCCAAAATCATATAAAATTGTAGATTAAAAAAATAAAAATACAAAATTACAAAATTACTTAATTATTTGAAACGGACACAACTCAAGCGATACACATGTAAAGAAACACACATAGCCAATCTAGAAAAAACGAAGATCATAATAAAACCATTACCTAAATATGACAATCCAAAAACATTTAAATGGAAGATTAAAATAAAAACCATTTAAATTGTAAAATAAAATAAATATTACTTTAAAATTTATCAATGAAACTGACGCAATAAACGATACACATGTAAAAATTTAACAATCAGATATCAGTTAAACATATAGTTAATATATATATATATATATATATATATATATATATAAATTTTATTGCAAATATAATATTACTGTGTAATAATGTTTATAAAATTTTTGAATTAAAGAAAAAAACAAAGAAAATTAAGAGAAGGAATTTAAATTAAATAAAAATAAAAAATCTTTTAGCTTTTTGATACTGCGAACGTTAGGTTTAGTATCAAACCATTGTGTTTTAGTATCAAAATTACTTAACCCTTTGCGGCGCAAGGTAATTGGGATCATTTAAATTACACTGCCACCTGAATTCACGAGCAAAATTAAAATAAAAGAGATTGACAACCTTTGCTACCATGTTATAAAAGTAAAATTTTGCTAAAACAATTTCGGGATACGTTTTTGCAGTTGGAACTTAATTGCGTCCTCGCTACGAGGACAGCGCGCCGCAAAGAGTTAAACTAAAAGAAAAATTTAACGGAATAAAAAGAAAGCAGTAAATTGAATCACTACATGTACTATCTCAATAAAATCCTAATTATAACAATTTCATATATATATACATATATAATATTTGATTATGATTTGATACAAAAAGAAATATATTTATTTATTTATGGCTTTTTTTTTTTTTTTTTTTTTTTTTTTTTTAATGTTCAATGGTGTTTTTATTTAATATATTTTGAACCAATTATCGGATTGAACTAAAAAAGAAGAAAAAAAAAAATACATCAGCAGCTAGATTTTGGACTGATTAATAAGTCAGAGATGCCAACTTCTAATAACAAAAAAGCAGTAGATTTTTTTTAAACAGAAATCACGAGACTTTTTCCAACAAGAAAGTTTGTAAGAAAAATGAGTAAAATAATGCAAATTTAATTTTAAGTAAAGCTCTATAAGTTTAGGAGGTATTTACAAAGCATCAGTATTAAAATTAAATGAATAATATATGTTTCTTGCAGTAAAACAAACTAAAAAAATCTGATGTGGGCACCACATGACTTCCTTATACACTTTTAGAAATATACATAATGTTAAAAAACATTGACATTGCATCCGAAACAGTTGGCTAAAAATATTTTATAAAATGAATTATCACCGTTTTCTGAGCTTTTCTGAAAGTTATTTAAAAACCGATTGCAAGATTTGTACTGGTAACGCTGCCGAAGCAGAAGTGACTCGAAACAGTTGGCTAAAAGTATTTGAAAAATGCACTGTCCCCGTGTTTTGAGCTTTTCCTGAAGTTTTAAGCTAGTCGGCAAGTTAGTTAAAACTCGATTGCAAGATTTGTACTGGTAACGCTGCCGAAGGCAGCAGAAACCCTAAACAGTTGGCTAAAAGTATTAAAAAATGCATTTTCACCGTGTTCTGATCTAGTCTGAATGTTTCAAATGTCTAGCTAGTCGGGAAGTTAGTTAAATAAATTTTCTGTTCAATCACATAAACGCCGCTGAAGGCAGCAGGTATCGGAAACAGTTGGCTAAAAATATTTTTAAAAATGCATTGTCAACGTGTTCTGAAAGTTTCAAATGTCTAGCTAGTCGGGAAGTCAGTTAAATTGCAAGATTTGTCCAAACCGTTTTTGAGTTATCACCGTTTTTTGATACATTACGGCCAAAACCTACGTATTTTTTGTCATTATGAACCTAATTTTCTAAATATCTCCAAAACGGAAAATCATACAAAGTCCAAAAAGGGAGGTGCACAACTAGATGTTATAACACACCTCTGTACCAATTTGCAACTTTCTACGTCCAACCGTTTTTGAGTTATGCGACATACGGACACACACACAGACACACATACATACAGACGTCACGAAAAATCGTGTAAAATCCTTATATCTCTAAAACGAGAGTTCGTGTTAAGACGACACTTGCAGGTGTGTAACTAGACATCATGACAGCCACACGTATAAATTGGCAACATTCAGCGATCATTCGTTTTCGAGCAATGTGAAATACAAAATCCATTTCGCAAATCGGGATTACTATACTTCCTTATACTTTGTATAAGGAAGTAAAAAAAACCCCTCAGACATACAGTTGTTTAAAATTTAAGTCAAAATAAACATATTTGATCATTCTGCTCCTAATATAAAACAATAAGAATCTTAATTATCTTTGTAAAAGAAAAGGTAATAAAGAAATGGAAATATCAGTTATATTCTAATGAAATTTGAATTCTTTAAGTTTCAATAATTATGGTATTTAAAAAAAAAAAATTTTTTTATAATAAGTCATTTTTCATTATGCAGAAATGAAAGTTAAAAATTTATTCTTAACAAAAATTAGTTTCAAAGCGTTGTATAGTAATTCACATTCAAACTGAACTTGATAAATTGCAGGGCAAGATAAATTTCAATTTTCTTTCAAAAATTTTTACCCAATCCCACAAATTTTAAGCATAAATTATGCTAAGAGGGATAGATAAAGATTACATCAGAAAAACAGGAGAAATGAGTGGAAAATCAGGAGCATAGAAAAACAAGCAAAAAGCAGGAAACTCCTGCCAAAAGCAGGAGACTTGGCATGTCTGATAAGTGTACCACTTTTAAATATTTAAACTTGAAAAAAAAAAAAAAAAAAAAAAAAAAAAAAGTACCAAGCATTTTATTTCTTTTTCAAAAGATTACAATCCATCTCAAAATCCTGCACTTTTTGGATTTCCTTAAATTAGTTACAGCCCCTTATTTTCTATACATCCCCACCCCCTCCCCCCCTGGTAAAGGACGTGTTGCAAATAAAAAATAATTTTCCCAGGGATTACAACGAGTTATCAATTATTATTAAAATGATTTTTTTTTTTTTTTTTCCGTGAAGTGATTAAAATTCTCTATAATTTTTTATTTATAAAATGTAAACTTCGCCAGCAAATTGAACAAGACTTTTAAAAGCTTTAAAAAAAAGTGTCTGACATACACACAAACACAATAAATTAAATACATTTTTTCAAAGATTTCCCCCCCCCCCTCTCCAATGTGAAAGTTTATTTTTCTTTTATTAATTTTCTAAAAAAGCCCTATAAATTGAAACGAACACTCAATTGCATGAAGTTTCGAACAATAACCATGCTTACACATTGTCACACAATTAGAGTCTCTGTGTTAAAAGTTCACCTACTGTTGTTTCTACGATTACGGGGAATCGCGCGGCATCGTGAAAACTGTGTTTTGCATGCAGATAAAAAATCATCACGCACACCCGACTAAGGTCGCATATTCGATATAAGGACGGGGGGGAGAGACACACTCTTCCTCCTGGGACACGTTCTGAGAGAGAAAAGTCATTTTATTAGTTTTTTAACTTTTTAAAATGCGAACAAGCTATTAAAAAAAATAACAAAAAAATGACCCACTTAGATAAAATGCACAACAATAAAACGCAGTTTCAAAAAATATATTTTTTGCGTTTCTGCCTTATATACAATAACGGATTCAGCCCACTTTTCAACTCTATAGGAAGTACCATTATTAGCACCCAAGTAAATACTGTGCTATTATTAGTCCACCATTTTCAAAAAAAACTCTATGGAATTTGACGAATTGTGCATTTATCACAACGAAATATTCTTAACAAAAATTATTATGCTCGGAGTTCAACTTAGCCCAACTGGGACATGGGGCACACACTTCTTCGTGGAATCCCTTACACTCAATCAACTTTTAAACGTTTAAAACCAAAAAAGAGTACTGATACAAGTTTTGCATTTGATTCGGAGGCTCGCTTCAGAATGGAAGCCGGGAGTAACTGCCCCGCAAGCCCTTTTCTTAGTCAGACCCTGCTAATAGTCAGGGTTCCATAAAGAAATTTTTCAGTACAGGGAACTTTGAACTTTTTGTGCCCCTTTAGAATGGGTTAAATTGTTTAAATTATCAGGGGCAGATTACCCTGCCCACTCACCTAAAGCTAAAAAAAAAAATATTTTGCTCGGTCTATCGGCATCATATATAAGAAAATTCAAACTGTTCCTTTTCCTTCAAATAACAAAACATGTGAGATTTGAGCGAATTAACTAGAAATAACAGTACAGTTTTGAGTCATTCATTTGTTCATTTTGTACGGATTTGTAAATTTGTTGGCAATAAGTGGGAGTGAATGTGCAACCAAGAACAAAAGGTTAAATTAAACAAGCCGAATAAATTAATGACGGGATATAATAAAGTGTTGTTTCAAAATAAACAAAAAGATTCATTTATTTTCTCGAAAAATAGAGGTCTATTTTTCTAAATGAAAAGGGGTATAAATAAGTGATTGATTACCTTATTTTTTAAGCCTCGAAAATAGAATTTATACTGGTGTATTAAGATTTAGAAGCGCAAAGCATACAACGCCTAGATTACTGACAGCACAATTTCCGACTTCATGTTGCAATGAATTTAATCTCTTTTTTTTTTTTTTTTTTTTTTGCCTTAATAGCAGTGAAAGTACTTTTACAGTCAAATTGGAAATAAAGAGGCAATGCATTAACATCCAGTAAGGTCGGTTGTGGAGACAAATTTGGCGACTAATCTGTTGCAGCAATATACTGCAAAAAACGCAAAACTTAATAATAATAATAAAGTTTTGCGAAACAGCTGATCGAAAAATATGGCAATCTATTATTAAAAATGGCTTAAAATATATAAATTTACAGGGCTGATTGTGATCCTACTTCAAAAATCTTGAAATTTCATGAAAATTAAATAAAAAGTCTGGTCTGATTATTATTATTACTATTATTATTTTATGATTATAACCAATAAAATGCATGTAAAGTTTTTGTCAATCTAAAATAATACAAGTGAATTACAAAATATAGTTCTAAATTTTCATTTAATAACAATTTCCTTTTAACAGTCACAGAAAAAAAAAGAAAAAAAAAATCTTGAAATCAGGAAATATGTTAAGCAAAAATTCCCGAAATCAGGAAAAAATCTTACAATCACCTTTAAGTTTATTGTGAAATAAATAAAAAGTTCTTTTTTTTTTTTAGTTTTAATGCTTGAATTACTTTTGTTTACTGAGAACAAATATTTCTATAGTAAATAAATAAATAAAATAATTGTCAACCTATCACATTAAATATCTCTTTCACCAGGCAGATCTTTACTAGGTATAAGAAATAAATAAACAAGTTTTTGTTTATTTGTTAGCTAATGGAAGATAAGAAATTAAGTTAAGGCGTTTTCCTATGTTTTATTTTTCTAATAAAAGACAATTTAAATAATGAGGGGGGGGGGGAGAAAAGAAGAAGAATTAGCACTGCAATAACGAACTCGCGGCTATTCTTTAATTCATACCGGAAAAATCATTAGGCGGGAGCCGACAAGACAGACGTAATGAATTTTTGAAATCGACTCCTTGGTAGTTTTAAGACAGCGCTGTATTAGCAAGTCAGGGGGTTCCTCATTAATCAAGAAAATTAGTTCCCGAAACGGCCACAGTGAACAAATGAGCATTTTGAACGATTCGCCAGCTGAGCCTTTTCCCACATACTCATACATTATTGACCGTGTTGAATGAATACTGTATGAATGGGGCGCTAATAATAATAAAAAAGAAAAAGTCCCGAAGCTTTTAAAAATATTAAAATAAAAGAGATGCTATTCCTTTTTTTAGTAGCAATGTAAATAAGTAAAGTAATGGATTAATCCAAATGAAATGCATAAGAGTTCGTAATTTTGCAGCCGCTGATAACACACACACACACAAAAAAAAAAAAAAAAAAAAAAAAAAAAAACAGTGATAAAACTATTTAAAATTTATTAACTTCTGTAAAAATATATTTCAGATATTTTTTTTTTCCTTCTACATTCAATAGAAGAATACGGTTGGTTGGAGAATTTAAGGCCGATTGACTCCTGATGTGTCCTAGGCCTACAGGGGGAATGCCCTCCGTGGGAGTCTTTCTAAGGGGTCCTAGCCCGCATTTACGCGAGTTTCGGAGGAAATCACGGAAAACTCCGAAAGGCTAGGTCGATGAACACGACCAGGGATTGAACCCGGCACCTCCCATCTACCAGCTTTGAGCGTAGAACCGCTCGGCCGCTGGTGGGCCTAGACGAATACGGAGAAAATTGGAAAAGTACACTTTATAGAAGAAAGTATTGGATTCGTAACAATTTTTGACATCCACTTTTCGATGAATTTAGACGGTTTGGGAAGTCTAGAATACAATTTGACCATTTTGAGAAAATGTCTCTGTGTGCATGACAAAAAATTTTGGGATAGCTCAAACTGAAGAGCTACTGCACAGAACTTCGTTTTAGTGCTCAATCACTCATAAGAACTTTTTTTTTTTTTTAAGCTGGTGTACAAATACAAATCCATCAGAAAGACAAATAAATAAATGAATATATTTAAATTAAAAAGAAAAAAAAAAAAAACCCTCAAAAATCCCGTCTTTGATATATGAAAAAACTAACATATAAGTTAAGCTTTTTTTTTCACTATTATGGTCGCACAACAGAAAAAATTTTACCAGTCGCCAACGAGTTCAGTTCATTTACAGCCATTATTCTTGAATGAACTGTTTCAGTTCTTTCAAACAGATCCATCCCAGTTAAGGAAAAGGAATAAACCATTAACATAAAAAAAAAAGAGGATCAGCCACTACCACCTACGCAAAGCAGGCACTCGAGCATCCCAGTAGTTAGTTGCTCCCGACTTGGTCTCTTTCATACTTTGCGACCAAGTTGACCTCTCAAGATCAGATTTTCATGTTCTTCGGCCTTTGTGAAGGAGTAGTTTTCAAGTTGAGAAAATGGTAGGGAAAGGTTACTCAAAATTTTGCCCATTAGGTAAAACTGGTTGCATAAAATATTGACTAATCTTGCTGACAATGGCCGTAGTGCACAGACTGATTGTCTTTATTGAAATTTCCATTTCATGTAAAAAAAAAAGTACAGAAAATAATTTGCGGATACTTTCCCAAGTCACTTTAGAGCAGGGTTCTTATCATAAGGAAAAATTTGGGTAAGAATTTCTCACCCTTCCTCAAAAACAAAGTGAGACTTTTAAAACTATGCGAGATTTCTGAAAATTAAGTGAGACCCCCAAATAAACTTTGAATATTAATAATAGGTCTTTTACATGGACATAGGTCTTTTGAATGGATGGGGGAGGGGGTGGCAGATTAAGGCCCAGTCAGTTTGTCATATGTTTTTTCTATCATTGGAGTCTTAAAGGAAACCATTAAAAAGTTTTTTTTTTTTTTTTTTTTTTTTTTTTTTTTATGGATTTCTAAAAAGTTAAAAAGTGTACGAATTTCTCGCAATATTAAAATTTTTAAGTGAGAAAATGAAAAAACATGCGAGATTTTCGCAGTCTCGCGTTTTGATAGGTTCTTTAGAGAGAATTTAAAAACATTATGAATAAGCACATTAAATTAAAGCTTGGTGGACTTTACTTAAGGAGGTACTTTATATACCGAGATGAAACAAGCAAAAGGGTAAAAAAAAAAGTTTAGAACGTTCCAATAGTCCAGCAACACATTTTTCATAATCTTCTACAAGAGTTCGAATTGCGAACTTTTTTATGATACAAAATTGCATCGCATCATTATGCCGAATAATTCGATAGCTCACCACAACAAATACCTCTAACAAGTAATTTAGTTTCTTGCAGAAGGAAAGAAAAATCGATTAAAGATCATTATTGTTGTTTTACAAAAGTCACTGGCTTTTTTTTTTTTTTTTTTTTTTTAATCTCTTATATTTTCACTGATCGCGTACTTTGAAGAAGTTCGTTTCCTTCTTTTTTTTTAAATCTCTTATATTTTCACTGATCGCATATTTTTAAGTTCGTCGCCCCCCCCCCCCCCCCCCAAATTACTCTTTGAAAATGGAAGGATAAAATCTTCAAAAGAGATTGGTCCGATTAAGCAAAAAGTAGGTCCACGACCAAATGTGCCTTTGTGCAAACTTTTCCCCACCCTGTCAGATAATAATAATAAATACATAAATTAAGTAAAAAAGGTAGATTAATTGACTGGAGTTATTTAGTTTGCAAACATGCCATTGGCTAAAATATTCCACTTTGCAAAAATTTTCCTTTTGTTCTTAGAAGTAGCATTTCCACGAAGTATAGTTTTCATAAATATTTTTATATTTTGAACTAAGTCTGAACTGGAAACTAAATTTTGATTTTTAGAAACTCAAGGGCCTCTGTACATCGGTCCATTCGGCCTATGTGTCAATGAGATTTTGATTGGTACAGTGAGGTTATTTATGAAATACAGAACAAACTGGTTGAAACAGTAAATGCACAGAGTAATTGACTGCAAACAGCCTTCGCAAAGCAAAAACTTACGTAGACTGATTCGCAAATTTACGAACACAGACAGATAACAAATTTATTTTTAAAGGAACGCAGCCGAAGATTGAAGAAAAATAAAATTAAAAAAGCCTTTCCAAATGTTAACTCACAAATGTATATTTTTACTTTTAACCTGTGAGATTTTATTTGACCAGAAACCACGAACCAGAACGAAAACGTTTCTAACCTAGGGGTTATCATTCCAAATAACTCTTTGCTACTTATCCAACACTCCATTTAACTAACTTAATTAAAACTAGTTAAGCAACTTTCTGCGATTATCCGAAGAACCAACATTTTGACATCCGAGAACAAAACATCGGAGAAGATGAACAAAGAGGTGATTATTTTAGTGTTATAATTTATGACGAGCCCCGAGGGTGGGAGTGTGGGACACGCACCACGCTTCGACAAGAATCGAAAGGGGGGAGAGGGGCACCATGAGTTAATCCAGAAAACGACCGTCATTAGAGAGCAAACGGTGTAAAGCTTTATTACAGATCCCACCACATGTTAAGTAGCAGTCAAAAGCAATGGGGCAGCAGCGTTTGTTCTAATACGAGTGCTGCAGCTTCATTAGATTAGAAAAAATGGAGGAGGGAGGCACGGGGGCCCAACGGAGCGTAGAAAAGGGCCGTTTGCCCCCAGCAGGCAGGGTCAGGCGGAACTGGAGAGGGAAAAGGCCGTCACGCACTCCTGCCTTTGTGAATGAGACAATAGGCCGGGACACCAAACTGGTTTCCCAGCCAAGTGAGAGATCTCATTAAAAAAATAATAACAAGACTGAAGCTGGAAAATCGGTTTCTTCTGAATCTGAAAGGCAGACATCGCAACAAAAACAAGAATAAATCTCGCTACAACGTAAGTTATGATAATTTAATTTCAACAACGTGAAGAAAAATCAATTGTAAAGAGAAGTTTTCCATAGATTTCAGTTATATTTTACCTTAATTTTAATTAAAAGTCAGTAATCTGTTCAATTTGTGTTAGTTTTACTACCCTGAGGAATTATATAGGTGGTTACTGAATGGGAGATCTTGATAGAATTACTCTTATCAGACACTAACAGTACATACGGCTATTATGCCTTGTGTTATGCTAGAAAGACTATTGTGAAAATCAGCCACTTAAAAATATATAAAATCGCAAATATTTCGTATACTTTTTTTTTAATCATGTTTTGTCAATTTTAATGATTTTCTCACCTATTTTATACAAAGAATAATTAAGTTTTTAAAAAAAATGTACATTAATTATTCAAGTCATAAATGCGTAGTGATGTGCCCGAATACTCTGTATATGTTCAAAATTCAGCTAACATGCTATTAAAAAAAAAAAAAAAAAAAAAAAAAAAAAAAAAAAAGACATATTTTAATCAAAATAATAATCAAATGAGTTTTTTTTTTTTTTTTTCTTTTTTTAATATAATATACTAGCAGGCTTTGCCCGCTTCGCTGGACATTAAACTTAAATGAGTTGTTAAAATCCCGTATCTTTATTAATAACCTAAGTTCTCACTGTGATTGGTAGCGGTATTCTCGTTCGCAAAGTGAGGAGTCTGGGTCTCCACTGTCTTCGGCACAACTTACCCACTCCTTACTTCCCCTTCCTCAGCGGGTGAGTTCGAAGTTTTGCAAAATCACACTAATGTACATAATGCGTACACTTAATCAAGATCCAGTCTGGGTCTCCACTGTCTTCGGCACAACTTACCCACTCCTTACTTCCCCTTCCTCAGCGGGTGAGTTCGAAGTTTTGCAAAATCACACTAATGTACATAATGCGTACACTTAATCAATATCCACACACCAAAATTCGCCATTCTAAGATATTTCAAAGCAAATTCAAACGGAAAAACATGTTTTTACACATGTTTATTGGGAACAACTTCAGTATCATGAAAAACGGCAGTTTTTCTAGTGACGCAAGCGCAAAAACAAACGAACGCCACGACACTCAGCGGAAACGGAAAAACGAACGAAACTGCGACACTTATATATACACGAATTTAAAGATCAAAGTAACCGCTGAAAGCCGACACTTAATATCTCAGGAAATATGGGAGGTTATGTTCTGATATTTTCAAAATAGACTTTCACCTTCTGTCCGATCCTACCCTGAAATCCCTACATTTCTGCGTGCAATATATTTCGCGATATGAATTGGCTCATTTAAGTTGTAAATGGACGGCGTATGTAAGGGACAAATTTTTCTCGAATATGGCTCGAGCGAATTTAGTTTAATTGATATATGATATTAATCGCTTTTATCTGATGTGCCTGACATCTCCCTTTTCCCTAGGAAAACTCTTGTTTTTTTTATAACTCAGTTTAAAAATCGAACTATTTTTTACTCCGAAAATACCGTGATGCGGCAGTTTCGCGGACGAATTTTTTCTCTTCCATCTGAAATACGGAATATCAAATAATCGTTTTGGCTCCATCTATCGGGGAGCGTCAAAAATAAACACAAAAAATAAAATAAAAAATATTTTTCTTTTTTTAATATATATATATTAAATGAGTTATTTATTTAGGTACTTGTATTTTATATGACATTTGTTTATCAAAAATATTCTTTGTATTTACATTGTTTTCATGCTGATACGTTGTTAACTTTCAAAATTGGTTCTATTTTAAAAGGTGATTGCAACAACAAAAAATTTTTCCTTTATTTTCATAAAAATGACAAATAATATGATAATCATATGCAAATATTTGTAATTTTTTCAAAATTAGGTGATAAATCACTTAAACTACGGATTGAAAAAATTCTTAAAACAGAATTTGAAAATAATTAATTTGCTCATTAAGTTTCTAGTATATATATAATATATAAATTACAAAATGTTAAGCTATAATAAAATTTTGAATAGATTAAGATTTTTTTTTAAATTAAATTCATAACAAACTATACTACTTAAATATTTACCAGTATAAAATTTTCACTTTTTAAAGATTTTTCTATTATTATTTATTTTTCTCTTTTAAATCAAATCTATACCTAAAACATTATAATAAGAAATAAATATAAATAAGAAATTTTTGTCATTTTTAAAATGTACTATATTATGCCTTTGTAATGTTGCATGTGTCCATCTTTTTTATCACTTTTTATAAAATTTTGAAATTTTATTTAGTTTGTTATTTTGTTCGAGTGTGACCTATAAAACAACACTTTTAATACAGTGTTATTACCATGCTCCTTTACTTTTGCGTTTTGATCATTAACCCCTAAAAAGTAATGATATCAATACAAAAAACCCTTAACGGGTTAAAAGTTTGTGACGCAGCATTGTACTTTATGGCTATAAGAATTAGAAATACGGGTCTTAAAAATAATGATATCAAATTTTCAGTGACGCTTTGATATTAATTAAATTATACATTGATTTTCTTATTTGAATTTGCTTTTTCCTTTTATTTATATTTACAATGTAAACGTTATTTTCAACATAAAATAATATATAGCATTTACTCATTGATACCTTTCCATTCACATCTCTTATACTATGAAAGCATGTGTTTTAAAAGAAATTATATGAAATTCCAGTAACGCAGTGGTGTTACATTAAGTGATTTGTTTTTAAATTTCTCTGCAATTATTTTGTTTTGCATATTAAAGTATATGTGCACATTGAAATATTGCTTTTAATTTTCAAATACGCTGTCAAATATATCACTTTCATTAAGCTTATATTATGTACTGAAATATATTTATTTCAATGAATTATTCTATCTTTTGCGTCACGCCATCCAAAACTGTAAGTAAAATATATGGAAATGTTTACTTTGTGTCATTTCATCCAAATAAATTGAAAATGCATGCAAATAAATATCGTGATGCAAAGAAAAAAACTGTGAAATTTTTTTCAGTTTTGGATGGCGTGACGCAAAAGATAGAATAATTCATTGAAATAAATATATTTCAGTACATAATATAAGCTTAATGAAAGTGATATATTTGACAGCGTATTTGAAAATTAAAAGCAATATTTCAATGTGCACATATACTTTAATATGCAAAACAAAATAATTGCAGAGAAATTTAAAAACAAATCACTTAATGTAACACCACTGCGTTACTGGAATTTCATATAATTTCTTTTAAAACACATGCTTTCATAGTATAAGAGATGTGAATGGAAAGGTATCAATGAGTAAATGCTATATATTATTTTATGTTGAAAATAACGTTTACATTGTAAATATAAATAAAAGGAAAAAGCAAATTCAAATAAGAAAATCTATGTATAATTTAATTAATATCAAAGCGTCACTGAAAATTTGATATCATTATTTTTAAGACCCGTATTTCTAATTCTTATAGCCATAAAGTACAATGCTGCGTCACAAACTTTTAACCCGTTAAGGGTTTTTTGTATTGATAACCCCACAACGATATTTGGCGATTTTTTTGTTTGGCGATTATGGCTAAATCATAAATCTAAAAATCATATATGATAAATGATAAAATCATAATCTAAATCATAAAACATAAAATCATAAATCCAAAATAAACAACATATTAGGCTGCCATATTATATCGCAAACAGTCCAGAACGACATTGTTATCCTTCAAAACGGCGCCAAAGAAAAATCGCCAAATTCAGCTGTTGGGTTATACTGAAGTTATACCGTTTAGCCCTCCGACTCCGAGAAGGGGGGGGGGGGATTTCAAATTTCGTGAAATCCAGTTACAATAAGTGCCGGATGCAAACAAACAATTTACGCACCAAATTTCGTGACCACAGAAGTCTTTAATAGAAAATATTACAAATAAATAAATACAAAAAGCACAGCTTTAGTATGGGACACCTTTGGAGAATTTAAATATTTTAAGCCATTTTTGCGATGAACTGAATTGGCTATCTCAATTGTGCAATTAAAGATCTTGGCGAGAAACGTCCGAGCTACGTCGGTTCCGAATTTCAAATTTTGCCAAAGGGATCCAATTCTAAAGCTGTTCCATACACAAAATAAATAAATAAATAAAATAAAATAAAATAAAAAATCTTTTCTGATATTTAGAAAATAAAAATAAAAAATCTTAATAAAATCCAAATTATAATCATTTACAATTAATGGGAGAACATAAAAAAAACCCTCATAAGGTACATAATAACAACAAAATATTTTGTTTTACTGCAGGAAAGAAAAGTACTGCTTAATTAAATAAAAATATTAAACTAATGCCAAATATCTCTATGAAAATATTTATCTACGTGCAAATTCCTCATAAAAAAAATTAAAAAAATCACCAACGAATCCGCGTTGAAAACGGAAAAAGGGTAAAATAAATTAGAAATATCTGACCTATATTTATAAATTTGATACCAAATGAAAGGGGTGATTTTTCTGAATCCAGGGGTGCAAACAGTTTTTCGATGCGACAATTAGATTTTTAAAAAATAACTAAAGTATGAAATTTAAGTGGCAACGGAAAAACGGAAAAAGGGGAAAATAAATTAGAAGTATCAGACCTATCGTTACAAATTCAGTACCAAATGAAAGAGGTGATTTTTCTGAATCCTGGGATGTGTTTTTCGATACGACAATTAGATGTTTTAAAATTAACTAAAGTATGAAACTCAGATGGCACATTTCAATCTTTTCATAATTTGTAGTGCGAATCACGCGAATAAAAAAAGTCTTTATCTTAAAATTTTATTTTTCCATTCAAAGCGTTTTAGTGAAAAAATATTTATGGCGCATGCGCAGGCGTTTTTTACCCACAATTTAAACACTAATCAGAATTTTAAAAATTTCTATAGATATAATTTTAAGTTGGGTGAAGACCTAAGTTTCTGCCAAGCGCCGTTGAATTCCGTCCAGCCGTTCTCGAGTGATGCCCGGACAAACGTGTTTTAGTCTTTTACCCCCCAGGGGGGAACGGGGGGGAATTTCTGAAAAGTTGATAGATATAATTTTAAGTTGGGCGAAGACCTAAATCCCTGCCAAGCGCCGTTGAATTCCGTCCTGCCGTTCTCAAGTGATGCCCGGACAAAAAAAGCGACGGACACGATGACACACACACACACAGGCAAAATTTTCTGAAGTCATTTTCGGCTTTCATGGGGTGTGAAACGTGAAGATATCGCAAAATTTTTCGATTCCGACAAATTTACAGACAAAAGTCTGATTTTATTAATATAGATTTGTATTTAACCCGATTACGTGTAGAAGTTGACCATTTTTTTTTTTTTTTTTTTTTTTTTCCCAGGGCGAAATGGGGGGGGGGGAAAGAAAGTAAAAGAAAAGAAAAATTAGCGCCATGCCACCTATTGGACAGCAAAGTTTGAAAAAGAAATAATAAGTTTAAAATATTACAGTTTGAAAACACTTTTTTTTTCTCTCCAAACTGCTCTTGGCGGTAAATGAAATATAAAGCACAAAGTCTTTCTAAAAAAAAAAAAGTTATTTTAACAAGGAATTTATTGCCCCATGTACACAAGAAGTTATTAAAATATATACATCATCCCAAATGAAAAATTACGCAAGGTCGATATTTCAGTTGTTAACTGCAACTAATTATTAGTAATTGTGGCCACAAAAATTCAATTTGCCGCATCGCTACACAAAACTCTTCCATTTCAAAGTAAAACAAAGTAAATAAATTCAGTAGTTTTTTTCTCGCGGACTGTCTAATTAATCGGCTTTGCGTTTTAAATATTGCGCAATAAAATTTCTCTAAGAGGACCATACCCACCGTGCCATGGAAAATCGGCCTTTTAGTAGAGGTTTGTGTTTTAATTATTTATATTTTCGTCATTTGTAAAAGCATTGTAATAATCAATAATATCAGTTTCCCGTTTTTTTTTTTTTTTTTTTTTTAATTAAAAAGCTCTTCATTAATATGTACTTATTTTAAAGATCCCAGATCAAATAGTTCAATTTATCATCGCTTCTATATGAATAAAGTATATTTATTATTCTATTAGTTCCATACAAAATTTCCTTGCAAAAAATACAGCCTTCAATTTTTAATCTTAGTTGGTAAAGGTGAAACTACCTAACATGCAAAATTAAAAGTATTTATTTATACCTACAATAAATGACATTTAGAGAGTTCTTAATACATTATAAGCCAAATTCAACTTTCAAAATGAAAAATTTCTATTTAAAAAAAAAAAAAAAAAAAAAAAAAAAAATCAACATGAAATTCACAGAACATCAAAACGTTCAAAAACCCTAATTCAGGGATAGCTCCTGAAAAGTCTAGATTTATCACTTATTTCGTCACCAAAAATCAAAATTAGTCAATGAAGTCACTAGAAGCCAATTGAATTTATTAACTAAGTAATGTTAATAAATTTACTTTTCCACGGTTGAACTTCCGTACATTTAGCAATATAATGGCTTATCAGTGGGCTATTCACATCTGAAGATTAACTTCAGTTGTATGGTGGACAGTGGTCAGTTTACAGTAGGACACTGATTAAGGTAAAAAAAAAAAATTATCGCACAGTCTTGCAAAATGCATACCTATCAACATTCTAATTAATATTCCGTAGTATTGTTAGTACCCGCCCCTTTTCCCACACCACTTTATTTTCAGAGTAATTTTTTTCCCTAAATGTAATGACGATTAAATAAGGTGAAAAATACTCTAAAAAAAGAATGGTATGGAAAAAAAAAAAAAAAAAAAAAAAAAAAAAAGGCAGATACTTACAGTATTACGGAATATTAATTAATATGCTGGCAGGTTATGAAAATATGACATCTAAGAGAAGTACACAATTGTAGTGGACTTTTAATGAGGTGAATTAAAATCCTTTGGGGAAAATTTGGTATCGGGCAAAACAGGCCCTTGAGAGAGGCGGATCTTATATTCGTAACCTTGAGTTCACTTTTAGCGAGGTGTCATTGTTATATATATTATCTTTTCCTAACCCCACCCAGTGGCGGATCCAGAACTTAACTTTTTTTTTTTTTTTTTGGGGGGGGGGGCCTTAAATCCGCCACTGACCCCACCCCCTTCCATTCCGAAAAAATTTCAACTAGAAACACAATATAAGGAAAGCTGTTACAAATGTGAAGACACAAATTTCATTGCTCGACTATAGAGTTTAATCATCTGGAAATACTATTTTTCTTACTCTCTACATACACATGCACATCCAACTCAAAATAAATCGAATATATAAATAATAATAATGATAAAGACAGGGCAACTTCCCATATTATACAATTTTTGTTTTTTTTCCCCCGTTTCCTCTCATTGTGTTTTGCTAATAGTTGACACGAGCTCTTCCTCTAATCAGGTAAAATGAAAAGGGAAAGCAAAGTACCGGTTTTTGATTCGGCGGTAATTGGCAGCCAGAAACTGCAGCGATTAAACTAATGCCGGTGGACAATCAGCAGCTAATGATAGGACAAACTAAACTTCCCGTGCAGTAGAGTAGGCGCCGGATATGATAGTAAACCTTTTTTTCTCCTTTGAAACAAAAAAGGCTACCTGAGATAATTATTTTTCCATTTTTATTTTTATTATTATTTTATTTATTTTTTTGGTACAATGGAAGAAAGCTCCAATTGTATTAAAAACTAGAAAGTTTTGGTCGATCATTGGGGCATGAGCAGGGTTGATTGTGAGTCTACTTAATCTTGAAATTACTTAAAAAGCTAAAGGTCAAGTTGTGATTAATTTTTTTACGACTGTACCCCATGAAATACATGCGATTTTTGTTTATTTATTTTAACATATATGTGAAAGATATTTCTAAATTTCCGAAATAAAACAGTGTCCTGAAATTGGGAAATACATTAAATGAATAATCCTGTAACCAGGAAAAAAATCTTACACATAGTCAGTCATCTCTGCATGAAGGTGATTCCGGGCTAGAAAAAATAATAAACTGCTTTTAACAAACTCTACCGTAATGTTTCTATCAAATTTGATCTTTTTGCCACTTAACCTTTTACAGTTAACTCTTTACTTAAACAGAAGGTATAATTACGTTACAAACAGCCGAAAGCTAAATGTTGTAAATAATTGTTAAATGTTTAACACCAGAGTTATTCTGAGTATGTTATGAGTTACCTCTTATTTAATTTGTCTTATTTTCGTTTAAAGTATTTTATGCAAAAATAAATTTTTGAATTTTTTCAAACTAATACAATTTTCTGAAACTGCCTTTGCTGTTCACGAGCACTTATAAAATAAAATTTGAATTTTTGAAAGAGAATTAAACAAAATTTCTTACATTTTACACTAATAAAGATATTCTTATAAACCTTCATAGTGTGTATACAGCACAATATACATGAATTTTATGAAAATTAACTGAATTATTTAAAAAAAATTAGCTATAGGACTATATAAATAAATTAGCAAAAATTCTAGAAAAGAGTGATCTGACTATAACAAAATCTTTAACTTGTTAAGTTTAATGTGTGTAATCTATGATAATTGTATCAACATGAAGAATTCAATAAAGTAACAAAGTCTGAAAAGGACGTTACAGCGATTGCACTTGTTTATTAAACACATAATTGGTATTCCGCCAGGCACGCCACCTTCTGCGTATTTAACCCGCCAGTGTACGGGTGGGAAAAAGACAATTTTCTTTCAATATTTTAATGGTTACAATATAACACGCACAAAATAAAATCACACAATAAAAATACGATGTATAAAATTTTACGTTTATTATAATTTTTTTTTCACAGAATATATAAAATGTTTCTCTTACATTGCATTCTAGTAAATAAAATGGGTCTCACAGACCCAACCCGTGTACTGGCGGATTAAATTTAACATATAATAAATGCACAAATATAACATGTTAGCTAAGAAGTACTTTTGAATGCTTCAGATAAAATCGTATTAAAAATAATAAGATTCAACCAGATGTAGTCGCTGGTATGTTGTAAATTTACTTAAGAAATAATAAACTGGTATGTTCCAAACTCACTTAAGAAATAACAAACTTAAAAATGCCGAGCTTAAAATAGCTAAGACTGTGATATATTCTTTTAATCTTCAGAGTCATGCTGGTGCGACCGTAATTAAATGGGGAAGACGTAATGGACGGTTGTGAATCGTTGCACAAAACAGATTTTTGAGCACACGGCTGGAATACCAAAAAGATATTACTGGTTATAACGTATAATTTAAATCTGTGGGTAAGTGTTGCATTGTATCCTGGTTTTTCTCTCTAAACAAAATACTGTAAACACATTTTTAAGATTAGAGTGGAGTTTGAAATTACGAAAAAATGAACCAATAAAAGTCTTCAGATATTTAATTGATTCATTTTTTAATAATTATCAAATTCTGAGGTTAGTTTTGGATGCACAATTTATTTTAACATTTAAAAATGATGAATTTAAGAGAGCTAATCTTTTCCTAAATAATTCTATTTTACCTCATTTAAAGTTATTGTTACAAAGATCCCCCCCCCCCCTCAGAAACACACACATATACACGGGGATGGGGGGAGCAGTTCTTGATTACTAAAGATCGCAATTCGCGTAACACTGACTTGTGATTTTGACCAAATATCTAAACTTCAAAATATATATTATATATATATATATTTTAATGCAATAAGCAAAAGAAAAATTCTGAAAAATGTAAGAATTTTGGGAGGCCCCTTACATCCCGATTCTTAATATTTCAAAGAGTATCTATAAAACGTGTTGAATTAAACCTGCTGGTTTTTTCCGATCTAAGTGACCCGAAAAGTTTTTTAACTCCGTATAAAAAAAAAAAAAAAAAAATAACAGCATAGAATACTTGTTACAGCTATATATAATGTAAATTTGTTCTATTTTATATAATACATTTGTTATATTTATATAATATTATATAATTTAAATAATTTTGAAGAAATCTTAATACAATTAATATCGGTATACTTCGATGCATACACATGAAAATTTTATATTTTTAACCTAGTATTCACAAAAAAAAAAAAAAAAAAAAAAAAAAAAGAAAGAAAGAAAGAAAGGAAAAAGAAAGAAAATAAGGCTTTTCATTTTTTTTTTGAAAATATTTATAATTTTACTCGAGCTAACTAATTTTTATTTTTCTCTCAATGTTATATTTTATACCTTGCTGATATATTCTAAACATATTTGGATTTCACTTCATGGATTTATTCATCGATAAGTTAATTTAAAAAAATATTCTTATTTTTGAATGCTGAAGTTTCATATAAATTTTAAACATTCAAACCTAAAAATATTTCTAAAAATTAACTTACTATTGAACCTAAAGTAATACCCAAATATGCTTAAACTATAATAATATAAAATTCATGAAAAAAAAAATATATATATATATATAAATTAATTAGCAGGGAACATTAAAAAAAAATAATAATAAAAATAAATCTGTAATCACCATCTTTTCAATTAAAACGTTTTCATTTAAACTGCAAGGTAGTTCAGGAGCTAAGATTGCGTGTGTTCTAGACCTGACCCAGTTTTCTTACTTCCCCAGGCAGGACAGATTAAGTATAGGACCTCAATGACGACTTTTAAATTTTTGCGACATGTTGGCGATATACTTTTATTTGTCTATTTTATTATTATTATTCATTTCGGCATAATTTTTTGTTTAAAATAACTTGGTACCTATTTTGAGGCGACCAAGCGACCCTATTTCACCAGCCCTGTTCCGGATTGTCGTCATATGCCCACTACGTAGCTATAGAGCGATGTTAAATCTACTCAACTAATAAGTTAAAACGAGATACCACAGTTTACTCCCCCCACCCTCAATGCGATAAGTTTACTTACAACTTAAAATGAAATAAAAAAGGGAACCAGACCTTTTTGATCCCACGAATCATTCCTTAAAACAACAAAGAGGGATAATTCCGGGAGGAATGCACCGCCTTCGAATAAGTGCATTTCGAAATGGAAAGCGGGCGCGGGAAAGAAGAAATTTTCAAAAGTTATTCACTCCAATCTGTCACGGACTAAACTGAATTTTATGCACGAGCAAAACAGAGAATGAGAAGGGGGTGAGATATTAGCGTAACGTCCAATTAGAATCTAAATTACATTTTCTAATACCCCCGGTGTTGTAATAGCACGCAACCTTCCTCTCCGCAGAAATCGTGTAGGTCCGGTTTCCCGACCGGCGGCGGCAGCTGCGAATGCATCTCTATCGATCTGGCCATAGATGGATGAACCATAATTGAGAGTAATGGCGCGCGGGCAGGTGATGCTTTTCTCTTCTCTGTCCCTGGATCCATCCAACTAGATATCATCCATCGGTTGCCGGATCTGGAGAGGGCCTTTTCTATCCCTCCCTGCAATCACGATCGACAAGAGAGATCACGACTCTCAGAGAGAGGGAAGCTCTTCCACCGCGCAATAATCGCGATGGCCATAGTAGTTGAGTGAATATGGGGAAATTAAATCTTAATTCAAACAGAATACACGCCCGAGGTATCGGAGGCTGGAATAAACAAGTCCAGATATTATTACTATTATTAGTGAAGGAGCTTCACAAGTGCATTCAGTTCCTTGTAAGATTCTTCGTAGGGTAAGTTTTGAAGACAGGTGTTTTAATTTCGACTCGTTGGTTGCTTTAAAGGAATTAATTCTATTATTTCAAACAACCTAAACAAAATCGAGGCTTGCCTTTGATAACAATTTTCGACGGCTAAAATACATTAACCAGGGAATTTAGTGAACTTTTCGCCCGGAATTTCATTTTGTGACGTTGTGAACGGACTTTTACTATAAAAATTTTATTCCTAAATTTTTGAATCTGAAATTACCGTAATTTCTGGTAGATACCCCGCAGGTTATATAATCCAGTTTTGCACCAGAAATTTCAATTGATAAATAAATTTATACTTGTACGAGCTCTTCCTTCGAAAAAGTATAGATTTATATATGAAATAAAACTTCTGGTGGAGAAATGACACATCTTACCTGCGGGTTGTCTACCAGAAGTTACGGTAGTTGAATTGGGTGAATATTATGAGAAAATTAAATCTTAAATCAAGCAGAATATACGCCCAAAGCATCCTAGGATTGAATAAACAATTCCAGGTATTATTAGTAAAGGATCTTTACAAATGTATTTAATTACAGTAAAACCTCTCTAAGTTGGACACCTACGGTTCCAAGAAAAATTGTCCAACTTAGAGAGGTGTCCAACTTATAGGGGTTAGACATAATGTTAATGGATACATTCCGTTCCGAGAAAAAGCGTCCAACTTGAGAGGTTTCACTGTATTTGTAAAGAATCTTCGTGGGGCAACTTTTGAGACAGGTGTTTAATGGTTGCTTTATAGAAATTCTGGTATTTCCAAAAAGTAAACAGGATTTGTACTTAATAACAATTTTCGATGGTAAAAATACATTTACCAGGGAATCTCATCAACTTTCCCAACGGTGATAGTTTGGGTATCAAAGCCAACTGTCAGAGTTAGACCTAGACTTGAACTGAATATCCTCCGTGAGAATTTTTCTAAACTTTTATTATGAACTTGTAAACAGCGAAAAATGCATGCTTAATTTTGTGAATCTCAAATTGAATTGAATGATTACACAGGTCGACATGTAAAATTTTGATTTTATAAATTTGGCTTAGCTTTATGTTTTTTGGTGTGCTGAAACCAAAAATGAAGCCAGTTTTTCTCTATCACGTATAGATTTTTGTCAATACAGGGTGCTTACCTATACAATTTCTTCCATTACTCTTCCACCAATATAATTATATAGTAAGTTTTATAGTATGTTCCCATGAATAATTAATCATGGATACCTATTCTTGTAATTGAACAGCACTAGTGCGACATGTAAAACCATACCAACCAACCAACCTACTGTTATGATGGTATACATAAGAAATTGGGTGGGTAAACACCCTGTATTGACAAAAATGTATACGTGATAGAGAAAAATGGGCTGCATTTTCGGTTTCAGCACATCAAAAAACATAAAGATCAGCTGAAATCATCAAATCAAATTTTGTCAATTTCATTTTTGTAGGCCTGTGTTATACAGAAATTAAATTTTAATGCTAACAGAATGCACGTCCGAGGTATCGGAAGGTAGAAAAAACAAGTTCCAGAATCAGTATTATTATTATTATTATTATTAGTGAAGGCGTTTTACAGATGTATTTTCTTCTTTGTAAGGTACTTCGTAGGGTAAGTTTTGAAACAGATGCTCAATTTTATCTGGTTGGTTGTTTTAGAGAAATTCTGTTACTTTAGAGGACTAAATAAATTGGCACTTATCCTCGGTAACAATTTTCTGTGGCAAAAACACACTTACCAGGGACTTTTTTAGTCAATCTGACACATTTTCATTTTTGTGAGACATTGAACGGTTTTATTATTATTATTATTCTGATGGAAAATGTAGCACTAACTTAGTGAATTTGAAATCAGTTCAGTTGAGTAAATATGGGGAAAATAAACTTTATGCCAGAAGTATCAGAAAATCGAAAAAATAAGTCATTATTCAGGGCTGATTTTAAATCTACTATAAAACCCCTAAAATTACACTTTTTTTAAAAAACAATTTTAACCAAAAATACATGTAAAGTTTTTAAAGTAAAAATATACTAATAAGTTCAAAAAATATTCCAAAATTCAAATTAAGCAAGAAATTTTTCTATTCATTGAAAAATAATTTTAAAAATCAGCAATCAGGAAATATGTTAAATAAACATGTCGGGAATCAGGAAAAAATCTTATGCATATAGTTCCTTGTAAGATTCCTTGTGGGCTAAAGTAATGGGAACTTGTCTTTCATAAAAATTTTCGAGGACGAATTTTCAAGAGCCGATTTAGGCGAAAACTGGAGAGCCTTTTGCTACCTCTTAAAAAGAATCTATTTCATAAAATAGACCCCCTTCACTAAATTCAAATCTACAAAATGGGCCCTTTTAAAAATTTAAATACATAAAATGAGCACCTTTACAAAATTCAAATCCATAAAAACAACCCTTTCACAAAATTTTATTTTATAAAAATTATCCTTTTACATTTTTTCCCTATCTTTCCAGTATTATTTCAAATGAAATGCTATTCATTTGTAACTAAATATATTAATTATTTAGATTGACCGCAAAAATGGAATGTTTTACACATTTTTTCCCCACGAAAATAAACAAATTTCACATTTTTTTTTTTTTTTTTTTTAAGAAAATAGGTCTTAAAAACTAAAATCTGGATAGACCTCTTTACTTTAAATAGAGGTTTCTCTGACATAACCTATTTTTGTTAAATTGTGGACAATTTTTTATATCAGAAGAAAACCTATTCATAAATTTGTTAAGGGAATTTGAAAAAAAAATTAAATCGTACTTAAAACAAAATACATCCACAAGGCATGAAAGAATGACGTGCAGGGGCAGCTTATGGCACAGGTACAGGGGACACTGAACCAGGGCTTCCACATTTTTAAGGGCCTCACCACTCACATCCAAAAACTGCAAAGGATCAGTACAATTTTTCACTAGCTCATGAACAAAGTTCAGTCACTTTGGAGCACAGTCTCCAAAGTGCAATCGTTCAAAATAACTCTCTGAACAACAATGACTCACAGTGACTTCGCTCTCTCTTGCAGAAGTGAACTCACTCCTATTTATACCGTTTGAGTATGGGGCTTGGCGTAGTTTTTATCGAGAAACCCAGGGAAAGTTCGAGATTTATGCTCCTGTGCGTCGGGGAGCTTCGAAACTTCGGGAACCCTAAACTACTATTTTTCGCCAAACTTGGTCGCTAACTCACCAAATGCATCGCCAAGTTTGTCGCCAAGACTGACCGTACTGAAAGTGAATGGATTGCTTCTTTATTTTCCCTTAACCTGTAAAACTACTTTCATTGCAACAGAACAGTTGATACACGGAAAAGACTTAATCCGTTGTAACAATATTATTATCGAAGGAGCTTCATAAATGCAATTGGTTTCTAGTAAGATTCTTCATAGTGGTATTTTGAAACATGTGCTTAATTTTGTCTGCTTGATTGTTGCTGCCTTAAAAAAAATACGGGCATTTTAATCTTACAAAAACTGAAAAAAAAAAAAAAAAAAACAAGGCGTCTTCTATATCAATTTCGAACTGTGAAAATGCATTAACAAAGAACTTTTGTACTAAATATTTTTGACATAAATCATTCTTTCTGTGAAATTTTGAACGGTGATTCATATATGTATGAAAAATCCATTTATAATTTTATGAATCTGAAATTAAATTTGTAAAAGTTTCTTTTTTTTTAAGCTGAAAATTTGTTAATTGATTTTTAATGGATTTTCCAAAACGGATATCGAAATCAGAACTTATGTACCTACCTCTTTCTTACATAGAGATTCCAATTCATTTAAACGAAGGCATAATTTTACAGATTTTGACATATTAACTTCATCGCAATTTAAAAACTGCTTACACCTTCTGACATAAAAAATAAGAATTATTTTTCACAAAAAACAAATAAAGCTTCTAAGATAAAAATTAGTCTTCATATATCTTTTTTTTTTTTTTTTTTTAATAATAAGTAAATTCGATATAATATTTAGAGCTATAAATGAGACATAATTCTCTTATAAAAGTAACTTTTCGAATTACTCTAATTCACTAAAAATTTTATTTATTAATTAGTCCTATGCAGAAATATATCTACGGATAAATGCATATTTAATCAATTAAACTAAATAATAAACAGATATTATATATGTACATATAATCTCCAAATAATTGTAATTTTTCAAAACAGGTAAAAATTTAAATGGAAGTAGCAACTAAACTTTACAATTTAATGATGCTAAAGAAACTGATGCCAACTGTAAATGAAAATTTAAAGAATCGAGAAGAGCGAAAACAAATCTGATTAGAATTCCGTCGGCTGAATCAAACACCTAACCTGAGCAGAGAGTTTTGCGGCCAACACAATTGAAATATTTACGAGAGAAATTGATTAAGAACTTCTCCTCCCGAGGCGATAGGGAGCAAGGGTACGATCCTGTCCCCCTCCTCCCCAACGGGAAGGCTTTTCAAATGGCGTGTTACGGAGAAGGCAATTTCCCCCGATAACACTTGTGAACACACGGGTAATGGCAGATAAAGGTAAAAATATCGATTGGAGATGGAACAAAGGGATGGGAAAATGGGACGATCAAGCTTCACAAGTAGGCCTAAACTGGGGGAGAGTAAATGACGCAACTCCACTAAGAGAAAAATATTTTTACGATATCTGATTCTTTTAAATGTGTTCGACGAAGTTAGGTTGTATTTTAACTTGATCAAATATAGCTTTTATATTACAAATGTAGGGAATTTGAAAATATTTATCAAATGACATTACTAATGACAAAAGGACAATAATTGATAATTTTAATTTTTGTCAATATATTGACAAAAGGATGACAATACATTGTCCATCCTTTTGCACAATAATGGAAAAAGGATAGTGTAACACTGGGCAAAAATAATTAATTGATTTCAGAAAGAGGTAGTTCAAGAAAAGTCGATTCTTTATCCGAGGATCATCCCAAGTAACACGGAATGGTTGGGAAACGGTTGGCCCTACGTTTCCTTCTTCGTTGGCCAACGGTTGTTTTTGGCCGTTGGCCTTCGGTTGAGCCAACCGTTGGGTGACAGTTGGCCCAACTATGGAACGGTTGGGTCCTGGTTGGCAAACTGTTGGGCCATTGTTGGTGAACACATTGTAGGCTAACTGTTATATTTTGCAGTTGAAAAAAGAGCATTTTAGGACTGTTGGGCCAACAATACTATTTGCTGTTGGCCCACTGTTATTTTGAGCCCTTTCCCCAACGATAACCATTCCCCAACGAACTAACAATAAATCGCAGTTGGGCCAACAGTCTGTGTTACTTGGGATATCGCACCCTAGCAAGAAAAAGTGACACAAGTGTTTTAAAAAGAAAGCAAATTTGACTACGTCACTGATAATTGTGTACGGAATGCTCCGCAACGTGCACGAAAAGCGTCACGTGTCTATCTCTCAATTTATCCACTTGAGAGGCAATTGTGTCAATTTTATTATAGGCTAGTTAATCTTTTATCGTATTCTTTAAATTTATTTTTCTGAAATACTAAATTTTTGAATCGTTTCATTTTCTTGCCAGTATGCGATTTGTCAGGGAAAGAGGGAGAGTTTTAGTAATGTGTTCTAGCATAAGTTTTTTGTATTTTATTATTTTTTTTTAATAGGACTAGTCAGACCTAATTTACATAGAATCATATAAAAGATAGTTTTGCGATAGTCACCCCCAACATACTACTTTTTTTCCCAAACCAAAAAGGCTAGGTGATGATTCATATAAAAAGCTTGTATTTCTATTTCCATTCGATATTTATAAATTGAATTATATTAGGTTTGTTCAATAAAATATATATTCAGGCAACAATTCTTATATTTTTTAATGCCTTTTTTACCGATTTGAAATCTTTAAAATGCAATTCCTCAGTTTACATCCCCCCCCCCCACACCCCCCAACGAATTCATGATTTACAAAATTCTAAAACTTCGACACATACTCTAAGAAAAGACTAAATATTTTTTCTAAATGTTTAATAGAACCTAATTACAAGTACTATTAGGAATAGGAATGGATTTTGAAATTTATTAATTAGTTTTTTGAGAAAAATTAAAAAATGCCCATTTATGTATAAATAAAAAATGATTTTCATTATATATATAATAATTTTGAAATTGCTGCTTGAATCTAAATAAGTTTGATTCTCATTTGGTATTTCACTAATTATTCTTTCACTTTAAACTTTTCCATTTTTTTTTTTTTTTTTTTTTTTTTTTTTTTTTTTTTGTGTGTGTGTGTGTGTTATTAAGTATAGCTTGTTGTAAATGTTCAGCAATTTGCATACAACAAGACAGAAATAACACCTATTTTACATGCAATATTCATCCTATACCCTTGAAAACGTAATGAATTTCCATGTTTCAATTTAAGGTTGCTTGATATTCGTAAACTTTTTTTGTATTTTTTCTGCTTCATCTTAATCAATGTTTATTGTTTTCATCTATTCAATGTTTGAAAAGATTTTCAATATATATATATATATATATATATATATATATATATTAAGATACTGCAAAATTTATTCCAAAAATTTTTTAAGTAGATTCTATTAAGCATTAAATAATATAATAATAATAAATAAATAAATAAATTTTAAGTCCTTACTTAAATATCTTACAGAAGTTTTAGCATTTTAAAGATCATAAATTCATGGAAAAAAAAAAAAAAAAAAATGCAAACTGAGAAAACGCAATTTAAAGATTTCAAATCTGTAAAACAATTTATCAAAGACCGTTAGAATTGTTGCCTGAATACATATTTCATTGAACAAACTTATTGTAGTTCAATTTTGAAACATTAAATGGAAATATAAGTTTTTATATGAAACCTACAATGGCGCCTAGTCCGCTTAACCTTATAATACAACCGACAAAAACGAAATTCATTTTTTAAAGTCTTACCTTTCAATCGAAAAAGAATATATATATATATATATATATATATATATATATTACAAATAACCGAAATTTAATGCAGAATTTGCATTATATCTTTTTTAAAACCAAGCATAAAAATCAAGTGTTTTTATGCTGACGCCAGCGTCTTCGACTCGACAGCAATTTCGCGCTTCATTCGTCCCGTTGACTGAGAAACGTCGATCTTCAGATCTTGCTCCTTTTGTGTGGCCGCCCGAAGAATAGATTCAATGCATACTAGATAAACTCGTGACTATTAATGTCTAAATCATATGCAACATTTTTGATGTCGAACAATGAGACGCATTTTCGCTACGGTGACCTCTCTCCTCGGAAAAACATTCTCCTCTTGATAATAATTGAGGCCGCAAAATACCGATTTCTTTGAAAAAGCCGCCCTTTTAACACAATCCGTGTCATAATTTCCCACACTCGTAGGCCACCCACTGTTCGTGAAAACGAGTTGCAGAATGATTCAATTTGTGAAAACTCCTTTTAGTAAATAAATAACTGGATTTAGAGTTTATTCCATTTCAAAAATGAATTACTTTTTTTTTTTTTTTTTTTTTTTCCTGGTAGAAGTGCGTATGAAAAGCAAAATTTATTCTATTTGTATAAAACACGTTGCCACATTCATGCAACGTAAAAGAACAGGTATACAAGAGGTGAAATTCGTTTTTAATTTTCTGCAAGATTAGATGATTGAGAACCAAACATAAATAATGACGTATTCTGGGGGTTTTAGGTTGAGAGAAATTATTTATCAAACTCAGCGCCCGATCAAGCCAAAAATGGTACCAGGGTCCAATGTGCATTTGGGCCCTATCCCCATGATTTTTACCACTCTTTGAAAACATATTTTAAATTTTCTCACAATTTCACACAAAAATGCATATTTGTTTAAAGTATTCCTTTTGTAAAACTTCCTTTCACTTTCAGGAGTAAAATTTTCCTGAAAGGCTGTTTTCAAGAACATTTTTACATGTTTTTATTTTTATTTATTTATTTATTTATTTATATTTTATTTATTTGAAGTGTTAAAAAAGTTTCAGGTCCCTAGGCCAAGGGCCCGTGCGTTAATCGGGTCTTGATCAAAAACAGGCTTGTAAACGCTTAACGGCCCTCTTCACTTACCGTCGCCGGAAGCCCTAGCCAATGTTATTCTATGGGGAAATTTTCTTTACTTATAACTTATTAACTAATACATATTTTTTAATTCTGTTTTCACATTCAGAAAATTCCCAGCTGTTAAATTGACGACCTTTTTAAAAAAAATTATTTATTTTTTTATTTTTAATACTTTATTTTGAAATTGCAAAATGAAAAAAATTCGCATATTGAAAATTTGTATTTTGCAGCTTCAAAATAAAGTATTAAAAATTAAAAAAATATTTTTTTTAAAAAGGTCCGTCCGTTTAACAGCTGGGAATTTTCAGGATGCGAAAACAGAATTTAAAAATATGTATTAGTTAATAAGTTATTTGTAAAGAAACATTTCCCATAGAATAACATTAGTTTCGGCTTCCGGCGGCGGTGAGTGAAGCGGGCCCTTAAATCTCTTTTGATCATTGTATGTGTTTTAACTTGAAACTCCTTTGAGGAGTAAGGGGGGGAATATAACTAAATCCCAGAAAATTTGTAATAATTTCAGCAGCCTAACAAAAGTTTTAATAGTTAAATTACCAATAAAGAAATAATTTTTATTTCACTTTTTGTTTGCATGAAATACCAACCAGTATATATCTTTAGTAAGGATTTTATCTTAATAAATAATTTTTTAAAAAGTGTTCAATTTTTTTTTTTTTTTTTTTTACAGATGATTCAACTTTTAAAAGATTTTTTATTTCTTTGGTCAAGAATCAAAGCAAAGAAAAACTGTCAACTTTTGGAAAACTCTGCAGCTACTCTTCTTCTTTGACATTATACCAAGTAGACATTGATTTGAAAACACAAGTGCCAAGTCTCCAGTTTTTTTTTTTTTTTTTTTTTTTTCCCCCAACAGCCTCTTCATACTGGAAATTTTTCTTTTATAAATGTTTTCAATTTATTTTATCGTCGAAAATATATGTGACAGATTCTTTTATAAAATACTGGTGAGATAAATCTGATTTATAAATTAGAAATATTAGCAGTTATGCACAAAACTTTGTTAAATAATAATATTATAGTTTTAAAAATTTAAAGAACACACTTTTATAGAAATGTGAACTAAAAAAGCACAAAATATCTATCTTTATAGTATTAAAATGCAGGGTAAGAGAAAATCGTGTGAGTGACACACCCTAATATTTACATAAATTTAAATCTTTAATTAAAATAATTTAGAATTAAACATAAACCATTTTTAAAAAATCTCCCCTGACTGGGCTCGAACGCTAGACCTTTAGGTTCGTAGCGCAGCTCTTCAGCTCTTTACCTCACAGCCACGGCGTTCACTTACGGAAAGTCTTTTTTTTTTTTTTTTTTTTTTTTTTTTTACAATATAGATTTTTTGTTTGCTCCCAGAGCGGTTAAAAACATACATACATACAGGTGAAGCTAATAAAAGTGTGTTAAATGATCAAAGAAAGAAAAGAAAAATAATTGTTAATTCGCAGTGATAAACATTTAACACTATTAACCAGTAAACACATCGCATAATCAGCTGTAATAGTACAAAGATTGGAAAAATAAGCCCAATTTGATATTTTTTATCTGAAGCTAGCACAGCAGTAAAAATTTAATATCTGTAAAATGTCTTCTGAAACAGAAACGCATTTTCTAGTAATAAAATAAATTACTGATTTCGCTCAAAATAAATGAATAAATAAATAAAAAATAAATAAATCGTTGACTTGTTGATACTTTTATATACGAAAAACGCCGAATGTGTTAAAAAAAGAATGATGCGATTTGTCCTGCAAACATATGTGCAGGCCAAACGCATTCTTCTGTCTTGCACATTCAAAATGAAGCACAATTTTTAACATTTTCCAACAAATTCTAAATGTGTTAAAAAGTGCCCTTAGTTGTCACGAGAGCAATGTATGCTGTTGAAGTTAACAACAGCACAGAATCACATTATGACAAACTACTCTGAAAAAAAAAAAAAATGGTCGCACATCAGAGGTGCTACCAATTATGCAAAAACCCAGAAATATAAAAACTGCTAATTAGCAAGAAAATAAATGATAAGAGGTGACTTATTAATCATATATCATATGACTATTGTTAAATGTATTTATTTAAAACTTTTTAACAAGAGATATTCGGAGAGTTTTCTCAATACATCATTATAGGGCAAATTAACCCATTAGCATCATAAGCGTATATACACCGTGACCAATAATTCTCATACAACTTTTGAAGCACGTTAAAAAGTTGTACATATGTGTTACTATAGTCCCAATTATTTTTCAGACAATTTAGTGTAAGGTATAAAGCTATTGCAAGTGTAAATGTTGTACTAATTATAATTTTTCTTTATTTAGGTAGAATGAAGAAATTGAGAGAAATTGTGATAAATAAATTCATCAAAAAAAAGCAGCCGGTGAAATTTTCAGAGACTTGAAAGACCTGGTGGTGAAGAGATATTTCATTTACAGGACTATCAGAAGGTATAATAAGATGTTCTCTGTCGATGACAGAAAAAGATCTGGCAGACCGAGGTGAAAATTGTCTGCAAAAAGGGTCAGGTTAAAGATACGACGAAACGGACAAAGATCTGCTAGAACTCAAAATATCGAAGGGGTCAATGTTAAACAGTCTGAAAAAGGACCTTGGGTGCAAGGTTTATAGAAAACGTAAAATTCACGGAGTTTTAGAGTCTGCTAAGATGAAAGGGAAGCAAAGGGTGGAAGAAATTCTTGCTTGGCACGCTGGGGATGAATTTGTCTTTTCAGACGAGAAACTATTTAGTTTACAGGAAAGTTTCAACCCCAAAAATGACAGAGTATGGTCAGTTTATATTGATAACATCCCTGAGAGCGAACATTACGTTCCACGTTATCAAAATGCTTCGTCTCTGATGGTTTGGGCCGCTATTTCCAAAAGAGGAAAACTCCCGTTAGTCTACGTTAATAAGGGGTTAAAAATCAATGCCCAATATTATAAAACTGAGGTTTTGGAAAACGTTTTACTCCCAAATGTCCAGAGTATGTATGGAGCGGAATATTTCTGCTTCCAAGAATATGGTGCCCCTTCTCATACCACACGTGTGGTTCAGGAGTGGTGCAGTCAAAATTTAGCTGACTTTTTGCCAAAGAACGAATGGTCCCCAGCTTCCCCGATCTGAACCCGCTTCATTATTTTACGTGGTCATATATGCTCTCCCAACTGAATAACTATAAAATCACCGATTTGAGCAAATTCAAAAATGTAATTCAATAGATATGGTAGGAAATATCAATGGAAGTCGTGCGTGCCGCATGCGATGGATTTGAAAAGAGACTTAAGCTCGTTAAGAAACTAAAAGGCGGAATTATTGTAAAGATACTCTATGTTTGCTACTTTAATCTGATGTAAAAAGTTTTTGTATAATTTATTTTGTGTTATTGTAATAAAAATTTGAAAGTGTATGAGAACTTATTGGTCACGGTGTATATATATATACCAAAATTTCCTGGCCATTATCACCGAAGCGCATATATGCGAGCTAGTTTATAGTGATGATTGCAAACACACTTTTATTGACAAAAACAATTCTAAAACTGATAAAGGTGGGAGGTTTTGATTCGAATAGTAGGGTAGAAATAAACAAATCCAAAAAATGTATATGTATTATTGCGATAGTGACGATAATGATCACAGTGCAAATAATTTTGAATGAAAAGAAAAGAAAAATGATCAACATAAGCTGCGTAAATTTAATTCTGTTAGTGGTGTAAATGATATTACAAATTTTACTAGGCATTCAACGCAGGAAATTATTGGATATATTGTAGTGGAAACTAATCAATTTGACAAAACCAATCCGAATGTCAAAGAAATTTTTGTATAGAAATCGAAAATTTATTTCTCTAATGATATTGATATCTCTGGTCCAAAAACTTACATTACAAAATTGTGGAATGACGAACAAAATTATTGAAATATCAGTCATCTGAACAGTTTGGTGATATGGGCCAATTTCCAACACTTTTGAACGATGCAAATGGGTTAAATATTCAAAATGAGAAAATTTTGTAAAAAAGAATTAATAAACATTAAATTCAGGCACAGTAAAAATTTCAGAAGCGTTGAATTCAGGAGTAGTCCTTGAAAAAAGCCACATCCTCTGGCACATCTGCAAAGTCAGTTTTACATTTTTCTGTACAAACATCCGATGAATCAATTTCGTCGAATTAGAAGTTTTGTAAAACGAATCCCTCCCCCACTTTTCTATGCGCAAACAATTACAGGTTTTGGAATTTCCACGCGATACTAACCAAGTGATTCAGAATTTTCAATGGAACAGTCGATCAAAATCATTTGTAACATATCACGAGGCTCCAGCGGCATTTCTACTGTACAGCAACGTTAAAGCTATCTTAAAACGTAAATAAGATAAAGATTATTCTAACATAAACAAACAGTCAGTCAGTCTGATAAGGAAAAACTAATATCTGATAACCGTAATGACAAAATAAATGAGAGTATGAAAATTGCTCCAACACCATTTTTGCAAATTCTTATGTAAAATGACCTCCTGAATCCGAATAAGACGCCCATTTTGCGCTATCACCCACCGTTTTTTAGGGACACCCCCCCCTCCTATTTTTACCACTTTTCGGTAATTTTATAGCTATAAATTTGATTTATAGTGGAGAAAAGAAATATTTTAACTGTTAAAAATCTTCTGACGGCCTAAAGAGGCGAAAAATTCTATAACATGAACATTTGCAGCAAGGGGAAGATGGGAGGGGGGATTGCCAATGAAATTATGAATTACTTCTATTATATTTTATTAATCAATTATTATTATCATTTGTTATACATTATATATATATATATATATATATATATATTTACTTTTATGAGTTAAAATAATTATTTTCCATTCTCCAAATCAAATTCATTGCCATAAAATTACCGAAGAGTGATAAAAATAGGGAAAGAAGGTGATGTCGCAAAAAGACGGTGGGTGATGGGGCAAAATGGGTGTCATATTCGGATTCATGAGGTCATTTTACATAAAAATCAGCAGGAATAGTATCAGGGCTCGAATTTTTTTTTTTTTTTTTTTTTTCCCAGCGTTGTGTAGGTGCAGGGATCCATCTAAGTTTATTTTTGGGGCCCGATTTTGTTAAAAACGAAATTTTCAATTATTTATTTCTGTGAAAAAATTATTACCATACAAAACCTTTCATTTTAGCAGTCGCTCAATATAATATAATGTATAATATTCAGTTATTAGTGTTTTATTATGGGGACTGTAAACGGAAAGCCCTATCGCCACCATATTAAATTCACCGCTTTTATGGAACTTTTTCTCATAAATAAGGGAAGAGCTTTTTTTCCCTCCAGTTAGAACAGCATGTTTTACTTATTTTAATAGATCTTTTTTCTCCCTAAATGAAACTGAAAAATTATTATTATTTTATTGAAAATCACTTTTAAATTAGCATTTTTGGTAACATTTCACACCCTAAAGCAAACAATTCTCAACAAATAGCTCTTCCCACCGTCGTCTGCTCAATCACGTGACAGAGGAAAACGAATAATCGAATTCTGAGAATCGAATTCAATTAAATATTGTTCTTAAGAACAAAAATGTCAATATTTAATATAAAACAAAATAAAAGTAATATTGTGGATTTGTAAACAGTAGAATAGTTTTATTTGTAAATTTAATAATTTTTTAAAAACACTTTATGTGTTTATTTTCCACTGTAAGAATCGATTTTTGTAACTGTTACATTAACTGATCTAGCAATAAATAATAACTTGATCTTGTGGAATGTTTATGGATTATAATTTGTAATTTTAAAATGTTTTCATTTAATTGAATTTCATAAAGGTGTTACAACAAGTTAATTAACTATAGTTACTGGTCTAAATGGATTTACGCAGTACGATACTGCACTGTCACTGATTTAAGTACCAAAAATCAGAGTATGTAACGTGTTCTTCATGAACATCAATGACAAATATAAACTAAATGATGATTGTAAACGTATAGAGCAAACAAAAGATGATGAATAATGATATAAAATGGATTAAAGTTCTTGTTGTATAAAAAATAACAGATTAAATACGATTGATCAAAAATAAGAATAGAAAATATGTTATTTCAGCAATCGCTAGAGATAAACAAGACTTCGTCTGCAATTTGTTTTTCCTCTATCATGTGACCTCTGACGTCAGGTGGGAAGAGCCCATTAAAAAACCCACGTGCTAAAGCACACAATGTAACGTAAGGGTAATTAAATGTCTGAATTCTTAAGTTTCATAGATATTGAAAAAGAAAAGAAAAGAAAGAGAAGAAAGAAAGAAACACGAATTTGAAAAATCCACGTTTGAGAAAAACTCATTTAAAGGTTTAATTGACAACAAGCAGTAAGCTATGAAGTGCATTTAGAAAGAATGAAATTTTCAACAGCACTTCTATATATATATATATATATATATATATATACACACACACACATATATATATATATATATAAACATATGTGATACACCTTTGGAAAGATAAAAGTTTAAAGTATTTTGGAATTTTTTTTTTAGCTTGAAATCAAGAAATTTAGTTTTGCAGAAAAACCAACAATCATGGTTATTATGGCTGAATGTTGAATGTTTTAAATATTAAAACAGAATTTTATGAAAAGAATTTTACGTGTAATACAACTCTAATACACTGTTCACTATCAGAACTTTCATAAATATCACTATTTCCGAATCACTCTCGGATGAATTTATACTAAAATTAAAAGCAGAGTCGCTTTGTGATTCTGACTACATAATTTACGCAGTATTAAAAAATGTATTTTACCATACAGCATAAAACCACATGCATTCAAAAGCCTAATAAGTTAAGATTACAAAATAAGCATTACAAATATTTAAAACTGAATGGTGCTCACAGTTTAAAATAAACCTACTATCTCCAATTACATTTTAAATAGTCTGTTACTTCCAGCATCTGGAGTGTAAAAATCTATATAATATTTCTCTAACGTGAACCAATTTCAATTATTTTTTTTTGTCGAAACGATACGATACGCGAGGATAAAAAAAATAATATTTATACATGGACAGCATTTAAGCACGCGGACTTAGCTGAATGGACTACTAAGAAAAAATGACGACATTTGTCTGATGAGATTATTTTACGAAAAAATGGATTTTTAACAGTTGTTTCTTCAGAATCTTTGCCAGCGTCATTTTAAAGCTAACAATATTTTAAAGATATATACGGAATATGAACTTTTGTGTCATAAATTGACTAAAAAACACAATCATAAAAAATATAATCAAAATAGGAATTATTTTATTTTATTTATTTATTTATTAATATATATATATATATACCAAAGTTAATAAAAAAAAAGTCATTGCCAACATGACGACAAAAATTTAAAAGGCGTCGTGGGAGTCCTATATTAAAACTGTACTGCCTGCGGAAATATAAAAATTAGGTCGTGAACCCTGAACTTTAATTTGGAAACTTTTCTTTGAATGATTTTGGTTTCACTATTGTACAATATTAATTTGGTTTTAATAATAATTTGGCTTCTGGTAAATTAAAATTTTAATTAGGTGGTTAAATTGGTGAAACATTTATGAGTTTCAAATTTTAAAGATAAATAAGAAAAGAAATAAAGTGCGAATATTTCGCACGGGTTTGCTAGTAAGAAATAAAAAAATTTCCGGGTATCAGAAATGGTTTGCTTTTAAATCTTTTTAGTGCGTTACTTTGGAACACGCCAGCCCGGAAAAATCACGGGCACGAGAAAAAGGGAGCGAAACCTCATAGCATTGGAAAGTTTTTATAAAAGAATCTTTTTTATAAAACAAAATTTTGAGAAAGGGCTGTTTTTATAAATAAATTTGAACTTTGAAAGAGGCCAATTTTATATAGATTTGAATTTTGTAAAGGGGTTCATTTTATAGATATGGATTTTGAAAAGTGACCCATCTGATGAAGTGGAATTTTGTATATGGGGAAGCTGAAGGTCCCCAATTTTTTCTGGAATTTTAAAATATATTAGAGCTTAAGAGAATTCTAGTAACTTTATTCCAAAAGTAATAATTATATATAACTTCGCTTAATTTCTAACATTAATTCGGAATTATATGCGTATACCTTTCTATGTGCAATCACCAGGAAATCAGAATTTACACCATTGTTTCAAGTGCTAGTGTCACAGTTTTGTATGAGAAACAAAAAAAGAAAAGGGAAAATTCTGTAACAAAATAATACTTTCTTGTAATTTTGATTTTCAAATTTTAACAAAAGACCAAGTGAGGAAAAGCGAGAAATTTTCGCTGGAATATGCTAATACCATTATGATAATAATAAAAAGAAAACAAACGACCACTATACCAGAGTAACAAAAGCTTCTATATTACACGTACTCAAACTGGACAAACAACATGTTTCATGACAAAAATAATTTTGTTTGATAGCTTTCGAACGCTATCTACGCAAAGACATTAAAGGAAAAAACAATATATTCGAGTACCATTGTTTGGCCGGCGGAACTGTGGAGGCGCATCTTTCGCCCGAATTTGATTAACATTTATTCGGATGCAAATTACAGTCCGCCTTCTAAACTACGTCCTTTCACGATTGTTTTTATTACTGGGGATGTAACACGCTTCACTATGCATCGTAAAAACTATTCTTGACTGAACTTTTCCCATCATTTACTTCACTGTCATCTTCGGTAGCTCTCCATCAAAAATGGATGGTGACTGCATAGGCGACGACCCTCCGTAATTTTGGGGGATGCTCCCGAAACTAGAGATATTATCTTCCAAATTTCCGAAAATATATAAGGTTTTTGGGTTTGATGGTGACTTTCGGAATTCTTTAATTTTCCACAATTTACGCCTAATTACTGAGACTCAATTAGCAGCAGGGTTGGCTTGATTTTGCCCAACCCGGGTGGGTTTTTTAAATAAAACCCACTTGAAAAAAACCAAGAAAAACCCCACGTGTTTTTTTTTTTTTTTTTTTTTTCAAAATATACTTTTCTTAAATTACACTTTTATCTAACTTACATATAAATATAAAACAAATATTATACACATTATGAGAACACGAACAAAGAATTTTCTAAAATATTGGAAGTGCTCAAACTGCTCTAAAAAAAATCTGAAAAATTACTTATGGAAAAAAAAAAAAATAATAATAATTTTATCTTATTAAAATACAATAAAAAATTATGTATAAAAAAAATAAAAGCAAGAAAAACAATTGTTTAATATAAGGAAAATTGGGAGACTTGAGGAATGCAAAATATAAATAAATAATAATCAAATAATAATAATAAAAATAATTCCGAAAACTTAACAGTGCAACGCTGTTAAGTAATGTATAAGAAACAATAATTAAAATTATTTTATGGAAATCTATTCAATATGAAAAATTTAATGAAGCAACACTAAATAATTATTAAAATCTAGTTTTTTTTTTTTTTGTAAAGGACAGATAAACAGAATTTTAGAATAATAGTACAATTATTTATTTTTAAAAAATTTCTTTTAACTTAATCTTAAAAAAAAAAAAAATAGAAATTTTAAAAATTAAATTTTTTAAATTTTGATTCTAATGAATAATTAAAATTTATTTTTTTAAATTACCCAATTAGGAATTCTTAATGCTTAAAAACAGGAAGAAAGAAAATATTTTTGAACAATCTGATAAAATCCGAAAATACTCTGAAAAAACCCCCAAAAACCCTGAATAAACCCGATAAAACCCTGACAAAACCAGTGGGTTTTTTTCAACCCTGATTAGCAGTGCAGATATAATGAATTGGGAATAATCACAACAACTTTCTTGGATAAAGTATAATACTCGCAAAAAGGATAAATTCGATAACAAATTTCTAAAGTGTCATTTATTCAGTTTGTCTGTCAGTGAGCGCTATCATTTTCGTAATTACCTTTTGAATGACTTGAAACACAAAAAATGGTTAAATACCACAGCTGGTTTACGCACGAGATTCGTAAAACATTACGATCTATAAAAGGTATTGCTGTGTATCAATATTTGCATTGCACGAAACATGAAGATATTAACAAATTGTTCAGCTTAGCATGATTGAAATAAAATATGGTATGATTAACAATTGATGATTGGTTTATAGGACCACACAAAAATTTTCAAATACATTATGGGAAATAGATTAACAAGTAGCTTAAGCAAAATAACATGTAACCAGGGCCCGATTAACTTTTCAACTAAAGGGAAGCACAAATCCATTTGGGGGGCCTCTACCGACTGCTTGGTCTAACGACTCATACAAACAACTTGAAACATTTAACAAGTTTTCATTAAACTTTGTAGTTAGCTTGCATTGGGGAATGTACACAAATTCACTTAATATAAGCACCAAAATGTAAACTGGGGAAATCACCACAATATATGAAATTATTCCATTATCACAGCTGCCAACCTTTGAAAATCAAAATTAGGAAGATTCCAAGCTGTAAGAATCAAAATTAGGGAGATTTGTATACAACATATTTTAAGCCATAAATAGAACATTAAAAGTACAGTAATTGTTGGAAAGAGAAGAAGCAAATTAAATGGAAATTTTGCAGTATCTAGAGGCTTTCTTCTTATTGTAAATATGACAAAATAAATAAATAAAACATACTGAATTGAAAATACTACTTGATTATATTAAATTCTAACTATACTGAAATTATATATATATATATATATATATACATATTGGGAAAAATTTTCCTACCTGAAAAATCTATTCTTCATTTTTTCCCCGAAGTTTACAAATTTGGTATAGATATGATGTATAAATACTTACTAATTTAAATGAGGAAAAATAAACAGATTCATTAAGTTCAGCAATAAAGCCTAAAAATAATTACATACGTGAGAAACATTGAAAACTTCTATTGTTTTATTGTTTCTAGAATTGATCACTATCCAGAGATGGAGGAAAAGGGGGCGGGGGGGATAAAAAAAATAATTACAGAGTAAGAAATATTAAACTCTTTCAATTCTACTTCTAGAATCTGATAAAGCAAATTCAAAATAAATATTATCATTTATGTTGCAGATGGATTGGGAGATAAAAGACTTCTGCAAAATACTTGATTGCTGATCGCTAGTTAAGAGATAAATAAAGGAGGGGGGGGGACAAAAACTAACAACATGAGCAAGAAATATTTAACAATTCTATTTCTTTATAGGTTCTAGAATCTCATAAAGCAAGTTTGAAGTTAATATTGATATTTATGTTTTGGACGGAGAAAGATTGGGAATTGGGAGTTTTCGTAGAACATTTGAAAATTAGGTGGTGCATGACAAAAATTTTGGGAGAAATTAATGTTTTTCGGGAGAATTCTTTAAAATTCGGGAGTCTCCCGAATTTTTCGGGAGAGTTGGCATCTATGCATTATAAATGCCTGTGCAAGAACTTCATTAACATATTTCCTATATAATCTAGAAATGATAGTTTTGCAATCAGGTCTACTGTTTTCAGACAACAAGCTTACAAGTCGTGGCCCTTATTATGCTTAGATTGGAGCCTTTTCAAAATTTTCGAAGGGAAGCACATGCTTCTCATGCCTATTGGGTAATCAGGACCTGCATGTAACACAGCTGGAGACTGTTTTATAATGTCTATACACCAGAGGATTTTCCTTTCTTCTATATTAACACCAGTACATTTTATTAGAAATAATCTTCAACATTAAAATAGCTTGAGAAGTTTTTTTTCCAATTTAGACAACTGGGCGGGGGGAAGGGAGGATTTCTATTCAATTTCACTTATATTATTATTTATTTATTTATCCACTTACCTCTGTAATTAAAGATCCAATTCAAAAAATTACAAATACTGCAAAAACATTTTAACACTTAAGAATTTTAAGAATTTTGCAAGCGATTTGAATTTGAATATTTATTTATATATTTCAAAGATCCTTCGAATTATTACAGTAATAAATAATAACGTCTAATTTATTTATAAATATTATTATTCCTAATTTTCTGAATTTCATGTGTGTGTGAGTATGAAAGTGCGTCTACACACGCACACACACACAACATGTGTGAATTCATTATATTTCCCTAGTTTATCAAACAAATTACGGAACAGTCGAGTCCCATTAAAATGTACTAGATGCGAAAATACATTTATTATAATAAAATATATTTCAGCAACAAGGTTTATTTTATTATTATTATTATTATTATTATTATTATATATATATATATATTAGAGATCTGAACCTTTTTTTTTTTTATAAAAGACATTTCCATTCTAACAAATTTTCGCTCTGAAAATGTTCGGTGTTTTCGAAGGGCCGACTGACTGCACTAGGGTTCTAGACCTGTGGAGAAATGCCCTCCATGGGGGTCTTTCGATCTGATGCAATATACGTTACAATACATTAATAATTTCCAAGCTATTAACTATTAATGAGAAAAATGGAACTTGCATATTAAAGGAAATTACAAACTAAGCAATTAATTTACAATATAATATTGTTTACCATTAATACATTTTTGATAAAAATAAGATATCGTGATACATATTATTTCTCTTTACACGGTAATAAATATAAATATATATAAATATATATATACATATATATATTTTTTTTAATAACTAAAAATATATACGCATAAAATATAATATTTTCTTTAGTGCTTACTGATCCCCCCCCCCTTCATTTTAGAAAATATAGTGCAGTAAAAATAAGTGGCTCCACCTCTTTTTTTCTAACGAACAAAAAGCTTCAGCAAAATTAGCGAACGCAACAAAGTAAAAACAAGCCGTTATAAAAAAAAAAAAAAAAAAAAAAAATACATAAAATAAAGGAATAATAATAAAATTTACTTTCTCCTTAACAGCTGCTGATTCTCACAAAAGAGCACAGAGAAAGAAATAAGAAATAAAAAAAAAATTTCCTTATAATCATAAGAGATTTTTTTTTCCCCTTCCGAGATTTTGGTAAAGCATTAAAATTACCAAGTTAGGGCCAGAGCGGAAATACGGAAAGCTGCTTTTTTATTTTATTTTACTGTATTATTATTTATTTTTTTATGAACTTGCTTTTAATTATGAGTTAATAAAAAGCAGCGGATGAAAGTAACAGTTATGCTTTTAGCTCCAACTTTTATGGCGCACTATATTTATTACAATTACAGCATACATAGCTTAAGGCATCCGAGACCGGATATAATGTAACAGCTGATTGTAAATTACCACTAATGGACGAGCTTATTTTCTACCTATTCTTCTCATTTTGGCCAATTAAAGTTATATAGCGAGAGATGGTAAAGGAAATAACGAGAGGGAATAGGATATATAAAATGAAATATATATATACAGGGTATTCCGTGATAGGGACTAATTTCGAATTTCTACAGCATTATCCACGAAAACATATTTCCAATAGCAAAAATTGTTTAATATTAAAATATATTATCCTAAAACAATTTAAAAATAACATAAATTCCTGTCAAAATTAAGAAGTTAAACTTACGATCTCACCAGTTATAATTAGTAGCAGATTATTTATATACTACAATATAAATAAATTTATAAATAGTGTTGTATAACCTAACCTGTCCGATGTTCAGTACACAAGTCAGAATGTTGTTGCTCTTCTTTCATTTTATTTGTTATTTTTTATGCAAAGGGTTGGATTATCGCTCTACGATCCTGAATTGCACCCAGGGCCCGATTAAGCTTTGAAGCTAGGGGAAGCTCAGCATCATTTCGGGGGCCCCTTTCATTTCGGAAAATCTTGTTTTCCTGTTACATATTGTAATATAAAAATGCTGTAGACCAAAAAATAGTGTGTGTTTATTATTTTTATTTATTTTTCATGCATCTGGGTGGTTTCTACACACAACATTAAAATCATACAACTTCTTAATTAAGAAATTCAGATTTTTGAGGTTAAATAATAGATTTTTTCCGAAATAGTGAGTGTTTTGTCTTGTTTTAGGAAATCTTTCTCAGAAAAAATTCAATCTCAGTGTTAAAATATGAAGCAAAAAATTCAAGACCATGTTTTTAATCCTTATGCCCCCCCCCCCCCCCCCCCCTCTTAAATTTTAGAGGGGAAGCTTGTGCTTCCTGAGCCTTTTGGATAATCAGGCTCTGATTGCACCTTAGAGTTAATTGACCGCGACCAACTATATTTAAAGTAGATTTAGAAGTATAGTGGACATTCGTGTCTGGTCTGAACCATAGATATAGTAATATATAGATCTATCATCCCCATGTTACCGTGCAAAGATTTTTTATGCCAAAAAAAAAAAAAGGTTTGGAATCAGCCATTAAGTGATATTGAAAAAAAAGAAAAATGAATTTGAAACTTTATCTAGAGTTTTTCATTCACCTTTAGTAAATAAATTATTCATAAATTTTATTTGCTAAAATATTCGTGTATATTCCCGTGTGTATTCACTCGGAGAAAGACGGCGATATTTTGGTAAAATCGCCGTCTTTTCCCAAGTGAAAAGGAATCGTTTTTCCCTCTCCATTGATCAATCTGAATATTATTACTATATCTATGGTCTGAACCGAGATTAGAACCCGGCGCCTATTGACTGAATGCCTAGGATCATTTTAGAATGCACATGTAAAAATTGTAAAAGCCACTAAAGATTGTTTTTTTCCGCATAACAAAAATATTTTAAACAAAATCGAGTGGAATTTTCAAATGATTTACAGAAGCATTAAAAAAAAAAAAGGAAAAATGTAACGATTAATTACAATATTATAACCAATAACAGTGACTGAAATGTCAAATAATAAAAGACATTAAAAATATTTTGTCTACAGACGATAACGGATAGATACTCTGTACACAATACTACCTATGTTTTTACTTTTTGTAGTTCTAGAATAGTAACAGCTCTATGTTGTTCGATTAATTTATTTAGAACAAGTCCTGAATAAACATGCCTGAAATTTCGAAAGCATTTCGATTGAAGTTTGAATTATATTTTAGAATCGTGTTTATTTATAGAATTTTTATTAGGGGTATTAATGCTCTATTATCGATAAGCAATACATGAAATCAAACTATCCTTCAGTTGACTAAAATCAGCTTTGAAAAATAAAGAAATGTGAATAGCCAGTAATGAAGGCTTCGGAAAAGTTTAGCTTCACATGAACAAAATACAGCGAACAATATTATGACTAATACAAACAACAGTGATTGCAATAACAAACAATATGGATTGATTGCAATACATAAAACTAAACTTTCCTTCAATTAGGCTAAAAAGAGCTTTTGAAAAAATAAATAAATATATATAAGGAAGTTTGAATACCCATTAATGAAATTGCCCGGGTAAGTTTAGTTTTATATGATTGAAAGGTATATACCAAATGAATAGAGTTAATCCTCATAATTTAAATAAATCTATTCATACGTAGGACTGTGTTTCGATACGGCGACCAAAACATCACATTAGCAGCACTTGTATAAGCGAACAAGATATGTAATAAGTTCGTTTAGAACTAATGGGTCTGCAAATGAATAAACATGGTACAGAGAAAACGAAGCCCCATCGTTTGATTCTGAAATTTCAATACCCAATAATTAGCGTTTATTAGGAGAATGTTCTCTTTGGTACACGGAGGCGCATCGACAGAGCAAGGGCTGTTTACAAATTGCCCCTCATTAACGAAGATGTTTACAAATTGGATATTCAATCAGACTCCTTTAAAGTTTACCTATTCAATGCGGGATAAATGTGATTTGGAAATTTTCCGTATTTCTGTGCGACGAAAATGGGGATGGATTGACAAATTTGTGAATTATATTTGAACTGACTGGCAAAGAATAAGTGTTCAAAAATATTAATTTGGGGGGGGGGGGGCATTTTCTAAATAAATTGAATTAGAGTTTATTTACAAACTAGAAAGTTTTAATTTACATTAAGAAACAGTATGAATTATATATTGCAAAAACAAAGAGGAAATTGCGCGGGGGGGGGGGATATAAATATAACATATGAATATAGGCATAACATTAACATAGGGTAAGTGCACCAGTGATGGACACTTTTAGAGCAATCTCTGATGTTTTTAATGTTCTAGTCATGAGAAAATAGTTTTAGAAATCTTAAGTTAGTACATATGGCACGAAAGACATTCAGAACCACATATATGTTAAAATATATACATTTGATAACAATTATTATTATTATTATTTTATGAATTTTTATTTGACACCCACTCAATGTTCAAGTAATTGTCACTGCCATTTTTTCATTTTATCAGTCACTGGCCCCCTATGTTTCAGTGTTTGACACTGCTAGTTATTCATTTTACCAGTTATTAGCACCCTACGTTCCAGTGTTTGACATAAAATGTTAAAATTCTTATATGTGAAACACATGATTTTCTTATGTTTCTTATTTATTAATTAATTCAGGATAGATGTTAATTACTGGAGCACCTACCCTATAATTCAATAAAAATAAATAAATAAATAAAACATGTTTGAGCTTCCAAATGAGAGAAAAAAATAAAAATAAAAAAAAGCAGCAATCTAAAATCACACTTGAATAAATTAGAGGAAAACGTTAAAAATTGCCACTGCAATTTTAACAAGTAGCATTTAAGAAAAGTTAATCACTGGATTTTTTTTTTTTTTTTTTTTTTTTTTTTGTCTCTTCTAAAGAGTAAAAATAAATAATTAAAATAAAAATAAATAAATCATATCACATTCATAATTATAAATAATAATGTCGATAAACAGCTGCAATCAGAAGGATTTTTGTTACCTTCTCAATAATGCAATCCATAAAAACGATTGATTCAAATAACCGGTGGATTATGTTATTCATCAATACATTTTTCTTTTTCTTTTTATAGAGTATTAATCACTACAACGGTTTATAAAATAGTAATTCGCTACAAGTGATACAGTGCAATACGCTTTCCTAGCATTAGGCATTGCCTTGCCGTAAAAGTCGTTTCACAGGCAAAGAAGAAATGGCAAAAATTACATTAGGAAATAATGTCGTGGTTTCACACATCAAATGTTTTCCCAAGATAGTTTGAAAAAAAAAAAAATAATAACTACTTTAAATAAAAGCAATTTATAAACAATTCATAAAATACATTCGTTTTTACTTTCTTCTATATGGAATAGAAAAGAAAGTATTGGATTCGTAATACAATTTTCGCCCTCGGGTTTCCGATGGATTTACACGTTTCAAGAGATCTAGAACACCGTTTGACAATTTTTTAGGAAATGTCTGTCTGTGTCTGACAAAATTTTGTGGCAACTGTATCTCAGGAACTACTGCAGAGAATTTCATAAAATTTTCTATGTAGTTGCACCTCGACTTAAATTAGTGCATATTAACTTTTGATCAAAATCTTACTACAGGTGGCTCTAAATTTTTAACATGGTGGTGGTATAGGACAAAATTTCATATAAATGTACATAAAGAGAATTATTTTTCAATAATCATTACGAAATTCAAAAGAATTATTTATAATAATGACAGTCAACAGGAAATTTTTTTTTGTATATGTAGGAGCATCGCTGTCCCCTTGGGAGGTAGTTTCCCCCGTGGGGGGCAAATTTTTATTGTAGGTATCTTTAGAAAGAGCTCGTCAATACCTTTAAATAAATGGTTGAACCATTAATCTATGATAATTTAAAATAAGGTTATTGATTTTTTTCATTAAAAAAAAAAAAAAAAAACGCATTTTTTTTAAGATGTGATATAGAGAATAAAGTTGACTTTCTTTGGATATTTAGTGTTATACTACTTCTCTATAGAATGGTAATTGTCTGCATTCATCATGGAAGAAAATTATAATAAATAATAATTTTATTAATGAATTATTTTTTACTGAGTGAATTTGTATAGGGAAATATAGAAGAAAGTCATATAGTGGCCACAACATACTAGTTTTTAGAAATATTTGTACATAATATTTTATAATTTTTCATTTGTCGGAAAAATCTCTACATAAATCGTCATTAAAAAAAAAAAAAAAAAAAAAAAAAAAATCTGCAAAATATAGAGTGTTTTTTCAAGTACAAACTTCCAAATAAAGAATGAGATACAGTCGAACCTCGTTAACGTGAATCTCAAGGGCTTCAAGGAGGATAAAAAAAAAAAAAATTGTTCCTGTTATCAGTAGTTCATGCTATCAGTAACTAATTTTCATATAACTAAACTAATCATCCTTTTGACGGGGATTGTGTAAACATTTCATGTTAAAAGTAATTTACGTTAACGAGGTTCGACTGTATATACTTTTAACATCGCAGAGTTTCTACACTATAAACGGACATCAAGCAAAATAGAACCAGCTATTGCATCAGTGATACATTACATTTTATTACGCAGGGATGAAACTACCTGATGTAGAGGTCTGCACGGACCGAATTTTTCAATTTGCTCTCGGGCCGGGCCTGGATGAAATTTTTTCCGGGCCGTATCGGCCCGAATCTTTTTCTGTTTTCCTCGTTAATCAACGAAAAAGAAAATGATAAAATATTTCTTCATTCATATATTTAACATAATTTTACAGGCTGGTATGCCACATAAAATTTTATTTTGTTACCAAAATGCCTGTAACTTCAATTTAATTGTCTATCAGTCTGTCTGTTCACGATCTGATTTTTCGCATATATTTTTTGCATGTCTCGAAATTAATACATTTTATTTAAAATAATATTAGATGGTTTGCTATTCAAAATAGTACGCGTGTCATTACTAGTTTGCGCACATGTACAAACAAAAGAAATTAGATACGTTACTGTGTATAAGGCTTTGTGTCCTATGATCTGCAGAGTTTAGGTGGTACGAAGGATATAAAAATCCTTCCGCTGTAACTTTTTCTCTAAGGCTCCTTTTTCTTTTCTCCAGGGCACTGGATGAAAGTAGCATCATTTTTAATATGTGCAAAGGCATCTTTTCTATTGAGTATGGTTGGATTAGCAGTAAAGTTTTGTTTACCGGATCACATGAACGATTCGGATACATTACGGTATATAAGAGGAAATGGTTGAAATTCCATTTAAAGAGCATTCGCCATTTTAAATATCTTCCTATATTGTTTGATGAATGCTAATATTTTCGATTTGACTTTATATCTGTCTTTGTGCCTTCTGTACATCTGTAATGAGGAATTTCTGATTATATATAATTATATTGTAAAAGTTCAGCTGTTTTGTTAAAGAACATTCTATTGCTTGGCTATATAAAACCTCTATAAAACAATACTAAAAATCTTTTTCATGGAAAGGAATGTAGTTTTTTTTTTTTTTTTTTTTTTACATATTTTTGAATCGGGCCGGGTCGGGCATGATTTTATCGTTTTTGTCGAGCCGGGCCGTACACTAGTAAAAAATAAACGGGACGGGCCGAACCTCAAAATTTCGGCCCGTGCAGATCTCTAACGTAAGGTACAAAACCCTAGAAAACTGCTACTTGAAATGAAGAATTGAATGGTAAAAAAAGATTTACTATTTATTTATACCTATAATAAGTGATATTTGAATACTTAATACACTATGAGGAAAATTAAACATTTAAAATGAGAATTTTCTATAAAAATAAAAATAAAAATAATTTGAAATTCAGAGACAGCAAAATTTCCAAAATCCCTAAATTCAGGGACAGCCCCTGAAAAGTTTTACTCCTGATTATGTCTATAGTCAAACAGAACTATAGACATAATCAGAGTTATAATGCGTTCGAATATCGATTTGCATATTCTTAGAGTTTGAGCAAAGGCTCTGTTTCTTTTCCATACCCATTCAAACTTTGTTTTCGCAATTTATAACTATGTAATTCATAACTATAATGTAATGGAGATAGTTTAATAAAAAAGCACCACAAAACTGGAGTTGTAAAAATTATTACTTTCTAACTTTGAATAAACACCATAAAATGCAATAAACTCGCAACAATTGTTTCGGATCGAAAAAACACACGACCCTTCATCAGGCGTATAAAGTAAGCACGAGTGCCGCAGTCAAAGCGGCAACGCACCAAACTTTGCCGCTTTGACTGCAGCACTCGTGCTTACTTTATTCGCCTGATGAAGGGTCGTGTGTTTTTTCGATCCGAAACAATTGTTGCGAGTTTATTGCATTTTATGGTGTTTATTCAAAGTTAGAAAGTAATAATGGAGATAGTCTTTGATAATTTCAGCCATTTCGTAACTTAGTTCATTTTAATAATAATAATAAATTTGAAAAGGCTAGAGAGGTGACACAGGTTTGTTAAGGATCTGTTTCTTAAGATGACAGGGTCCCAAATTTCCTTAAATACATCCCTCGGGGGCCTATGCAGACTAAATTTAGTGCTGCTTTGTGTCATTTTCCCATCTTGTGAATTTTTCACAAAATGCCACCATAACAAAGTGTCATCTTCACCCAAACTTTTTTATTTTACTTACTTATTTTGTTAAAGGGAATGTTATTTTTGCCAAAGCACGAATTTATTGTCCCCTGTGTTAAGAGGAACCCCATGAACTGAGATGTGCTTATAGCAGAATTTTTTTGTAATTCGGGTGCCCTGTCCAACTGCAGTACGGATTTTTATCGTGTACTTTAACCAAACAATGACTATATTGAGGGTCAACAATGCTCTCTTAACAATGAACGCCAGGGTCATTTAAACCCCATGTTAACTGACAGGGAAATTTGTCCCCTTATTCTTCATTACATTATACATATTTTTTTAATTGCGGTTTCAAGTTTGGAAAATTCGTGATCGTTAAATTAATTCCTTGTTTTCCAAATATCGATTTTCTTTATTTCTCAAAACATGATTTAGAAATCCTTTTAGTTTACCATTAATACTTTATTTCGACCCGAAACAAAATTGCTGCGTGTTTTTCCAATTTATGGTGTTAAAGTTTTTACTTTCACATCTAACAACATCTAAGAAAAACTAACAAAACTGAGATTTAAAAATTCTCTTTTTATTTATTTATTTATTGAAGTGAAAACTTCTTTAGACGCGTTGAGCACTTTTTGGGTAAACAAAAATCGTGGAACTTGCATCATCGTCACCGAACGCTTTCCATGAGCTATATGTATACTGTGTATATATGTACATAGATATACCTCCGTGCGTTATTAGTATACATTACACTAAGCGACAAAAAAAAAGCCGCACTTGGATGTTTTCCTTTTCGCCTTCTACAACTGCCAATTTTATCGTTTAAAAAGCAAATTTTCGAACAGATTTTACTATGTTGTCCTCCAGATACACTTTAGCTTTGAGTCTAGTGTTAAAAACAAAATGCAATTGTCGGGAAAATTGTAATTTTAGAATTTATTTCAAAAATGGTAAGAATAAGGCAGTTAACGATGCCACAAAAAGTATTAATTTTTAAATGAAAATCAAAAAATATTTTAATACGTGAGATGGCAAAATAATTAAATGCTAACGAAATATTGGTAAAATGAATTTTAGCAAAATATAATTTTTTTTGGCCGTTTAAACAGGGAATTTGGCTTTAGGCGGTCATGTTGCTCATCCAACCTAGATAACCGCAAGTTAAAATGCGAATGTTTAAAAAATCGGTTTGTATCATGTTCAGAACTTAAAAAAGATTTTAAAAAAGTGTATAGTAAATTACTTTCTTCAAAAACAATGCGGGAACAATTAAACAAAGCGGGCTAAAGAACGGAAGATCTGCGAAAAAAGCCATTATTAAGGAAAATAATTAGAAAAAACAATACTTTAGTTGACCAAAATTTAAAAACATTATCAGTTAATTATTAGGCTGAACTGGTTTTCTCTGATGAATCAAGTTTTCTTTATTTCGTGCAGTTGAAAAAAGCTAGAATGAAGACGAAAATGTGACCGACTTAATGAAAATCGCACTTTTAAAACAGTGACACATTCTCCGTACATTATGGTACGGAGGTGCATAACTTTTCAAACACTCGGGGAAATTTTTATGCTCAAGGAATCAATTAACTCGAAATAAAACACAATCTGCATAAAAGTGGTGCCTGACCGACTATTTTGGAGGTATCTTAGACATTTCCGTAAACAGCATTTGAAGATAATAAGGCACCTTACTACACGGCGTCTGTGGTAAGTTTATTCACTTCAAATTGTCAAAATTTCTTATGCATTCCCATGAGAACCTATAATTCTGTAAGTAATCATACTTTTTTTTCACTTTAAGTTAAATACCACAAAGGATATAGTAGAATTTCTTCTTTACCAGACATGGAAATGGTCAAAATCGCGATCCGCTCGAAAATGTTTCGTCTATAAAAAGGCGGGGGAGAGGGGAGAGGATTCGAAATTTGCAGCCTATAACTTTGCCGGAACTAGAAAAAATTTTTTGTGATATTTGGCACATTGAAATTTCTGAGATTTATATTAAAACACTGTATAAAACTATGCCATTGCGCATTAATGCAGTAATTCCATATAAAGGTGGAATTAACCCAATGCAGAACACATATTTTTAACAAAAAATTGCTTAGATCTAACAAATAAATAGTTTTATTTCATATATTAAAATATAACTTGTTTATTTCATATAATAAATCATAATAGAATGCAAAGTGTATAGTTATTGCATTATGTTCAAAAAGAAAGTTTTATGCAGATTTTTAAAAAGTACTTCGTAAAGTGCAATAAAGCGAATTACTAAATCGAAAATATACATAGGTATCATTTCATACCTTTGGTATTATGCAAACAAGACAGTTTTATTTGTTTCAAACATTAATTTTAAAGTTATTACAAATAAAAAAGGTATAAGTCATTTTTTCTGCAGTGCGGCTTTTTTTTTTGTCGCTTAGTGTATATATATCTATATATACAAAGAGTATATCTCTCTACATATATATCCATATATGTAGCGCACGGCGCGGCATGCCTCCTATATATATATATATATATATATATATATAATGTATACTAATACGAGTAGTATCCTGGCTACTGGCATCTGTCTCTTTCTAGTTCTATACTCTATGTATGTATGTACTTTTTCCACAGTATATACATAGTTCACAAAGCACAAGCACGTGTTTTTATACAGACTGGTATATTCTTTTTTTTTTTTTTTTTTGGCTTTCAATATAAATTTTCAAATAAAAAATTAAAAAAAGAAAATTATTTTAGTCATATTACAATATTTTTACCTAATATAAGGCTTAGTTCATTCAGTATGGGTAGCTACAAATATTGTGCCGAATCATATAATACGGATCATGAACACTTCTTTACAAACCAAAAATAATTCGAAAATAATAATCTAATAGCTCGACGATACAATTCACAAGTTACTTAGTTTTCACTTCTATCGGCAGTCCACAAAGACTGCTTTAATTTTTTTTTCAAAAGACTTATTTAGCAAATATATACAATACGATTGATAGAACTCTAAATGAAAACGACACTGTACCAGTCTAATGTAATATTTTCCCCACAAGACAAATGATAAACACCCTCAACCTGCTTACTCTGCCTCCCCCATCAAAACCAAGCAGGTGCAATGAAGGCAATCTCTCTCCAATCGATCCTCCGTGCAACTGCCTTGATCTGTCGCTACCTGTTTTCCCTCTGGAGTCTCTTCAAAATCATCTTCAGCAGAAGACACGCGATCAGAGAAGGGGGGGCCCTGGGGCTTTATTGCCCGTGTTTCCCAGGGATACAAGCCAAATTCCTCTAGGCGAAACCCATTTTTCACTCCGGTAAATATTTTAAGTCCACACAAGTGTCGTCAAAGTTTACTGCCCCTGTGAGACTCCTAGAGGCGCACATAAACATTCGGCGCATTTTATTTTTCGGCGTACGCGATTACATCATCCGGAAGGAAAATTGCACGAATTGGGAGAGAGATTTTGTGAGGCCGTAAATTTTCATTTGTTCGATATGAATCGAATGATTGAACTAAGCGCAGTTGTTTAATTTACATTGAATCGAAAATTTTCTTAATTTGAAGATCTGACGATGCACATTTCTGTTCATGGAACTGACGATTTGTTTTGAAAGTGTGTGTATTATAACAGCAATTGCCTACCCGTAGAGCGAAACATGTACAGAATTACGCTTTGTAGAGAGAATGGAGGTCTTTCTAAGGGATGCTAGACCGTATTCATGGGAGTTTCGGAGAATACCACAGGATAACTCCGAACGGTTACGCCAATGAGCGCAATCTGGATTCGAACCTGACACTTTCAGTCAAATGGCTCCGGGAACAGAACATAGAGAGCACTGGTTGAACCTTAATTATTTTGAAACCTCTTTCAAGAAAATAAGTTTTGAACACAATGATAAAAAAAAGCAGTTTTTAAACTATCCAAAATTGCCTTTCGACAAAATAATTCTTCTGTTATATTTCGACTGAAAAAATTGTAAATTTTGATAAAAATAAACAAATAATCTGCGATTTTCTTTCCTTCCAAATATACGCTACAAGAGGAATTAAATTTTAAAGTTTCGAGACATTTCTGGTTTTTTAACCTCGTTAAAAGCAAATAATAGTTAATTTAATTGATAAAAAAAATAAGTAAATAAATACAAAGCTGCAAAAACTAGCAACAGTTCTTTTAGAACAAAATTACAGCACGGTCCTTCATCAGGTGAAAAAAAATAGGCACGAGGTCACCAGGGAAACAAAAAAAAAAAAAAAAAAATTCAAAATATATATGGCTTCAAGGAGTAATGTTGCTATCTGCCGAACAGAGAAGGAATAAAAATTTTTAAATACCGATAAAAACAAGGGAGAAATATTGAGAAAAATGTTGCATCGAAGAAAAAAAAAAGGGTTAAATGTTTGATTTCAGTGCGAAACTAATGACTTTAAAGAGTTAAACTATACACAAATAAGTATCCTATATAACTTAATGTTTTTTATTGTTTTTCTGTCTTCCTATTCTTAGAATAAACTAAAATAAGTAACAGCGAGAAACCGAATTCAAACTTCGCTCTGGCTTCTGTCGCATGGAAAAAGGCAGCCAAGCACGATGGAAAACGCACATTTCACAGATCAGCGGTCGGAAGAATAATTTCTGCATTTAAGTATCTAGGAACTCGGTTTCAGACATCAAAGGGAACTTCTTGGCGGGTAACAACACCAAACAAACACTCGGGGAAAGGAAGAATCAATGTTCTGCAGCCGTAGCTTCAAATTGGTTGTATCAAACCTCGGTAAACACCGGAGTTGGGGCCCGCGGAAATACGGCCAGCTTCAGGGCACCACAAATTCACAAATTATTTTGTCAGTTCGACACTAGTAGCTAAGTTCTCAGACATACATCATAGCACAAAAGTGGCATTAAACAAATAAATTATTATTAAGATCAGAAATGATAAATGTTTACATCTATTCACGCCTTAATAGTAAAAAAAAAAAAAACACTATTGTTATACCGGCAAAAAACTTTCATCCATGAAAAAAATACCATGTTTACGTAGTACAGAATTACAAGAAAAATAAAAAGTAATAAATAATTTTGAAACCTCTTAGATTAAGATCAGTCTGATTAAGAATGTAAAAAAGGAAATAACAAATAGCGAAATATTCGCACTTTATTTCTTTTCTTATTTACTTTTAAAATTTGAACCTCATAAATGTTATACCAATTTCGCCACCTAATTAAAATTGTAATTTACCAGAAGCCAAATTATTATTAAAACCACTTTAATATTCTACAATAGTGAAACCAAAATCATTCAAAGAAAGGTTTCCAAATAAAATTCATGGTTCACGACCCGATTTTCATACTTCCACAGGCAGTACAGTTTTAATATAGGACTCCCACGACGCCTTTTTAATTTTTGTCGTCATGTTGGCGATAACTTTTTATTAATTTTGGTATACATATATATTTTAAATAAATAAAATAAACTAATTCCTATTTTGATTATATTTTTTATGATTGTGTTTTTTAGTCAGTTTATGACAGAAAAGTTCATATTCTGTATATTTCTTTAAAATATCGCAAGGTTTAAAATGACGCTTGCAAACATTCTGAAGAAACAACTGTTAATTTTTTTTTTTTTTTCGTAAAATAATCTCATCAGACAAATGTCGTCATTTTTTCTTATTAGTCCATTGAGCGAAGTCCGCGTGCTTAAATATTGTCCATGTATAATTATTATTTTTTTATCCTCGTGTATCGTATCGTTTCGACAAAAAATAATTGAAACTGGTCCACGTTACAGAAATATTATATGTTTTAATTTATTGTTATAACTTCGTTTCAACTGGACAGGATATTGTTCACCATTCTTCATGTCATCATCAATAACTGAATAAACACATTTATTCCTTAAATTAATTAATCAAACTAAAATTACTACTCACTTAACAACTGCAAAAAACGCCAAAAACAGCTTAAACACACCGCCAAAGCCATGTGGCTCAATACAGTTAATTAGAGTCGTATTTATCTACTGAATTAATAAGTAAATAAAATCTAGAATTGTTTCTGCTAATTTTAATAAACCTTAAATTTAAAATTAAATTAAAATTATTCGATTAAATTTTAATTTATAACTTATATTAATGTGAGATACGTAAATGTGCAATTCAAATGTAACATGCAGAGATAGAGTTTTTTTTTTTTTTTTTATAGATGCGAAATAACAAGACAGGGAAGAATGATAGTGCCTTCTGTTAGAGTGAAATATAAAAAGAAGGTAATGACCCACATTTTTTTTTTTTTTTTTTTTTTTTTTTAATATTGCTTAATGAAACCTAAACAAATGGTAGCTTTTTAATTATCCTATTAATATATATAAATTGTTTCGATATTGATTATAAAATAATCTTGATAATTTCAGAGAACGATTAGAAGAAAATATGCAAACGTTTAATAATGGATATGTATATTTAATGATCATTCAAAACGTCGTTTATTTAATATAACTTCTTTATTATTATTATTATTTGTTTATCTAAAGCAGAGAATTTTTACTGGTAGGATTTGTCTCCATATTAAATATAAAATGTCCTTAATCAATTCAGTGCAATTATAAGGCAATAAAAAATTCTTTATTGGAAGTGATTCACTGAAAATAAAGACACTGTTTTTGTTGGATAATGACAAATACGCCCCTTTCCCCCCAAAGGGGAAAAAGAGAGAGAGAGATTAATAAAACTACGCCAAGATATGAGCAAATATACTAGAATTGGGGGGGGGAGGGAATCAATTGAGTTCTTTTTTACGATGTTGCTAAGTAAAACGATTAACCGCATCAATATATCTCGGATAAAACGTTACTTCACAACTCTGAAAAAAAAAAAAAAAAATCGTGTAGAATGATAAAACGACACTTTCAACCAATGCTTCTTAATAAATACTGTACAACCTATTTACAGATTTATTCCGAACCTTATCCAGATCGTGAAAGGAAAAGGGACAAAAAAAAAAAAAGTAAGAAAGAACCACAGAATACTAATGGCGGCATCACATTTTAATTGAACGAGAGTCTCTTGATAATACACACTATTTTGTTCGCTCTGAAAGTGAAAGTAGAAGTCATTTTGACGGCGCGATCGGTTTTTAATCGTAAGAAGAGAAAAATCGAGTTGGTTCTTTTCCAAGAGAAGAATCTGAGAGTTCACGTTAAAAAGCTTCAGGAATTAGCCATTAGATTTAGAGCAGCAAATGGTCTCTGGTGTATTAAATATGATATATGCCGCGCTTTTACCGCATTATGGCGGAGTTAATGGAAGTTTAATCTAACATTTCATTGGAATTTTAAAAGTTAAATGATTCGCGTGAAAGATGTTAAATTCGATTTCTGCCTTATTATTATCATCATCATTGAAACGGAATTTATTTTTATGCACGAGAGCGATGGAATGTAATTCAGAACAGCCAGAAACAAATTTAAAGGGAAAAGAAAGAAAGAAAAAAAAAACGAAAACAAGGTTTAAAAAATTAATGATTAAATAAATAATAAACGAAAGTATCCAGAAAACAATAACCTATATAATATTTCTCTAACGTGGACCAGTTTCAATTATTTTTTGTGGAAACGATACGATACGCGAGGATAAAAAAATAATAAATATTTATACATGGACAATATTTAAGCACGCGGACTTAAATCAATGGACTCATAAGAAAAAATGACGACATTTGTCTGATGAGATTATTTTACGAAAAAAACAATGTATTTTTAACAGTTGTTTCTTCAGAATCTTTGCAAGAGTCATTTTAAACCTAGCAATATTTTAAAGATATATACCGAATAAGAACTTTTGTGTCATAAATTGACTAAAAAACACAATAATAAAAAATATAATAAAAATAGGAATTATTTTATTTTATTTAATATATATATGTATACCAAAATTAATAAAAAGTCGTTCGCAACATGACGACAAAAATTTAAAAGGCGTCGTGGGAGTCCTATATTAAAACTGTATTGCCTGTAGAAGTAGGAAAATTAGGTCGTGAACCATGAATTTTATTTGGAAACCTTTCTTTGAATGATTTTGGTTTCACCATTGTACAATATTAACTTGGTTTTATTAATATTTTGGCTTCTGCTAAATTAAAATTTTAATTAGGCAATTGGTATAACATTTATGAGTTTCAAATTTTAAAAGTAAATAAGAAAAGAAATAAAGTGCGAATATTTCGTACGGGTTTGCTAGTAATAATAATAATTCAACGACGTATAATCCACAGCTCAGAAAAATCAGTTTCACACCAGAAAATTTAACTTACAGATAAGGCTGTATTAGTACCAGACCAAAAACTTGCCACAAAATAGTTTTGCTTACTAATTAAAATTTTCGGTTTGAAACTGATTTACTAAACCTGCGTATTATACACAAAAAATGTATACTTTAACATCTTTATACTCCGTTAAACACAAGAAATCTACATACATTTGTTCAGATTCCAAAAAGGATGTTTCATATAAAAAATAATGTGATTAACATTAATGATTTATTTACAGAGACACACGAAAATAACTGCAAGTGCATTTTCCAGCGTATTATGAGTTTTCTACATTTTCCAACTGAAAAGTTTTTATGGCTTAGTATGTAATGATGCAGGGTTCTCCCTAGAGCCTTTGTGAATGGCGCTGCATCCTGCCTGTCCATTCAAATTCAATGAACATCCTAACATGCCCTTCAATGAACAAATATGCAACCTCTTTGCACTCCAAAACATACCCAATTTGCCCCGAAAACATACCCTCCTTGACTAAAAATAGTTTTATTATTATTATTATCATTATTATTATTATTATTTACTCTGAGAAATTTCTACAACCTCCAACAGTAACAAAGAAACTAAAAATTATTCAGAAATGTATAAAACAAAGTTGCGAATTGCAGTGGCAAAATAATTGCTGAAGGATTCCATTTATACACATAAAATTTTTGCTATATTAATGCCCATTTTTCACAAAGTTAAATAACCTTTTTTTTTTTTTTTTTTTTTTTCTTTATAAAAGTTGCTTCTTTACATCAAATGAGCCCTCATTTATTAGTGGCACCTTACCCTATTTTTTCTAAGTACCAACACTCTACACTTTTTCAAATTTAGAAGGAGCTCTGAATCATGTGTAAATGCAGTTAAAACGTGTTTTATGAAAATACTTATGGGAATGAAAACGCAGCTTAAGACTTAATAAACATTTTTAAACTTCGTTAAAAAAAAAAAAAAAAAAAAAAAATCACAAAACTATTCTTAAAGAATAAAGATTATTTATCTAGAACTACTGCATGCATTAAAATAATAATAAAATGCAAGAACATTAAAATTATCTCGGACCGACGAGTGCGATCTGGTATTGAACCCGGCATCTCCGATCTTCTAGCTTTAAATGGTGTGTTGGTGTAGAGATTAAGGCCAATTGTCTGCGCTAAGGACTTACGCCTGAGTACGTCTTTCTAAGGAATCCCAGCCCGTATCCACGCATGTTTCGAGGGGAAAAAAAAAATAATAATATGGGCTGGGCCAACGAGCGTGATATGGGATGGAGACCGGCAACTCTCGTTTAATAGCTTACATTACAGAACAGAACCTCTCGGCCATTAATGGGGCTATTTAAGAATAAAAAATAACAATTTGCAACACTTGCAAATGGTTACAGTTAAATGTCTTTAACCACCGATTTAAGCCAGAAAATGAATAATCATTTTTACTTTATATATTTACTGTTTCAGATAAAATAATGGTTTATTAAAAAGCGTATGAATAAAAAAAAGAAAGTGGGGGAGCGTAAAAAACTATAAATAAAGGGGAAAAAAAGTTTCTTGAAAAGTTAAAAAAAAAAAAAAAAAACTTTACGAGACTAAGATTTCAAAAATTTCCCTTTCATTTCCTCACACTTTCACTAAAATCTATAGAATACCGAAATTTCAAGGGCCACGGTAGAGCGCCGGCCTCGTAATTGGAAGATTGCGGGTTCGGTACTCGAGCCGGCCAAAGACCGTCGTGTACACTCATGGTGGCTGGTGCACGTAAAATCTGTCGTGGCCGCAATGTCCTCCATGTTCCCATCAAAAATTATACCTCTGGGGGTCACCGAAGTGGAAGAGACATCCCTTCCGTGGAGGATCAAAATTGCGACGGCATGTTTCCGTACCATCGCTAGGGGTGAATCCCAGACCGCCGACAATTGCCCATCTGCGCAGCACTAGTGCGACGTAAAACCCAACCAACCAACGGAAATTTCAAAACCATATTCCTTTTTCGTAAGGAATCGTTACAACGTAAGTAGAATAGCTTATACCAAAGAAAATAACGCAAAGTGATCAAAAATAAGTCTACTTAAAAACCGAAATAACAAAATGCTCAAAAGTACTACTTATAAGTCAATACAAAATCGCAAGCTCTACAAGGGAATAAAATAAATAAATGAATGAAGACGACGAGGAGTGGTGGAAATTTAAAATAAATATTTTTGCAGCCGTAGAGAGAGAGAGGGGGCGATAAAATTGAGTTTGGCGCTAAGCAAAAATCTTTAAACGTAGGCAACTATCGATTAGGCTCAATAATTCAATCCGACATTCGAAGGAGAGAGAGAGAGAGAGATGTGGCCAAAAAAAGTAATGTGAAAAGGAAAATCAATGACAGCAGAATATGACATCGCAAAAGGACAACCGGTAAGATACCGACAGTGTGATTGGAAAAATTTGTTTCGCTCATGTGGAGACGTGAGTTAGGTTTACTTTCGCATTTCAAAGCGTAATGATATACATAGGGACAGCAAACAAAAAACCTGAAAACTGCTACTTGCATGCAGAGTGAATTGTGATGGGAGACTTATTAGTAATATATCCTTTGGCTATTATTAAAAGAATTTATTTATTTATACGTAATATAAGGGGTGTTTGGAAAGATCCAAATACATTATAAGGCAAATTAAACATTAAAAAAGAAAATTTATATATAAACATTAAATTCGTGGATGGCAATTTTTTCAAAAACCCTGAATTCAGGGGTAGCTCTTGAAATGCTTCGCCCCAGAATATAATCGGCTTCTAATCAGCGAAATTGTAAAATGCAGCGAAAGTTCGTTATATGGAAAATTTGTTAAACGGAGATTCATTATTATTATTTTTTATAAATACCTTGAACTATACAAAAGCAAATTTTTAATTCATACAGATTGAAAATTATGTAAAAAGAATTAAATATTTTTTTTTTTTTTTAAGATATAAATTATATACATTTGTTACAATAATCTATACAATATTTCTCTAACGTGCGCCAGTTACAATTATATTTTGTAGAAACGATGCATTAGTGATGTAATTAATAAAATACGCAAGGATAAAAAATATTTCTAATTGGGCAATATTTAAGCACGCGGACTTAGCTGAGTGATATAATAAGAAAAAAAAAATTCTGATGAGATTGTTTTACGGAAAAACGTATTTTTAAAAGTTGCATATTATAAGAATCTTTGCAAGCATCATTTTAAACTTAGCAATACTTTAAACTTTAAAGATATATGCAGAATATCTAATTATTATCAGAAATTGACTAATAAATACAATCATAAAAAGTAAAATAAAAATAAGAATTAGTTTATTACTACTATAATATTAAAATAAATAAATAAAAATTCATTGACAAAATGGCGACAAAAGTTTAAAAGTCGTCATAATAGTCCTATGCTAAAACTGTACTGCCTGCGGAAGTATGAAAAGTGGGTCGTCAACCGTAAATTTTATTTCGAAACCTTTCTTCGGATGATATTGGATTTTACTATTGCACGGTATTAATTTGGTTCTAATAATAATTTGGCTTCTGGTAATTTAAAAGTTTAATTAGGCGATGGAATTCGTTTAATATATATGAGTTTCATATTTTAAAGGTAAATTAAGTGCGAAAATTTTGCACGGGTTTGTCTGCTAGTAATAATAATTATTATTATTAGAAATGCGAAACACACTTTTGTACGTATAAAATATTTATATTCATTTCACTTGTTAAATTGTACCGATGAGAAATTTCGCCCATAGACATAACGTATTTGAAAAATTTTTTATATATACGAATCATTTGTCTGATTTCAATAAAAAGTTCCCAAAACTATCCCCATTAGATGCTGATTTAGGATACCAAACCTGGATTTCTTGCTATTATTTGGTTTTGAGTATTCTGCTAACAGGTTCCCACACAGAAAGACACATAAACCAATCGATTAAAAAAAAAAAAACTGAATTTCGTATTCAAAGCATCGCAAAACATGTAATTAGAACCAAAACACAATTTTTTAAAATTGACCCAAAACAATTTTTTTCCTAAATTTCAACAGGCGAACAATACTTTGTGTAGGTAAGAAGGAAAAAAAGGGGGAGGAGTTAAAAATATTTCCAATGAAAAAATTGAGGCCCTTTAATCTTTTACTTCACAAAATTCAAAACTATAAAACGGATCTTTCACAAAGTTCAAATTCATAAACACATAAAATCGTTCATGAAATTTCATATTATAAAAATTATTCCTTTCTAACTTTTTACACCCTTTCAGTATTATTTCCAATTATTGCTATTAAACATTATTTAAAGTGACTGCTAAAATGGAAAATTTTACACAATAAAACTTTTTTCACAAAAAATCAATAAATTAAAAAAAAAAAAAGGCCTCAAAATTAAAAACTGGATTGACTCCTGCAACGGATAAATTCAATGACTATAAAATTTCCTGGGCTAATCAATGTAAAAAAACACATTTTATACTGTCAGATAAAATGCAGATGAGCAAACATTTCCTTTACGAAAAATATTCCAAAACTCTTCCAATCAAGAATTTCACTTTAAAAAATGGGCTAATTTTCAAACAAAAATTAAAAATTTTCTAAACACAACCAACTATCGAAAACTTTGAGAAGTCCAAAACTTTATTATTAATTTTCTGTATATACGTAAAAAAGTATTAATAAAGCGTAAATGCAAAATAATAATAGTAATTATAATAAATAATAAATTGCTTCCAAAAAAAAAAAAAAAAAAAAAAAAAAAAAAAACTTTGTAAACTTTTTTTGTATAGAAATTTTCTAAGGAAAAACGCATTTTTCGGTTTTTCTAAGACGAAATGATGTATGGATGTGTGTGTGTGTGTGGGGGGGGGGGGGGGATATAGTGATTACTGTCTTGTATTAAATTATTTTGTATTAAAATTTTCATTAAAAGTGAGCGTTTTTAAGAAATTTAAACAGTGAAGAAAAGACAGCGGAGAATAAGACAGACGGGAAAATTTAAGGGCCCTCTTCAGCCGAAGCTAATGTTATTCTATGGGAAATTTTTCTTTACAAATAACTTTTCAACTAATGCATATTTTTAAATTCTGTTTTCACATTCTGAAAATTCCCAACTGTTAAATGGACGGACCTTTTTTAAAAAATTATTTTTCTATTTTTTATTTTGAAACTGCAAAATACGAATTTTCAATATGTGAATTTTTTTCATTTTGCAATTTCAAAATAAAATATTAAAAATTAAAAAAATACATTTTTAAAAAAGATCCGTCCATTTAACAGTTGGGAATTTTCTGAATGTGAAAACAGAATTTAAAAATATGCATTAGTTAATAAGTTATTTGTAACGAAAGTTTCGCCGGTAAGTGAAGAGGGCCGTTAAGCCAAAGCTTGTCATTAGGGAATAAAAAAAAAGTGTGTGTGTGAAGGGGGGGGGGTCTGTAAATATTGCAGTTATTTAAGAGAAATATATAATCTTGAAATTATAAATATTTGCTCAACGGCAATAAATAATAATAATAATAATAAAAAAAAAAATCTGGAGTGACTCCACTTGACTTTCCGAACATTGAGTAATTAACAGTTTTGCAGATAAAGTAAAGAAAGAGTAGTTGTTAAACAAACAAAAGAGAGAAAACCATAATAGAGTGTTTGAGTATTTTTCTCCATCTATTACACGTTGTTTTATTTAACGCTACTGAACTTTGAGCCCATAGATCATAATGATAAAGAAATTTTCGTTGTGTCCCTGTAAAAACCTATAAATGCTAGATTCACCAAAATGCTTATAGTTAGTGCAACAGTGATTTATAATACTCATATAAATTTTCAGCTGAATTCAATAAGGCGTTTAGTTGCTATCGTACTTTTAAAAATTTAGTCCCATAGGCCATAATGATAAAGAATTTTTCTTTGTGTCCCTGTAAAAAAACTGTAAGTGCTAGATTCACCAAAATCTATACAGTTAGTTCAACTGTGATCTATAACATGTGTACAAATTTTTTGCTCGGATTAATAAGGCGTTTAGACGCTATCACATTTTTAAAAATTTGGCCCCATAGGCATAATGATAAAGAATTTTTCTTTGTGTCCCTGTAAAAAAAACTATAAGTGCTAGATTCTCCAAAATCTATACAGATTGAGTATTTGTGACCTATAATATGTGTATAAAATTTTTGCTCAATTGAATAAGGCGTTTAGATGCTATCGCACTTTTAAGATTTTGCTCCCATAGGCCATAATGATAAAGAATTTTTCTTTGTGTCCCTGTAAAAAAACTATAAGTGCTAGATTCACCAAAATCTATAGGGTTCGTACTATGGTGACTTACAATATGCGTACCAGCTTTCAGGTTAATCGAACAAAGCGTTTAGACGCTAGCGTGTTCACTCACAGACATACACACATACACACACACATACATACATCATCGTAAAAATAGTGAAAACGGACTCAGGGGACCTCAAAACGTATAGAAACATCAAAATCTCGAATTCGGATTTTTGACATGATTACAATACTTTCCTCACTATAGTGTTCGGAAAGTAAAAAACTAGTATGACTTTCTTCTATATAATTTTACACAAAATTCATTCAATACAAATTATTTATTAAATTATTTTCCATTATAAATGCAGACGACTTATCTGAAAGAATTATTATATTATCACTAAATGCCGAAAGAAAGTCAATTTTTTGCAATTATCAGAAGAAATACGATTTTTTTTTCTAAGTTTTTTTTGGTCAAAAGATTAAATAATAAAAAAAAAAAAAAAAAAAAAAAAGATAACTTTGTTTTAAATTATCACAGATCTATAGTTCAACCATTCGTTTTAAAGTTACTGACTTCCCCCCCCCCCAAGGGAGGGGAAGCGATGCTCCCACATGCACAATTTTTTTTCCTAGTTAACTACTACTATTATCAATACTTCATATTAATTTTTCAATCACACGTTTAAAATAACTCTCATTATGTACATTTATACGAAATTGTGTCCTATACTGCCACATTAAAAATTTAGAAAAAATGCGATCACAGCGCCACCTCTTGAGAGATTGATCCCCAAATCTAATCAGCACCAGTTTACGTCAGGGTCCAACTAAATACCAAGTTTGGTTAAATTTCGTTCATTGGTTCGTGAGATACAGCATTCACAAAATTTGTGATATACACACACAGACAGACATTTTCTAAAAACAGTCAAATCGTGTTCAAAACGTGTAAATCTATCGAAAACTGGAGTTCGAAAATTTTCACTAATCCGATACTTTCTCTATATATACATACAGAAGAAAGTTTAAAAAAAAAAAGGCCGAAAATTTTGAATTGAAAACTTGCGAAGTAGGATAAATACAGACAAACGTGTGAACACGCACAAAACTGAATAAGTTATTTCTTGTTTCTTTCATATATCAATTATTATTATAAACTCTATAAATAAACTTAAAGAATAAAAATTTTCAAATCATTTTGTTTATAGAAATGCATAATTAAAAGATTATTTTTAAATAACCAGTTAAAAGGAAAGTTACAATCAGTTATTTCTTGTTTCTTTCATATATCAGTTATTATTATAAACTCTATAAATAAACTTAAAAAATAAAAAGTTTTCAAATCGTTTTGTTTATAAAAGGGCATAATTAAGAGATTCTTTTTAAATAACTGGTTAAAAGGCAAGTTACAAACAGTTATTTCTTGTTTCTTTCATGTATTAGTTATTATTATAAACTCTATAAATAAACTTAAAGAATAAAAAGTTTTAAAATCATTTTGTTTATAAAAAGGCATAATTAAAAGATTCTTTTTAAATAACCAGTTAAAAGGAAAGTTACAAACAGTTATTTCTTGTTTCTTTCATGTATTAGTTATTATTATAAACTCTATAAATAAACTTAAAGAATAAAAATTTTCAAATCATTTTGTTTATAGAAACGCATAATTAAAAGATTCTTTTTAAATAACCAGTTAAAAGGCAAGTTACAATCAGTTATTTCTTGTTTCTTTCATATACTAGTTATTATTATAAACTCTATAAATAAACTTAAAGAATAAAAAGTTTTCAAATAGTTTTGTTTATAAAAAGGCATAAGTAAAAGATTCTTTTTACATAACCAGTTAAAAGGCAAGTTACAATCAGTTATTTCTTGTTTCTTTCATATTATTAGTTATTATAAACTCTACATAAAAAGTTAAAGAATAAAAAGTTTTCAATTAATTTTGTTTATAAAAAGGCATAATTAAAAGATTCTTTTTAAATAACCAGTTAAAAGGCAAGTTACAATCAGTTATTTCATGTTTCTTTCATATATTAGTTATTACTATAAACTCTATATAAAAACTTAAAGAATAAAAAGTTTTCAAATCATTTTGTTTATAAAAAAGGCATAATTAAAAGATTCTTTTTAAATAACCAGTTAAAAGGCAAGTTACACAATCAGTTATTTCTTGTTTCTTTCATATACTAGTTATTATTATAACTCTATAAATAAATTTAAAGAATAAAAAGTTTTCAAATAGTTTTGTTTATAAAAAGGCATAATTAAAAGATTCTTTTTACATAACCAGTTAAAAGGCAAGTTACAATCAGTTATTTCTTGTTTCTTTCATATTATTAGTTATTATTATAAACTCTATATAAAAACTTAAAGAATAAAAAGTTTTCAATTAATTTTGTTTATAAAAAGGCATAATTAAAAGATTCTTTTTAAATAACCAGTTAAAAGGCAAGTTACAATCAGTTATTTCATGTTTCTTTCATGTATTAGTTATTACTATAAACTCTATATAAAAACTTAAAGAATAAAAAGTTTTCAAATCATTTTGTTTATAAAAAAGGCATAATTAAAAGATTCTTTTTAAATAACCAGTTAAAAGGCAAGTTACAATCAGTTATTTCTTGTTTCTTTCATATACTAGTTATTATTATAAACTCTATAAATAAATTTAAAGAATAAAAAGTTTTCAAATAGTTTTGTTTATAAAAAGGCATAATGATTCTTTTTACATAACCAGTTAAAAGGCAAGTTACAATCAGTTATTTCTTGTTTCTTTCATATTATTAGTTATTATTATAAACTCTATATAAAAACTTAAAGAATAAAAAGTTTTCAATTAATTTTGTTTATAAAAAGGCATAATTAAAAGATTCTTTTTAAATAACCAGTTAAAAGGCAAGTTACAATCAGTTATTTCATGTCTCTTTCATGTATTAGTTATTACTATAAACTCTATATAAAAACTGAAAGAATAAAAAGTTTTCAAATCATTTTGTTTATAAAAAGGCATAATTAAAAGATTCTTTTTAAATAACCAGTTAAACGGCAAGTTACAATCAGTTAATTCTTGTTTCTTTCATATTTTTTTTTTTTAATCCATTAGAAATTATTTATGGTTTGTTTTACAAAATTTTAGTCATTAAGACTCATAGAAGCCGAAGTTTACTGAACACAGATGCTCAGCAATATGATGCGAAAAATTAAGTATTTAAGGAATATATTAAAGAAAGACAGAAAAAACGGAAAAATTACAACATTTTAAAGGATGGGAAGGATAATAAAATAAATTAAAGCATGTGTAGAATAGTAGCAAAAGAAAAAGAAATGTTATTTAAAAATTATATAGACTCAGTTTCTCTGATAGAAATAATGCAATTAAAATGTAGAAAACAGCGATATTTGAAATAGGAATAAATAAAAACTCTTTTTGAAAAATATTTTCGTGAGATTGTTGAATAGGTAATTTTGTAAATATTTATTTTTTAACGTGCAGTAAAAACGCAAAACGAAAATAAATGGCAATGAAAAAAAGGGCAAAATAATCACTTATAAATTTAAGTAGGAAAATATGTTCATGTTTTTGGAATATCGTTAACAGAATGTGAACGAAATTTTATTATGTTTCAGATTTTCATTGTCATAATGTGAGTGCGTCTAAATAATAATATGTGCAGTATATGCTTGTGTAATACACACACATATATATAATGTATATAATTTTAAATCTTAATAATATTTAGTATATAAAAGACACATTATTAATGCCAACTTCATTCAAAAAAATTAAATATATATCTATAAATATAATATTAATATATGAATTTATTACCTATTTGAAATGGCTTAATTTTTTATTTTCATAAAAATTAAGTTATATGATTCGGCACAAAGAAGGGGAGATAAAGGAGATCGTGATAAGGAGATAGTAAAGTTAAGCTATCTAACTCATCGCTTAATCATCCTCAACCGAAATGTTACATGTTATGACTAACATATAAAATTTTGGTTTGAACCAATGTTTTGCCGTTCGCCAAATAACGACATAGAAACAAAACAGAAATTTGCAGAAAAATGAATTGGAAATCTTATAGTAATTTGTGATGAAAGAAAACTTTGAAAGAAACAACATAAATTGTAAATATATATAAGAACTGTTTTGAGTCGAAATACATAAGCTTGAGTTTGTATCACGAAAAATAAGGATACGGATGCAGTGTGAAAGCAGCACTGCACAAATTGCAAGATAAAATAGAACTGTTAAAAAATTCTGGTTTGATAAAAAAAAAAAAAAAAGAAATATGTAAATAAAAAGTCAAAATAATATTTAAAAATAGAAAAAGTATGTATGAGTGCTATATGAAAATAACAGCGCATCACTGCCTACTTTTCATCTCCTGATGAAGGTTTGTGCTTAATTATCTCGACCTGAAACAGTTGTTGCTTATTTTTGCAATTTACGGTCTTTGCTGACAAAGTTTTTATCACTGCCAACAAAACAACAGCTCCAATAAAAATATACTTACACAAATCTTCTCCTTTTCGAATGGGGCGAAGGGGCCCCTTGTAACTGTCCCGTCGGGGCAGCCGGCGGAGCGGGGGCCACTCCAGGCATGGTCCCTACGCCAGGCATGGGGCCCACCGTCGGCGCGATGTACGAAGCCGGGGGCGTGTAGTGCGGGGGCCCCGCGTACGTAAACATTGCCCCTAGCGTGCTGTCCTGACGAAGATCACCGAAAGATCATAGTACTCCACATAGAGGCGTGCACATACACACACTTTAATGAGCACGTGAATCCTTTCTGAGCACGAAAACAAACAGCCAGTTGCTATAATAAACACGGCACAATGCACGACCAATCCACACAAGAAAGGGAACGAGCCGAGGCGTAGGAGCACACTCGAATCCGAAGCGACCGATAGACTGACGGGAGGAGAGAGGTGAGCACTCGACTACCGCCGCAACTCCGCACACAGAACGCTGGGATGCGACGGGAGGGACGAACCACAAAATGCACTCCAACGCCACACACGGAGGGAACCGATTGTTTGATGAGTGGGCAGGTAAGACAATCTTGATATTATTATCATCTCTCTCTCTCTCTCTCTTTCTAATACGAGTGCCCGTTCTCAAACCACTAACTTTTATTTTTCATCTCCTATTGAAATAAGATTTGTGCATTTAAAAAAAAAAAAAAAAAGTGAAAACTTTTAATACTTGCGTATAAAATTGTAAAACAGCTATAAGATCAAATTGTAAATAAACCTTTTTTTCCCCCCTAAGGTTTCCCTACATTCAAGGATTTTCTTTCTTTTTAGTAACGCTAAATTTGTTTTAAATAAACACATTTCCAGTTTAATGTCTTAAATAAGTTTTTTTTTTTTTTTTTTTTTTTTTAACATATATTTCTTAAAATATTTTAAAACTAATATGTTGTGGCCACCACAAGACGTCCTTCTATAATATCTTATACAAATTCACGAAGTACAAATTATTTATTAATTCATTATTTAGTGAAATTGTTTTCCATGATGAATACAGACGATATTTATCTCAGAGGAGTGTAAGCACCAAATGCTGATTTTTTTTTTTTTTTCCGCTAAAATAAAATAAATAAACTAGTATGTTGTGGCCACCACAAGACTTTCTTCTATATTTTCCTATATAAATTCACTCAGTAACATTTTTTTTGTTAAAAGTAAAAAAAAAAAAAAAAAAAAAAAAAATCGGTAATTTTGTTTTAAATTATCACATATTTATAGTTCAACCATTCGTTTTAAAGGTATTGACGAGATCTTTCGAAAGATACCCACCTTGAAAATTTACCCCCCCCCCCCCCCAGTGATGCACCCACATGCACAAAATGTTTTTCATAATTAACTACTACTATTATCAATAATTCATATTAATTTTACAATCACAGGTTAAGAATAACTCTCATTATGTACATTTATACGAAATTTTATCCTATACTGCCATGTTAAGAATTTAGAAAAAATGCGAGCACAGCGCCACCTCTTGAGCGATTGATCCCCATATCTAATCAGCACCAGTTTGTGTCAGGGGCCAACTAAATACTAAGTTTGGTTAAATTTCGTAAAAAAAAATCGATAACTTTGTTTTATATTATCACAGATTTATAATTCAACCATTCGTTTTAAAGGTATTGACGAGACCTTTCGAAAGATACCCATCTTGAAAATTTACTCCCCTCGAGCGGGAACTTCCACCCCAGGGGGGGGGGGGGGGGAAGCGAGGCTCCTACACATACAAAAAAATTTTCCCAGTTGACTATCTCTATTATAAATAATTCTTGTAAATTTCATAACGATTACTAAAAAATAATTCTTTTTATGCACATTTATACAAAATTTTGTCCATGTTAAAATTTTAGAAAAAGCGGGATCGCAACGCAACCTGTAAGACAATTTTTACCAAAAGTTGATAGGCACTAATTTATGTCAAGGTGCAACTACATACCGATTTGTATGAAATTCTGTGCAGTAGTTCCTGAGATACAGTTGCCACAAAATTTTGTCACACAGACAGACTGACAAACATTTTCTAAAAATGGCCAAATCGTGTTCTACAGCTCTCAAAAACCCGAGGTCGAAAATTTTTACGAATCCAATACTTTCTTCTATTGAATATAGAAGAAAGTAAAAATATGGATAACTTTGTTTTAAACCATCACAGATCTATGGTTCAACCATTCGTTTTAACGGTATTGACGAGTTCTTTGAAAGATACCCACATTGAAAATTTATACACCTCCCAAGGGGTGAGCGATGCTGCTACACATACACAATTTCCCCCCTAGTTTACTACTACTATTATCAATAACTCATATTAATTTTACGATCATTCGTTAAAAAGAATTCTTATTTTGTACATTGATACGAAATTTTGTCCTATACTGTCATGTTAAGAATTATGAACAAAAACCGGGATGACAGCGCCACATGTTGAGCAACTGATCCCAATAGTTTAAGTCAAGGTCCAACTAAATATCATGCTTGGTTAAATTTCGTTCATTAGTTCGCGAGATACAGCGTGCATAAAATTTATTATACACTTACAGTCACACACAGACATTTTCTAAAAATGGTCAAATCGTGTTCACGTTCAAGATATCTAAAAACGTATAAATCCATCGGAAATTGGAGGTAAAAAATTTTCATGGATCCAATACTTTCTTCTTATATACAGTAAAGCCCCGTTTATACGTCAAGGGACAGACGTGAAAGTATATATGAAAAGACGTATAATCGAAATTAAAAAAATAAAACTTTGATTACTACAAATTTAATGGCACTGAAGCAAAATTTATGGGAAAATACTAATTAATAAAGTTGTGAGAAAAATCATACCGTTAATGCACGACTTGAATACTAATTATATATCTTACATCTGAATATTATGTTACATATCTTGAATACTATATGAACACATCTTGAATATTAATTATATATATCCCCTCCTTTTTTTTTGCCAGTTCTACTTTTGTTAATCCCACACTCTTGACAATTTCTTTTAAAATTTCAATTTTATCTTTCAATGAAAGTGCTATAAGCTTTCACGACATTGTAACATTTTAAATAACAAACAGAAAAGAACAACAATTAAGATAAACGTTATTCATCCCAAAACTAAAATTCGAAATTTTTTTACTTTCTTCTATATGCAGGGGTTGATCCAGGTTTTAATTTTTGGGGCCCGTTTTTGTGAAAATAAAAATATTATTGTTGAAAAAAAGAATTGCCGCTAGAAACCTTTCATTTTAACAGTTACTCTATCGGATGTTTAATATCAAGTTAATAGCATTTTACTAAACAAGTACAGACACTCATTAAAAACTAGTATGTTGTGGCCACCACATGACTATCTTCTATATTTTCCTATACAAATTCACCCAATAAAAATAATTTATTAAAACTATTATTTAAAAAAATTATCTTCCATGATAAGGCAGACGATTTCCATATTAGAGAAGTATAGTACAACACTAAATATCCAAAAAAAAGTCAATTTTATTGTCAATATTACATTTAAAAAAAAATTGATAACTTTATTTTAAATTATCGTAGATCGATGGTTCAACCATTCGTTTTAAAGGTATTGGCGAGCTCTTTTGAAAGATACCCAACATGAAAATTTACTCCCCTCGAGGGGGGACTTCCCCCATGGCGAGGCTCCTACACATACAAAAAAAAAAAAAAAAAAAAAAAATTCCCGGTTGACTAGCTCTATTATAAATAATTCTTGTAAATTTCATAATGATTATTAAAAAATAATTCTCTTTATGCACATTTATACAAAATTTTGTCCTATATCACCATGTTAAAAATTTAGAAAAAGCAGGATGGCAACGCAACCTGTAAGACAATTTTTACCAAAAGTTGATAGGCACTAATTTATGTCAAGGTGCAACTACATACTAATTTGTATGAAATTCTGTGCAGTTGTTCCTGAGATACAGTTGCCACAAAATTTTGTCACACACACACTGACTGACAGACGGACAGACATTTTCCAAAAATCGTCAAATCGTGTTCTACAGCTCTCAAAACGTATAAATCCATCAAAAACCAGAGGTCGAAAATTTTTACGAATCCAATACTTTCTTCTATTGAATACAGAAGAAAGTAATAATACTGTAGACATGGAAAATTTTAACAAAAGTATTATTTTTATAAAATAAACTTTTGTGAAAGGGCTGTTTTTATACATCTGAATTTGGTGAAGGGGCCGATTTTAGAGATTTGAATTTTGTGAAGGGGCACCAAAAGGGTGCATATTTTTGCCTGGATCGACTTCTGATATGTATATATAGAGAAAGTAATGGATTCGTAAAAATTTTCGAACTCCAATTTTCGATGGATTTACACGTTTTGGGATGTCATGAACACGATCTGACTGTTTTTAGAAAATGTCTGTCTGTCAGTCTGTCTGTGTGTGTGTATCACAAATTTTGTAGATGCTGTATCTCACAAACCAATGAACGAAATTTAACCAAACTTGGTATTTAGTTGGAGCCTGACATAAACAGGTGCTGATTAGATTTGTGGAACAATTGCTCAACAGGTGGCGCTGTTAAAGCATTTTCTCTAAATATTTAACATGACTAATATAGGACAAAATTTCGTATAAATGTACATAATGAGAGTTATTTTAATCGTGCGATTGTAAAATTAATATGAATTACTGATAATAGTAGCAGTTAACTAGGAAAAACATTTTGTGCATGTGGGAACATCGCTTCTTCCCTTGGGGGGGGGGGGAGTTAATTTTCAATATGGGTATCTTTTTTATCTTTTAACCAAAAAAAAAAAAAAAAAAATCATTTCTTCTGATTTGCAAAAAATTGACATCTTTTGGCATTTAGTGATAATATCTGTCAGATGAAAATCGTCTGCATTTATAATGGAAAATAATTTGATAACTTAATAAATAATTTGTGTTGAATTAATTTTGTGTAAAATTATGTAGAAGAAAGTCATGTGGTGGCCACATCATACTTATCAGTCTGGTTCACTACCTGAATTGACCTCTCCATTGTCCATTCCCCTATTTATGGTAAAGATCATCGATTTCGATCATTTTTGAGTTCCTATATTTCAGATGCTTTCTAGAAATAGCTCCGCTTACTTAGAACGGAAAAATAATGGCCGGTCGAGAAATTTTACGAATAAAAAAAGGGGGGGGGGGACGTATAACCGATATTGTGCGGCGTATAATATAAACGAAATATTTTTGCATTAAAATGAATAGGAATGAATCGGGACTTCAGTAAAAAGACGTATAAACGGTGTTTTACTGTACAAAGAAAGTAAAAATAGATAATTTAATAAAAGCTAAGTTTTGTATTTACGCCAGACACTGCACAACAGATTTAACTATAAAAGTTCTTTTTTCCTGTAACAGTTACCAGCGCAATAAGTTAAAATTTTTGCAATTCCTCAAGCACCGAAATACTTGAAATCGTGTGATAAAACAACAGGGCTCGCCGCATTCCTAGAAATTAGCTGCTTTTTTACTTTCTTCTATATGTAATATAGAGAAAGTATTGGATTCGCGAAAATTTTCGACCTCCGTTTTTTGACGGATCTACACGTTTTGGGATGTCCTGAACACGAATTGATAGTTTTTAGAAAATGTCTGTCTGTCTGTGTGTGTGTCTGTATCATTTTTTTGTGGACGCTGTATCTCACGAACATATGAATGAAATTTAACCAAACTTGGTATTTAGTTGCACCCTGACATGAACTGGTGCCCATTAGATTTGGGGATCAATAGCTCAACAGGTGGCGCTGTAATCGCATTTTATGCAAATTTTTAACATGGCAGCATAGGACAAAATTCCGTATAAATGGGCATAATGAGAGTTATTTTAAACTTGTGATTGTAAAATTAATTTGAATTATTGATGATAGTAGTAGTTAACTAGGAAAAAAAATTTGTGCATGGGGGGGCATCGGTTCCCCCCCCCCCTGGGTGGGAAGTACCCCCCCGGGGCGGTTAAATTTTGAAGATGGGTATCATCATTCGAAAGATCTCGTCAATACCTTTAAAACGAATGGTTGAACCATAAATCTGTGATAATTTAAAACAAAGTTATCGATTTTTTTTACTTTTAACAAAAAAAAAAAAAAAAAAAAAAAAAATCGATTTTTTTTTTTTTTTTTTTTTTAAATATTTGTTACTGATTAAATATGTATAGGAAAATATAGAAGAAAGTCTTGTGGTGGCCACAACATACTAGTTTTACACTATTTTCAAAATGAATTTTTTCTTAAATGTTTTAATGCTACATTATTTAAAAATTGCCCGTTTCGAAATTGTGGTGATATTATAATAAAAGGAATGTAAAAATTTAGAAACGCTAACAGATATTCGTGTGAAAAAGTACTATTATTGTATGTGCAAACAACTGTTAAGTCCTGCAAATGTACACACAGAGTTTAACTTCTAGTTCAAAACATAGAAAATAATGTATAAAACAAAATATAAAATATTTATCTTTTAAAGTTTTAAGATTTCTTATTCACAGAAAAATAACTCAAAAGTTTGCTTTTCAGAAGGAAAAGAAAAGTCCTTAAAGATTTTGCTTTGTAAAAACTTTGCACATTTTACAGATCGGCACAAACTAAGTTTGTCACTAAATTTTCTTCCGAAACGTCTTTGTTTATTTATATATTCCTTTCTAATTTCTAATTCTGATAATATCGCTTTTTTCTATATATTTAAAAAAAAAAAAGTTTTTGTTGCTGGCGTATTTTTTTTTATTTTATTTTTTTGTTTTTATTTATTTTTTTTTTTTTTTCTGCGACCGCATCTCCTCGCGGTGGACAGTGTTCCGCGTCATGAGATGTATCAATGTATGCCGAATACTCCAGGGAAGACATTTTGGTTAGTTAAAAATTTCTATCATCTTAATTAACGAAGTAAGTTATTAAAAACGTCGGGTTTATAAAAGTACTCTATTTTCCATCTTAAAAAAAGTTTCTGAAATCGTTGTTCTTTCAATCTTATGACTTCATTTTCCACAGGAAAATTAAAATGTGATCCATGTTGTAAAAATAAATAAATAAATAAAATCTTTTTTTATTCTTCCCCCTACTTTTAGAAAATTAATTCTTTTACTAGCCATTTCTTTTGTTGTTTATAAGTTTCTTTTATATGTTCTTTTTGCGTATGTGTGTGTGAATCTGTGAATAATGAAATAATGCTGTGTCTGTATAACTGACTGCATTTCTTTTTGTCTTGAAAGTGTATTTATCTTTTTTACTTAAATGCATATTTTAAAATACTTAGAATATATTTTGACATAAAATATATCTTAGATTCAAATTCAAACTCATTTATAAATGACAGGATCTTCTAATTTAGCATTGATAAATTTTAATATTACAGAATTAGACTTTTCTATGATACATTTCATATTTCTAATTATGGCAAGAAAAAAAATTCATCACCCAAAACTGTTATAAAGAATCGAGTAGATTTTATTCTTCGTTATTTTAAGAAGTAGGTAGGAGAGAATTAAAAATTGAAGCTGTAGAAGATTTTTCCAAATAAAAATAATAAACTTTTTTTTTTTTTTTCAGATATTTTCGAATGTGTAAAATTATTATCCAGCTGTACATTAAAAATATATAGACAGTTGTTATACAATATTGCCCTAAATTAACTAAAAAAAAAAAATCATTATTAAAAAATGTAAGCATAAAAAACAGGTACTAGATTTTTTTATTTATTTTTATTTTTTTTACAAGCAGTTATACATAGCATAAAATAAATACATACAACACATAAAAAAAAATCATTGCCAAATAGTGACAAAAAATTAAAGTCGTCATATACTAAAGCTGTAACGAAAAATGGTCTAGATATTACAAATTTCTTTCTATTCTGAAGGAAAAAAAAAAATACTACTTTTTAACATAATATTTTATTTAAGAAAAGAAGAAGAAGAAGTGTTATTAGATACGTATTTCAATTTGACATTGAATATGAGGATTCCTATAACATTTTTTTGCTTTTGTCTTTTGTGTTATGAACTATTAATATTTTTATTCGGTGAAAGGTAAAGAAGCGAATAGATGGCAGACCGCCGCAGGGGTTAATAAGTAAATCGAGTCGGGAGGAAGCGAATCCTCCCTCGTGGGTTGGTCAGAGAGGCGAGCAGGAGGCAGAGCCCCCTAGTTTGGATATAAAATCGGTTCTAATTTTCGTACAAACAAAAGTTTTTTTTTTTTTTTTTTTTTTTTTTTTTTTAAGAAACCTAAAAGATTATCGATTTTTTTCCCCTGCCAAAAATGGCCATTTATGGTCTATGTTTATTCATAATAGTCATGATCATTATACCCATATGGTTTATGTTTATTCAGACAAACAGCATCTGTCTGACTCTTTGCACTCAGTTAAATAGTATTACAGTTAAATAATAGTTAACATATTATTTAGGTTTAGTGCAGCATGTTTATCCTATTAAAAATAGTATAAATAGCACTGCATGTTAATGTACTCACACACACACACACACAAAAAAAAAAAAAAAAAAAAAAATCGTGTACATCACGGTCTATGGCAGGTATTTTTTAAAACACATTTTAAATATTCTTATGCTGCACAGAATGTATTAACATACATTACCCAGATGCACAAAAGCATGCTTCGTATGAAATACGCTATGATGAATATTGACGATTGGTTAGTTAGGGCCACAAAAAAATATTCAGACGCTTTATGGGATGCAAGTGGAAACTGTTCAGTTCGATTTCAACCGTAACTGAAAAAAAATGAACACTATACAAATTGGCAACAATACCACGCAATCCGAACTCTTTTATTTAGTTCAAAAACCTGTCTCCGCCGCTGCGTAAATGAGGAACACGTGTAAACAATGTAGTCAAATAATTTTAATATTTTGAGTTTAAAAAATAACTAGTTGGCATAGGTGGACTCTGCTCAGTTCCTCATCATACTTATGTTCTCATAAATTTCTAGTTTGAGACATATAATCATGTTAAAAGAAAAGAATATGACCAAAGCTTGATACAGTGACAGAATGAAATCCCCGCCTAATAGGCTATCCACCGTTCACTTCGATATATTTATCTTATTCTAATCTATTAATTTATTTTATCAGGGTCAATTCCGTTGTTTAGTTTTCATGCTACTATTTCCAATGCAATAATCCTCAAAATTCATATTTATATGAAAAATTTACAATTTCGCTATGTTGGTAAAATCGTAAATTACGAATAATTTACGAAATTTTCCTATTAGAATATTTGTATTCAATCATGTTCAAACAAATATTATAAATGTAATTTTGAAGTTGTCTAATGTATTTAGGATCCTCAAAATGGAAGTTTATGCTCAAATTTGCCTTGTTTTGACATGTCAAGTAAATCGTAAATTTCAAATAACTTACGAATTTTTTAAATTGGAAAAATCATAGTGTATGATATTCATGCCAGTATCCTAAATAATATTTCGAAAGTGGTTTGACATCTTTATGATGAAAATATCCCTCAAGATTGACGTTTATGTGAAATTTTGCCCTATTCTGCCATGTTAAGAAATTCGTAAATTTCCAATAACTTACGAAATTTTTATATTGGAAAATTCATAGTCATTAATATTCATACCAGTGTTCTAAATAATATTTCAAAAGTAGTCTGACATCTTTACGATGAAACTATCTCTGAAAATTGACGTTTATGTGAAAATTTGCCCTATACTGCCATGTTAAGAAATTCGGAAATTTTCAAAGTAGCATATTTATAGTTACTGATGTTCCTTCCGGCATCAAAACTGATATTTTAAAACTGGTCTGACATTTTTACAGTAAAAAGTTTACATTTAATGCACGTTTAAGTGGATTTTTGTCCTATTCTCCCATGTTAAGAAAATCATAAATTTCTAATAACTTACGAAGTTTTTAAATTCGAATGTTGCAAATGAATAGGGTTCTTGCCAGTGTCGAAAGTAATATTTTAAAACTGATCTGACCTCTCTGCGACGATTTGTTCTTGAGATATCGTGTACACAGACTAACAAACTAACGGACTCCCTACAGACAGACACCATACAAATTTTGTCATTTTCGGATTCCTCACACCTGAAAACGTGTAAAAAAAAGTAAAAAAACCGAGGTCGAAAATTTTCACGATTACCTAAGTTCCCCATACCTATAGTATGATGGGGAACTAAAAATAATAATAATAATAACCAAGTGTGTTTTTCGCATTTTTAGGTAGAAAATAAGATACTAAAAACGTGGAAATTTTGTTGTTGTTGTTGTTGTTTGTTTGTTTGTTTTCAGAAAACGAGTACTAATTTAACGATTGTGAATTTTCTGGATGTGAAAACAGAATTTCAAAAAATGCATCAAGTAATGAGTAACTGTGGAAGCAAATTTCCTCATAAAATAACACAGTCTTTAACTGTCGACGAAATTTGGCATTGTACGCTCTTAATATGGTAGATTATACAGCACTTTCTAGACAGAAAAATAATTTTCAATAAATTAAATTTTGTGAAAAAGGCTATTTTTATAAATTAGAATTTCGTGAAGTTTTTTTTTTTTTTTTTTTTTTTTTTTTTTTTTTTTAGGGGGGGGGGGGGTTGTAATTTTCTAAATCGGTATATAAAAAGCTCCAGTTTTCATCAAGATAAATCCCTGTAAATGTACACAGAAAATGATAAGTGATAATATTGCGTGGTAACACCATAAATGGGTCAAACATTATGTAACAATTGCTTTAAGTCTAAATAATTAAATAAAATCGCCAAGCTTTTGTTTTCTTTCTACACTTGCGCAATTTTATTACTTTTTCCCATATTCATGAAAAGAGAGTATTTATAATTATTCGTAAAAATTTTAGACTTTTGGTTTTCCACGTTTCCATATGTTTTTAAGAACTTCCGAACGCGTTTTGCCCATTTCTGAAATAATATCTATCAATCTGTCCGTGACAAACATTTTGTAGCAGCATTTATCAAGAACTAATGAACATAATTCCATTGAGATTTATATTTAGGTGCATCTTGATATTAATTGGATGATAATTTTTGCTGCATATCGCTCAACAGGTGGCATTCACCTCGTCTTACTTTTTTTTAAGAATTTTTAATATGGCAGTATAGGACAAAACTCCGTATAAGGGTCATTCCATCATAAATTTGTTTTGGAGGGGACATTAAAAAAAAATAATAATAATATGTATCATTTAAACAATTTAAAAAAAAAAAAGATTTATTATTATTATTATTACGGCATGATAAGCTAATTGTCAAAAGAAAATGAACTCGTAGATTTTTTTTTTTTTTTTTTTTTTTTTTTTTTTGCAACAATTAAGTTATAGCTAATATTTTAATGGCTATTGTTAAAGCTATTAGGAAGTTATTATTTTTATATTTTAATTAATTAAAAGAAAATTAATCAAAATTTCGAAAAGCGGGCTTCGAAGCATTGTGTTGTAATCGGGTTCTGAGCTACTGTGAAGACTGAAGAGTTTCAAATGTCTAGCTAGTAGGGAAGTTAGTTAAAAATCGATTGCAAGATTTGTACCGGACAAACAAGAATGGAAGTTAATAAAAACATGGTAAAAAGACAAATTTGCACGACATTTATAATTTTTTTTAAAACAATAATTTTTTGCCAAGCCCCCACTGATAATACAATATCAATAGCTTTCCGCCTAGAACTTTGCCTGTAAATGCCATTTCCTTGCAATGGCAGTGCTCACGATCGAAAACTTGTATATCTGTAATAAGTCACAAATGCTACAATTTTTTTTTTTTTTTTTCCAAGACAAAAATAAATAAATTAAATAAATAAATAAAAGACAAATTCGTACAATATTCGAAATATTTTTTTAAATAGTAACTTGTCTTCCCCATCGACAATACAATATCAATAGCTTTCTATTCAGAAAACTTTGCCTGTAAATGTCGTTTCCTTGCAATACGACTACTCAACTACTCATGATGGAAAACTTGTATTTATGTACTAAATCACAAATACTACAATACCACAAGAATTTTTTTAAGACATCCGTCTCACTCCCCCTACCCCCCCCCCCTCAAAAAACAGTAATAATAAAATAAATAAATCGTACTACATTCGAAAATCTATTAGAGCAGTAATTTTTCGCCAAGCCCACACCGATGAAGCAACAATCAATAGCTTTTTACCAGAGAGCTTTGTCCGTAAATGTCGCTTCCTTGAAATGAGATTATTCGTGCTCAAAAAATTTTCTTTATACTAAGTCATACAAGCAGAGCTCGATGTCTCTTCGAGCTTCGCCTATTACTTTTTTTATATATATATATATATATATATATATATAATAACACTGACATTATTATATTATTTGACATTTTCTAAAATTAGTAACTATTCGCCAATGCTTAAATGCCCACTTCAATGATGCAATGTCAGTGACTTTCAACTTAGAGAACTTTGCCTGTAAATGTCGATTCCTTGCAATGACACTATTAGTGCTCAAAAATTTCTCTTTACCACAAGAGTTTTTTAGGAATAGGAGGACTATTAGTTTCAATCTGGGTAAAAACGTCGTTGGCAGTTTTTGTAGATCAGTTTTGTATAAAACCAAAATAAATTAGAAATATCAGTCCTATCCTTACAAATTTGGTAACAAATGAAAGAGGCAAACTTTCTAAATCCAGGAGTGGAAACTGTTTTTCGATACGACAATTACATTTTTTAAAATTAACTAGAGTATGAAATTTAGGTGTCAACACTTCATTTTAATTCATTTCAATCGTTTTAAAAAGTACGTGGCCCAGTTTAACGGCCAAAAAATGAGATAAAGAATAAATTAAAAATTAAAATTTTACAGATTGAAATTAATAGTCCCGCGTACTAAACTAAATTCTGTCTTTGACAGAATTTATTTATTTAATAGTAATAATAAAAATAAAAATAAGGAAAAATGTATTATTCGACATTTTCTGAAAACAGTGACTATTCGCCAATGCTTAAATGCCCACTATAATGATGCAATGTCAATAACTTTCAACCTAGAGAACTTTGCCTGTAAATGTCGTTTCCTTGCAATGAGACCATCTGTGCTCATAAGCTAGTTATGCATTTCTCAACTTAGAAAATTAAAAAATAATAATAATAGCTAAAAAAAAAATGAAAAATTCGAACAGTATTTGAAGTTTTTTGAAAGTAGTAATTTTTCGCCAAGTCACTAACCCCCTCCCCCCATGATGCAATATCAATACTTTCAATCTAGAGAATTTTGCGTGTAAATGTCGTTTCCTTGCAATGAGACTAACCTTGCTCGAAAACTAATTATCTCTCTTTACTGAGATATCTTTAATACATCTTTCTCGTAACACAAATATAAATAAATTTGTACAGTGTTTGGAATTTTCTAAAATGTGTAGTTTTTCGTCATGTCGCCGAGCACACACCGATGATGCAATATCAATAGCATTCAACCTAGAAAATTTTGCCTGTAAATGTCGTTTCCTTGCAGTGAGACTGGCTCTGCTCGAAAACTAATTATTTCTCCTTACTGAGATATCTTTAATATATTTTTCTCTTAAAACAAATTAAGTAAATAATTCATCATGTTCATGTTGCTGCGCACAATTCGATGATGTCATATCAATACCTTTCATCCTAGAAAATTTTGCCGGTATAATCGTTTCATTGCAATGAGACCTTGCTAGAAAACTAATTATTTTTTCTTACTGAGATATTTTCAGTACTTTTTTTTTTTCTTTTTTTCCCCCTAAGATAAAAAAATTAATAAATGAAGATAAATTTGTACTGCATTCGTAGTTTTATAAAAGTAGTAATTTTTCGTCATGTCACCAAGCACACTTCGATGATGCAATATCAATAGCTTTCAATTTTAAGAATTTTGCCTGTAAAAGTCGTTTCCTTGCAATGAGACTAGCCTTGCTCGAGAACTAATTAATTTTCCATACTGAGTGAACTTCAGATTTTTTTTTTTTTTTTTTTAATCATTATTATTAAAACAAAAATAAAAAAAAATAATAAATTAAATCCGCACAGTTTTGGAAATTTTCTGAAATCAGTAATTTTTCAAGTCGCCAAGCTCAATCGCATGATGCAATAGCAATATCAAAAACTTTTAGTCTCTCTCTCTCTCTCTCTATATATATATATATATATAGTAATACAATAATAAAATATAATAATATCAGTGCAAATTTTATGAAATTCAAAGATGATTCAACCTCAGCATTAAAACAATTATTCAGATCATAATCGCAGACCAGTCATATCAAATCAGAAAAGAATTAAAGATAAATCGAAATGAATTTTGGAGATGAGAAAAAAGCATGATTTGCATTCCAACGTTTTCAAAGGCCTGGTAGAATGCAAATATGCTAAGAAATGGATGTTTTTCTGTCACAAAGAAAGCAAAAGCTAAGAATTTCTTTGTTCACAGGCCCGAAACATCCATTGAAAATCCATAAAAAAGAAGATCAAAATCACAATATTACCTGAAATAATCCTAAGACATATTTATTGGAGATTGAAATAAACATACAAAATTACTTAATAAAATATATTTGAAACTGATTCAAATACAAGATACCCATGTGAAAAAAACAGAAAAATTCAATCCAGAAAAACTAAGATACAATGCACATGTAAAATTTAACAATCAGAACTCAGTTAAACACACAGTTAATCAGGTCAAAATTGCAGTGACCATTGAGTAATAAAGGATGCGCAGTGTTATTCAGGTAAATTAAGGATTCATACGTATTCAGATCCTAAAAAAGCAGATTATTATTCATAATTATTTTAGCATGGATAGTGCTGCCATCTAGAGTATTGAGATGAAAATAATAGTAAAATAAAATAAAATGAATTATTCATAATTATTTTAATGTGAATAATAGTAATAAAAATAAAAATTATAAATAAATAATAAATAATAATATTTACAATAATAAAATAAATAAATAAATGATTAAAAGAATTTTTGAATCAAGTGTTTGGGATAGCCATTAATTAATGCTAATTTTTTAAAAAATCGAAATTGTACTTTTTGATGTTTATCAGACACTAAATTTTTGATACGTAGATTAAAATTAAGAAGAATATTGACAAATACAGATTTATGTAAACATGTTTGAAAATTAGTAAAAAAATGTACCTTAAAGGGGAAATCTTTCTTTTTATCATATAAGTCAAATTCTAATTTGCCATTACAATTAAGAATAATTTTTAAACCTAAGAAACTAATGACATTAGATTCCAAATCAGTACTACTAAGAGACAGATTTTCAGGATAATTAACAGGTAAGTTTAGATTGGTGTGATGTTTATCCAAGTATAATATAATTATATCATCTATGTATCGTAGTAATTTAAAGTTAGTACACTCAATATCACGCTCATAATAATATAAGTATAGATCAGCTAATATACTAGAAGCAATGCAATATATATATATATATATATATATATATATATATATATATATATTAGTAATTGCATTTTTTCGCCATTAACATAAATTTATATTTATGAAAAATGTGTTGTTTTGTAGAAATTTTTCCCTAAGAAATAAGGTCACAAACTTCCTTTTGGATCTACCCTTGATATTGCTTATACATCTTATTTTATAAAAGAATCTTTTCAACTACACTGTTAAAAATTTTTGTAAATTTCATGTAAATATTTATCCAGAGTCTTTGTAAATTTACAGTAATCTATATATTAATTTGAAACGTGTTTTTGTCTGTCTCCACTAAATTGAGAGAACGGCTAGGTGTAAAAATTTGGTTGAGGTATATAAGAAAAGGTCTTGGTCTGTAGATGTGTTATGAAAAGAGAAAAATATAAAAATTCGAACGGTTCTCCCCCATCCTGGGGGGGGGGGGGGGGTTAAAAACACGTATGTGAGCTTAACTTAGCTCCAAATTACTTCACGGTGAAGAAATTGTACATGGGGGGACTAGACTCAAGTACTAAAAAATCAATATCTGCGATTTTGGAATTTTCGATTTTAAAGTGGGAAAAAAGGGGGAAAGTAGATTTGGAGGGGGAAAATTAGCTTGAGAAGGAAATCCGTTCTAGACCCACACATGTAGCACCTCATTTTAAAGGTCGTGAAATTTCATGTTGATTGGGGATGTTCGTATACAATGTAGTACGCCCCCTGGTGTTGAAAAATGAAACTAGGTGATTTTGTAGTAGACCCTATCATGTTACACCTTATTTTAAAGGTCTTGGTAATTCCTGATCGTTGGTGATGTTCGTGCAGAACACACTGTGCCCTCTGGTGGTGGAAAGTGCAACTAAAGGATTTTGCAGTTGACACCACCATGTGACACCTTATTTGAAAGGCCTTGGAAATTCAAGACGATTGGTGATAAAGGTCTTAAAATTTCATGTTGATTGGGGATGTTCGTATACAATGTAGTACGCAACCTGGTGGTGAAAAATGGAACTGGGTGATTTTGTAGTAGACTCTATCATGTTACACCTTATTTTAAAGGCCTTGGTATTTCCTGACGGTTGGTGTTGTTCGTATAGAATATGCTGTGCCCCCTGGCGGTTGAAAGTGCAACTAAAGGATTTTGCAGTTGTTATCATCATGTGATACCTTATTTGAAAGGTCTTGGAAATTCAAGGCGATTGGTGATGTTCGTATACAACAAAATGCGCCCCCCGGGTGGAGGAAAGTGGATTTTGCAGTGCGTGCGTAGCATGCCTGCTATACGGTGTCGCAGCCACAGGCAGCGGTAACACGAGTCAGAGGTTCGTTCGGTTCATAGTTAATTTTTGAGAATTTTTAGCGGCCTGCATATGCGCAGCCACAGGCACCGGGGTCACGAGCCCGAGTTCCATTCTGTTTGAGGTAATTTTTTTTGTTACAGATGATTATTATTATTATTATTATTTTGTGATGCTTTCTTTTAAAAATAGAAATTCAAACAAAATCGAGTTAAAGATATAAAACCATACGAATTTAAAGTTCATTTAAGGTTATTATCATGGACCTGGGCATTGCCGGGCGGGATTGTTCGGTTCCAGGTTAATTTTTGGGATTTTTTTTTTTCTTTTTTTATGTTATTAGCGGCCCGTGGACCCGGGCAACGCCGGGAGGGTCAGCTAACATGTTGTCTTAGTATTCAACGAAATAGAAAATAAGAGATAGCAACTGTTTATTTGGAGTCAGTTTGACGTCACATTGACAGTACTTTGTAGAAAGTGATGTCATATATAGTATTTTTATTTATAAGCATTTTTCCGACTTTCTTTTTTTTAAGTAAAAAGTCGTAAATTATATTAGATGTTTTAGCTGGAAATACATTTAAATAATGATGCGACGATTTTTGAAACATTACGGTCAATAAAGGGATCGTCGAATTCGACGGGTTCCAGCTAGTTCTTAGTTAAAAGTGAATAATCGAGATTCATTCTCAATCTTTATTCTGTATTTTTACCTAATTTTATTATTTAATTTTTTAGTTAAAATTAAAAATGACTTTAGAAAAAGCATTCCAAGTCCGAAATATATTCTCACCAATATTTAATTAAATTAATATTCATTATTAAAATGAATGTATAAAATGAGTTTTTTAACATCTCCGTTTATTTTTCTCTGTAATTTTACGTAAGACTTAAGATGATAGATTACACACAGTTTTCTGTTGAAATTTTCAACAGTGTAATGAAATACTTTTTCTTAATTAAATGATATCACTTACAGAACTTTTGAAAAGGAAGAATAAATGATAACTAGATACAGAAAAAAATTTGAAGTGCAGAATCGAGCCAAGAATTTCGAGGCTTAACAGGTGGCAAATAAAATGTTCACCGTATTGATATAATTTTTTTATAACGTCCTTTTTTTTTTTTTTTTTTTTTTTTTTTTTTTTAACAATATTATAGAATAATTTTAAATAATTTTATTGTTTTAGTATTCTTTTTGGAAAAATGTTTATATATATATATATATTATATGCAAGATATTTTTACGTTGGGGGAGTGCTGTATTTCTGCCGATTTTTCTAAAACTTTTACAATTATTAGAATCTAATGAAACATCGCCCCGTGTGAATATTTTTATTATTATTATTATTATTATAAAAGAAAGATACATATCGAAACACGAGTCTGCCTTCCGATCAACTATTTAACACTAATTTGTCCATAACTAGAATTAAGCATTTTAATTTATTATTATATTATTTATTTATTTATTAAGGGCCCTCTTCACTCACCGCCGCCGGAAGCCAAAACTAATGTTATTCAATGGGAAATTTTTCTTTACAAATAAATTATTAACCAATACATATTTTTAAATTCTGTTTTCACATTCTGAAAGTTCCCAGCTGTTAAATTGACGCACCTTTTCTAAAATATTATTTTTTAAATTTTTTATATTTTATTTTGAAGCTGCAAAATACGAATTTTCAATATGTGAATTTTTTTCATTTTGCAATTTCGAAATAAAATATTAAAAATTGAAAAATTACATTTTTAAAAAAAGGTGCGTCAATTTAACAGTTGGGAATTTTCTGAATGTGAAAACAGAATTTAAAAATATGTATTAGTTAACAAGTTATTTGTGAAGAAAATTTCCCCATTGAATAACATTGGCTCGGGCTTCCGGCTACGGTGAGTGAAGAGGGCCGTTAAATATGATGAATTCCTTTTAAAATAATAACAAGAAGATACAATATTGAGATAAAAGTTTTCTTTTCTGTAAAATAAAATGAGATATGACTATTGGTAAAATTATATTTTCTAATCGTGATGAGCATCGAGTCCCAGGACTGGTCAGGAAATAAATTTACCAAAAATTCTTTTTCAGTTTTTTTTTTTTTTTTTTTTTAACTTTTTGACGGTTTTGCAAATATGAACAAAATCGTATACAAATTGTCGAGGGAATGAGGTAGAGTTAAAGTCAAATAATTTACATTTAACCTATATTTATTTATTAAGTGTCGGCATTTCCTTTTGCATTTAAAAGAAAAACAGAAAAAAAAAAAAAAAACTCGAGAAAAATCTTTAAAGTTAAACCGTTTAATTCATGCTCCACAAATAAAAATGCAAAAATCAAATAAATAAATAAGAGTAAATAAATCGCAATATCCTCTGCCTTATAAATGGATTTCCAACAAAAAATAACAAAATGTACAACAAATCAAATTTAAGAGGACTCAAGAAAAAAAAAAGTCCTTTTTCAGTTTCTTAGCTTTTTTTTTTTTTTTTTTGCGAATTTTGATGCCACTGTCACTTTGAAATTCCTACTAGAACTCGAGATAGGATAAATCTAGTATGTTATGACCAACACAAAACTTTTTTCTATATTTCCCCATACAGATTCACGCAGTACAAATTATTTACTAAAATTATTATTTATGGAAATTATTTTCCCACGATGAATGCAGCCAATTAGCATCACAGAGAAGCATAGCACTAATGTCTTCTCTTCCTAAGTTTTTTTCCCCCCGTACCCTTGAAAAAGGAGAAAAAAAATCAATAACTTGTTTCAAATTATCACAGATTTTAAAACTATATTGACTAGTTCTTTTGAAAGATATAATAATGAAAGAAATCTTACATTTGCAGGTATTAGATAAGTTACTAAACCACTTAAAAAGAAAAAGAAAATCGATAACTTGTTTCAAATTATCACAGATCTATGGTTTTAAAACTATTAACTAGTTCTTTTGAAAGCTATAACAATGAAAGAAATCTTACGTTTGCAGACATTAGGTAAGTTATTAAACCACTTAAAAGAAAAAAAGAAAAAATCGATACAAGCTATAAATATATTTCTGTTGCATCGTGAGCTAAATAAATAAAAAAGCTAAGACTACGACTTATTCATTATTGAGCTAGTACTTATTATTTATTCTACTTTTTTTACTCAATTGGAACATTACAATACTGAAGATACTCATCCAGTAGTTACCACATACAATACATAATGTATCGCAATTCTTTTGTGTAGCCCTGTAAACCAATTAATTACTTTTATACATACCATTTTCAACAGAAACCCCGTTTTAAAGCCTATTAATACATCAATTTCATTACCCTGAATGCGCCGTAACGATGCTAAGATGCATTTAAAATATCATCCATCATGTATTAACGCTATTTTGTGTGTTCCCGTACTCGAGCCACAAACACTATGTGCACAAAATACTATACATCTAATTCCAAGTAACTCATAAATATTTCATAGCTGCCAACACTGATAATTTTTAAATCATATTTATACGCCAGTATTTTTATCACATACATTTTTGGCGAATAAATAAAATTAAATAAACTGGAAACATTTATAAAATATTTTCGGTATGAAGTTTCCGTACGTGGCACCTACGATATTTGTATCGCAAATTTCAAGCCAATCGGGTGACTTTTTCACTTTCCGAACATACATTACGTAAGGAAAGTATTGTAACCCCGATAAAATTCGATTATGACATTTTGGTGTAACTACACATTTTAAGGTCTCCCGAGTGCATTTTTACAGTGATGAATGTATGTGTGTGTGTGTGTGTTTCAATGAACACGGCAACATCTGAATGCTTTGATCAATTGAGGTTAAAGTTGGTAGATAAGTTATAGATCACTATCGCACGAATTGTATAAATTTTGATGAGTGTACTTTTTTTTTTTTACGCAGACATAAAGAAAAATTCTTTTATCATTATGGACTATGAACTTAAATTATTTTAAGTGCGATAGCGTTTAACGGCCCTCTTCACTTACCGTCGCCGGAAGCCCGAGCCAATGCTATTCTATGGGGAAATTTTCTTTACAAATAACTTATTAACTAATACATATTTTTAAATTCTGTTTTCACATTCTGAAAATTTACAACTGTTAAATGGACGGACCTTTTTTTTAAAAAAAAAAATGTATTTTTTTAATACTTTATTTTAAAATTGTAAAATGAAACAATTTCACATATTGAAAATTCGCCTTTTGCAGCTTCAAAATAAAATATAAAAAATTAAAAAAATATTTTTTTAAAAAAAGGTCCATCCATTTAATAGCTGGGTATTTTCAGAATGTGAAAACAGAATTTAAAAATGTGTTTTGTTTAAATTACTATTATTTTTATTATTAATTTTTATACATTTTATATATTCAAACTATTTAAAGTTCGCTTTAGTAAAGTTAAATTGTTTAAATCTTAAAAAAAAAAAAAAACAGATAAATATTTAATATTGCGAGATTATCAATTATAGCTATTTTACTGAAACGTACAAAAGAATTAGCATACATTACGATCCATTAAACGATATACAACTTCGGGTGAAATACTTAAACACCTTATTAAGATTTTTTTCCTTTTGCATATTAAATTATTTCTCTCATTTAAAAAACATTAATTGTTAAATTTTCGGAAAGTCAAATAAAGTCCTTTCATTTTTTTTTTTTTTTTTTTTTTTTTTTTGTGCGTGTGTGCGAGTATTATGAAAATATATACAGACACCAAGAAATAGTAAACTCAACAGAAAAGCGCCACCGACTCTTTCGTCAAAAATGTATAACAAATGCAGTTTAAAAGAATGAAAAATTCGATACAAGCTATAACATTCTCATGTACATTGTGAGGAAGAAAACGAAAATCCATTTTTCCTCTCTGCTTCTTTTCTAAACTAAATTACACGAATAAAAAAACAAGCCTCTCCGGTTCGGCGATTTCTTTATGGGAAATAAATCCCAGTGGTCAGCAGCGTTGTTTGGCGGCGTCCTTGGCCTTCGTTGCTTTCCCGCCCGACCTGCCCACCCCGATAGCCTTTCTCGTCCAACCATTGGCTCTTCGGCCACCGTGAGGGGCGGGGTTTTCGCGACCCACAGGTAAAGGGGCCGTCGCCCCGTTTTCCTTTTGTTGCAAAGGTATTGTTTCGTTGTTTCACAGACGTAACTATGTTAGCTGGCTTTAAAAGAGATTTATATACAAAGTTGAACGCCATTCAAAGCGGGGATAGTAGATTTTTCTCCTCTTTTATTCAAATTTATTCGGCGTAGTTTAATATTATATTCACGCATTCTTTTTTGGAAATAACTGAAGACTGTATCGGAAAAACTCTATTAAGCGAACAGTGAATTGTTGCATTGGAATTTATGGCGTTTTAGTTAACAATGCAGACCAGCAATGGATAATTTTCGATGTCTTTCATTTACGCGTCCCCTAAAATATGTCGATCCTGGCTTTTAAAATTTTAAATGATGGGAAAATGTTTCATATCGTTTATAGTTGTTTACTTACCGCGCAGTTTTTAAAGAGTTGTGTAGTAAACAAACAAATTAAATGAGAAATTTATAAATATTTATTAATTAATTACACAAATTTCAAAATGTTCGACGGTGGAAAAATTCCACTACTCGTCGATGTGTTGTGCAATAAAACGCACCGGAAAACTAATATTAAATGATGAAAAATAAAAAAATTACATCGCTGTCCCTTAAACTTTCTGCTTACTTTATAGGATTGCTCCTTCTTCTTATGAGTTCCCACCCAAAAAAATATATTTTAATGTCGTTTTACAGCGCATTTTCTTTGTAATTTTCTCCTATTTTCATTTAAAAGTGAATTCAAAATCTGGGTGCATGCTTCCAACCCTAACCATTCAAAGTTGAATAAAAATTGTCGACGCAAATTTCGTAAATAGTTTTGCAATATATGGTATTTATGAACGAATTTTAGTGTAGCCAAGTCTTCCGACTTAGACTTAAAACCACTATTTATTTGGGGTATCCCTACAAATTAACGAGTATTTATTTATATTTCAGGGCGGTGACAAACTACATTTTTTCTCTGATTTTTCCACCAGTGTTTTACTTTTCGAATTTTAAATAGAAAGTTTGCATGGTTAAGTATAAAATGATCATATACGTATACTGGTGGAAGAATCAGAGCAAAAAAAGCGGGTCTGTAGCCACCTGTATTTGTGCCATTTTACTAAGATTAAAGGTATTGGAACTTATTATTACAAAATAATGGTATTAATTATTGCGGGGGGGAAAAAAATGGAAAAGTTGACAATGGTGAAAGTTCTTATTTTTCAACATTCGATTATGATTTACAATCGAATAACCTCGTCATTGCACAAACAGTAGCTAAATCAACTATAAATCTTATAGAAATTGCTTTTTAAAACAGCGCCTTAATAATTTATATTAATTTCAATATGTTGATTAAGTATAATTCATTTATATGTACTTATCCGTAGACCGTAAAAGCATACATTTTTTTTTTTACGTTCCAGGAAAACATGCTATAGTGAAGCATAATAAGAAATTGATTTTGCTGCAAACCATGATTAAAAATCACCTAAAAATCACCGCAATTAAAAATCACCTAACTTTCCAAATTGAAAAAGTTTGTACAAAAGAGAAAAAAAAAAAAAAAAAAAAAAAAAACTCAATTTTATTCAGTTACACAGGTCAGCGAAATCGTACTTTTCAATTTTTTTTCTGTACTGCGTTAAGTGTACTGCATTAACACATTACCCGTTGCGTGAAATAATTGCATTTTACAGTTAACTAAAAAAAGGTATTTTATATTAAGTATTGTTTTTAAGTAAGAAAAGGATAGATGTTTATTTCATTACAAAAAAAAGTGATGTGAAAAATAGTTTTAAGTTTGAAAATGGATTTCAAACTTGAAACACTTTTCAAACAAAAAATTTAGAAAATCTTCATATTTGAATGAGTTTACATAACTTGTAAAAAAATGTTTTCGTAATAAAATAATTACTTTTGTAGTCATCTGTAGTTTTTTCTGTTTTGTGCGTCCTCAAGGAAATTTCCGTAAACATTTATTTGTATTAATTCTATACTCTTATTCCACTGAAGTTGTACAAATACAACACTCTATTTTTAGCAAGATAAAACTAATTTTAATAATTTTATTTTAAATTATTGTTATATATGATCAAAACAATGAGCGTTACTGTTTGTATTCAGAAAAAAAAAAAAAAAAATCATTATTTCTAGTTGTAGCGGTTAATGTGTTTTGATACGCTGAATGATTTTTACAGAAATGATTGTCTTTTCTTCTTATCCCGTAAGGAATTTTCACAAAGTAAGGATGAAAATCGGAAAATTTTACACAGAGGCTATACTAACAATTTCGAAAAGAATTATGTATAAAATACATTAAATTAGGATATTAATTAATTAAGCATTGTCTTTTAAATGTGTTTCTTTGTATCGAAGCTCTATTTAAAGTTTTTCCCTTGACTTGAAGGCCTTGATGGGAGGGGGGGGGGGATTATCTCTGCAGCATCCAACAATAATCTACTAACATTTTAACACTCAATCGTTTCTGATCCCTCCTCTACATTTCTTTGATGTCTTGATAAAATAAGTTTCCTTATTCTTCACTCACATCACCCAGATTTTCTGGGAAATAACTTAGAGGAGAGTCCAAAGAGAGAGAGAGAGAGAGAGAGAGAAAAGGAACTTTAAGCTCAAACAATCTCCCCCTCCCCCCCACCAAAAAAAAAAAAAAACTGTACGTGATGGAAATTTAATAGTTTTTCCTTATTTAGCATTCAAAAGTATCCCCAGAAAAAAAAAAAAAAAAAAAAAAAAAAACATCATCTTGAAGAAAAAAAAAAAAAAATAGTTGGCATAGGTGGACTCTGCTCAGTTCCCCATCATATTTATGTTCTCATAAATTCCTAGTGCGAGACACATTATAATCATGTTAAAAGAAATGAATTTGACCAAAGCTTGATACACTGACAGAATGAAATCCCCGCCTAATAAGCTATCCACCGTTCACTTCGATATATTTTTCTTATTCTAATCTATTAATTTATTTTATCAGGGTCAATTCCGTTGTTTAGCTTTCGTGCTACTATTTCCAATGCAATAATCCTCAAAATTCAGATTTATATGAAAAATTTACAATTTCGTTATTTTTTAAAAATCGTAAATTACGAATAATTTACGAAATTTTCCTATTAGAATATTTGTATTCAATCATGTTCAAATAAATATCATAAATGTAATTTTGAAGTTGTCTAATGTATTTATGATCCTCAAAATGGAAGTTTATGCTCAAATTTGCATTATTCTGACATGTTAATCATAAATTCCAAATAACTTACGAATTTTTTAAAATGGAAAAATCATAGTCTATGATATTCATGCCAGTATCCTCAATAATATTTCGAAAGTGGTTTGACATCTTTACGATGAAACTATCCCTAAGATTGACGTTTATGTGAAATTTCGCTCTATTCAGCCATGTTAAGAAATTCGTAAATTTCCATTAACTTACCAAATTTTTATTTTGGAAAATTCATAGTCATTAATATTCATACCAGTGTCCTAAATAATGTTTCAAAAGTAGTCTGACATCTTTACGATGAAAATATCGCTCAAAATTGACGTTTATGTGAAATTTTGCCCTATACTCCTGTGTTAAGAAATTCGTAATTTTCCAATAACTTGCGAAATTTTCAAATTAGAATATTTATAGTTACTGATGTTCATTCCGGCATCAAAACTGATATTTTAAAACTGGTCCGACATTTTTACAGTAAAAAGTTTCCATTTAATGCACGTTTAAGTGAAATTTTGTCCTATTCTCCCATGTTAAGAAAATCGTACATTTCTAATAACTTACGAAGTTTTTTAATTTGGATGTTGCAAATGAATAGGGTTCTCGCCAGTATCGAAAGTAATATCTGATCTGACCTCTCTGCGATCATTTTTTCGTGAGATATCGTGTAAACAGACTAACAAACTAACGGACTGACACACTAACAGACACCCTACAGACAGACACCATACAAATTTTGTAATTTTCGGATTCCTCACACCTGAAAACGTGCAAAAAATCAAAAAACGGAGGTCGAAATTTTTCACGATTACCTAAGTTCCCCATACCTATAGTATGATGGGGAATTAATTATCGTCGACCTGTGCTATTAACAAAATTTTTCCACACGTAGTTTATTCACCTTAATTTCTGACAAAAAAAGAATTTAATTTCTTTACCAAAACTCTTTTCCATAGAAAATTCTCTAAACCAAACGCGGGTTTCATTTTTATTTCCCTTGTTAATTTATTACGAGTATAAATTAAAATTAATTAAGCATAAGTTATTTAAAATATTAGAAAAAGAAAAGAAAAATCTTCTTTTAAAAGAACGGGGGAGTGGGAGAAGGTAATGCGGGAGACAACCTGCAAAAGTATCTCTCAGTATCTTTATGGAACTCCCAGTTCGACAAACTAAATCACTCCATACTGTCCTGCATCGGGCCGGGTACCCGCGGGTTACTCGCTTTGCGGGTAGGAGTTCACATCAATTTTTGACCAGCGAGTCTACCCGCAAAATATTTTTCTCCGAAAAAAATTTTTATGTTGCTTTTTTGTGAATACAATCTTTTGATTGCAGAGATTGGATGACATTCTCTTCCTTTATACCAGTTTAAAGCCTCACAACATAAATTTAATTCATAAAGAAGAAATGCATAGAGATTAATACTTGCCGTTTTAAAAAGCTATATGAGAAAAATATTTGCCTTCCAACATATATTTGCTTCCTTGTTTTGTTTTCTTTTAATATACTGTGAATATTTAAAACAGTGGATTTTTTAAAAGTAAGTGTAATACACAAGAAAATTTGTTATATTATGCACTAAAGTTTTGTTTATAATTAAACTAGTTATTTTTAATATAATTTTAACTATACTTGTAACATTTATGTAATAATTAATTCTCTGAAAGGTATGTTCAATAATATAATTGTATTTCTTGAAATAGAATTTTAATTCAGTCTCTTATATAATATAAATTGAATAATACTTTTTTACGGGTCGCGCGTCAGAAGCTGCGGGTTCGGGACGGGTTGCGGGTCAAAAGCCGTCGGTCGGGTGCGGGTCAAGTTTACTCGACCAGTGCAGGACTCTACTCCGTGGCAAAAGAATAACAATAATGATTCTGTGATCCGCCTGAATGGAAAAACTCTCCGGATTCCATTATGGAAAACTGGGCTTTCGTCATTTGCCGTTTGCGTTCAACACTTGCTTGGCAGAGGAAGGTGTATGAAAATTTTAAGAGTTTGCATAAAAGAAAAATCTCAACTCCGTTCATTGTTAACAAAACATTCATTTTTATATAGAGAGTTTATTCACCTTCATTTCCCAGAAAAGGGATTTTCTACAGTAAAATTCCCTTCCACGAAAAGTTCTCGGAACCGAACGCGGATCTGATAATTTTTTTTATTATTCTTAGCTTTCCTACGACAATAAGTCAAAAAAAAAAAAAAGCACAAAAGTTATTCGAAATATAGCGAAAAAAGAAAGAAAAAAAAAAAAAGAAGAATCTCCCTCCAAAAGAAAGGGGGGAAGGGAGGATGCGGGAGAGAGCCTGCAAAAGTATCCTTATAATCCATTTGTGGAACTTCCAGTTCGACAAACTGGATCACCCGATGTCGAAAGAATCCTTGCAAATGCATATCGCGTTACTCCAATGGTAAAGATTCGGGGAAACTCTTTAATAAAAAAAAAAAAAAAAAAAAAAAAAAGGAACTTCGATCAGTATCGGATGATAGGTCCTCTTCGACGAAAAACTCCAATCAGACATAAAATGGCTCGGGTCCAAATTGCTTCATAAACAACTATGTATGCCGCAACGTCCCCATGGAAACGGCAAGAGATTAACCCAGATTATATTAATTTTAGAAGAGATTATTAATTAATAAACTAGACGACTTAAACGGATTTCATAAACATTCATGGATTTAACACATGTATCTTGTTACACCAGTGCGGAACTTGGAATTTAGGATTTGGATGAACGTAATTAATGGAGCTGGAGCTAGAGCTAAAGATAGAGGACATCACGGGTTTGGCCCGTATTTGACCCTGCCAAACAGGGACTAATTTTCAAACAAGTCGGGTCAGCAAAACAATAACGAATTTCCATGCAGGAAATATATATATATATATATATATATTTCCAATTTACTAAAAATCTTTTTATCTATAAACTCATGTTAAAGTAAACGTAAAAAATCTGGAGTGACTCCACTTAACTTTCCAAACATTAAGTAATTAACGGTTGTATCAATAAATTAAACTAAGAGAAGTCGTTATATAAACAAAAAGGGAAATTATAATAGGGTGTTTGAGTATTTTTTCCCATATTGTATGATGTTTAATTTAACGCTATTGCACTAAATTTACAGAGACTCAGGATAAACATTTACATTAAATTTACAGAATTTTTTAACAAAGTAGATGATAAAACTTTTCTTTAGTCATTTATTTTAGATAATTTTATATACTAGTAGGTCATATGAAGTTCTGTTTTGTGAAAAAATTTCAACTTGATTGACTGTCTGTCTATTCCCGTTCTGATCTCCGCAAATATATTTTTAGCATGTCTTGAAACTGATGATCACAATTGCAGGTTTCCTATTCAAAATAGTATTCATGTCGTTACTAATTTCGCGGGCGTACAAAGAAAAGAAATAAAATACGTTACTGTCGTGGAGGCATTATGCCCTGGTATGTAGGGTCTAGGTCTAGATGAAGAATATTTTTAAGCACTTTCCATGGTACGAAATGTAATGAAATTAGCATCACTTTTCAGATTCGCAAAAGTATCATTTCTATTGAAAATGGTTGGATTAGCATTGACGTTTTGTTTACAAGATCACACAAAGGGATTCGGATACACTAAGCAATATAAATGGAAATGGGTGAAAGAAGATTTTAGTGGTATTAACCATTTTTAATACCTTCCTGCATAATTTGATAAATACCAATATTTTCAGCTTGACTTTCTGTCTGTCTGTGTGTGTGTGTGCCTTCTGTCTGTCTATAATAATGAATTTCTGTTTATGCATTCGTATTGTCAAAAAATCAATAGTTTTGTTAATGAATATTCTATACCATAGCTATATAAAACCTCTGAAAAGTAACCCCCCCCCCCTCCACTTTTTTTTTAATCGGGGTGGGTTTAATTATTATATCTTTTTTTTTTTTTTTTTTTACTTTTTTCTATATTCAATAGAAGAAAGTATTAGATTCGTAAAAAATTTCGACCTCGGGTTTTTGATAGATTTACACGTTTCGAGAGCTGTAGAACACGATTTGATCATTTTTAAAAAATGTCTGCCTGTGTGTGTGTGAGACAAAATTTTGTGGTAACTGTATCTCAGGTACTACTGAACAGAATTTCATACAAATTGGTATGTAGTTACACATTGACATAAATTAGTGCCTATCAACTTTTGGTAAAAATTGTCCAACAGCTTGCGTTGCCATCCCGCTTTTTCTAAAATTTTAACGTGGTGGTATAGGACAAAATTTTGTATAAATGTGCATAAAGAAAATTATTTTTTAATAATCATTAAGGAATTGAAAAAAAATATTCATAATAGAGATAGTCAACTGGAAAAAAAAACTGTGTATGTAAGAGCCTCGCCTCCCCCCCCCCCCCTCGAGAGGAGTAAATTTTCATGATGGGTATCTTTCAAAAGAGCTCACCAATACCTTTAAAACGAATGTTTGAACCATGGATCTGCGATAATTTAAAATAAAGTTATCGAATTTTTTTCACTTTTAACAAAAAAAAAAAAAAATCTTTTTATTTTTTATTTTTTTAATGTAATATTGAGAATAAAATTGACTTTTTTTGGAGATTTAGTGTTATACTACTTCTCTAATAAGGAAATCGTCTGCATTATCATGGAAGATAATTTTTTTAAATAATAATTTTAATAAAATATTTTCACTGAGTGAATTTGTGTAGGAAAATATAGAAGAAAGTCATGTGTCACAACATACTAGTTTTTTTTTTTGTCCAGGCTGGGCCATACATTTCAAAAAACGTAGACGGTCCAGGCTCGGGCCTCAAAATTTCGTTCCGGCAAAACTCTACCTCACACAGGATGCCCATTTAGAAAGAAAAAAAAAAATTCTATCGGAGAGAGATTAAAAACGCTATATATTCTCAAAAATAATTCACAGTCAATGTTCAGCTTGCAACTTAAAAAAAAAAAAAAGTCTCGAAAATAGATGCAAGATAAATAAAAGAAAAGAAAAAAGCGTTAACACTAAATTAAACAAAACTTACTTCGCTGTATAGGTTTATTAAAAGTGCCGGGGGAGAACAGCGGCACGGAACTCATTTCTCCGTTTACCAAATCTGCTCCTCATTTGCATAAAACATTAATTATAGCGGATTCAGTTCCGCTGCAAGGGACCTTTGCGTGTAAACGAACGCGACATTACGGATTGAGTTTGGACGAAGAGAAATTTTTGTATTAAGAGACGGAGTCTCTGGGGGAATAACTAACGATAGCCAATCTTTCAAAAAAATTGATTACATGGTACAAATACAATATCTTTGTGTTGTAACATGAAATAAAACTCGGATAATTAGAGTCAAATAATAAGCCGCTAGAATTGTTACAAAATGACAGTCTTCCTGTATTGCAAAGGAAAATGCGATGAAACCTATAGCGGCAGGATAAGTCATAAGTGCATACTGCAAAGGCCATACTCAAAGATAGATAGATTTGGTACTCTTTTTCTCAATTCACAGACACATTACTTTGGAGAACATAAAAGTTTGGTTCGGTTTGGTTTATCGCTCAACTCATTTTTGTCTATTACGGATAATTAAGCGCAGATCTATTACTATAAAAGTGAATACATACTATAGCACTACAACCCCACAAACGTGAGTCATTGGCGCATTAGCAGATAATGGTTCGCGCGGTTGGTACTTGGTTACTTTGGATAAATTTCAGTTGGCTCAACTTTTTTTTTTTTTTTTTTTTTTCCTTTCCCCACCGTTGGCATTTTATTTGTTGATGGTAGCTACGGTTGACCCACCATAATGAACAACGTTACGAGTCCAACAATAATTGATGTGTTAAATTTGTATATAATGGCTCATTTCTAGCCATTGTGTAACTTCAGAGAAAATATATAATTTTATTATAGACGCATTAAAATATCGTTGAATATGTTGATTATTCGCAAGAAAGTATAACAATAGCAAATAATAAACAGTAAAATGTATTGCCAAAGTAAAATATTGCAAAATAGTGCATATGAGCCGGCAATTGGGACATCGATTCAGCCAACGGCCATTTATAACAGTTGGCCAACAAAAAAACTCAAAATTCTTTCATTGTTGGCCGATATAAATTTTGTTTGTTGGGAAACATATTTCTAACAGGTATCAAACCTCGCATCTATGTTTAAACCATCCATCGACCAGATGGGCATGAATATATAGACTCATCTATTAAAAAACAAATAAATAAATAAATAAAATTGAGTGTCAATTCGAAATCATGACGCCTGCCTTTGGGAATGACAGAGGAGCGTTATTATCAGAAGCTATCTTATCATAATTTACAGGACAACTTCGTTACACCACTGGTCGAGAAATTCTGCTCTCGCAACTGGTAGACAGAAAGTGCAGAATTCGTATCCAGGTGACACCTTCATCAGCCTAGCCGTTCCGCAGTTTTTTCCGAAAATCGCTTGAATACGGACTAGGACCACTTGGAAAGACTACAAGGAGGCTCGTTGAATTTTGTGAAGGGGCAGATAAACAGTTTCAATATTTTCACGGATTCACCCCCGCTAAGAAAAGTAGTTATGCTAAATAATTGCTCTGTTGCTTTTACCTGTAGTATAAGTGGTTTCTACGAAACGAGTATTAGCATATAAAATTCCAAGTAAAACAGTTCAACCAAAACAAATAAAAAATATATTTCAAGATTCTAGTTCAGCACGAAGATTTATCTGACTAAATATTTAACCTCTCCGCTCCAGGGGTCCACATATGTGGACCTCTATTCTTTCCTTTATAAAATCTATACCATTTAATATTTTTATATTTTGACTAAACTAATAAAAAGCTGAATAAATTGGCTTTAAAAAGATACCGATATATGGCAGCATGAAGCTAAATTTATTTCTGAAATATGTTATTTTGTCGACTTTCGTAAAACTACTTCAAAACAGTAGTCGACCACAAAAAGACGCAATTTTCATGTTTGCTTAAATTACTCAGACACTTTACCAGAATAAAATGAAAAACTGACATAGATTGGTTTATTTAAGGGCATCAATTTTTAAAATGTGTTACAGTTAGGCAGATTTTACTAACTTAGTAATTTAGAGATTAGTTGTTTAAAGTCCTTATACTTGCACCGTATATTACTAGCCCCCAGACTTATAAATTTAAGAAAAATGCACAGTTTTGTAATGTATAATGCGAACATATGTCTAAAATTCTTGAAATGTTGTTTATATTGCTATTATGGCTTCGGGTCTGAATAGGATAAATGCATTTAAAGATAACGCTCCAACAACAATAGAACTGACAAGTTTTCATGCAGTTAATAAACGCGTTCACAAAAATCTTTACAATATTATATTATCTTCGAGCTTACTCAAGCACATAAAACTTAAAAGCAAATTAACTCGACGTAAATAAGGGGAAATATGAACAAGATTTTTCAAAAATAAATAAATAACTAGGTAAATAAACACGCTTAAAAAATTATTCCCTAACTCCCCCCCCCCCCCCCCATCAGCCGAGAAATCGTTTTAGGCAAAACTTTCAAATTATTGTAAAAACACGAGGAGAGGGGGGAGGGGGGAGGTGAATTACGGAGTTTACGATGTTGACATCTTAACACGAGACGCGACGACGTGACAAGGTTGCCGATCAGAATAAAAATACGCATTCGACATACATGAGAACAACAACAAAAAAAAAAAAAAAGTCATAATTTCAAACGTTAATAAAAAGGGCACTTTATAAAGCTGGAGAAAAAAAAAAAAAAAAAAAAAGGTCGAGAGGCCAGAGCTATCCGATACCGTGTCAAGAAACGAGAGTTGAGTTGAGTTGAGAAGGACGTGGATGTTTCTTCAGTGGTCGAGCAATAACCCGGAGGTCAGTTTGAACCACTATGACGAGCAGGGAAATAAAAAAAAAAAAAAAAAAATGCCAGACGCATTTTCTTGGGAAGGGTGAAGGAAGTGGACTCGGCAGAGTAGAGGGTGGCCCGATCGAATCGAACAATGGATTACTTGTTTAAAGCAAGTCCCGATTTCTCCAACGATGAGTCATAGAGAGTATTGAAGAGATTGCTGCGATCACGGATTATGATATGGAGATGGCAGAAATTATCATTGTGGTAATTGAGATAATTAACAATTAAAAATTAGGTTTCACAGTATTCATTTATCTCCTTCAAACTTATTTCACTAAATCACCCATATGAAATATAAATTTACGGCTTATTTCAATGTAAGGAAAATACAATTCTGTTAAGTGAAATAGACCAAGTAGATGGCCAAATAATGAAATTGACAAACAAAGGATGATGATGATTGCTTGCAATGTAAAATTCACTTGAAATTTTTGCCAAAACAAATTTACAAAGGGTGCCCCTTTTTCTGTTACGCTTTGGGAGAAGTAATTTAGGCTAACTATAAGAAAGTGCTTATCGGAACCGGTAAACATAAAACTGCACCATGAGAAAATAATTTAAAGCAACATTGGTCATAGAAACTGTGAAATAAAATCTCATTTCTACATGATTTTCTGAGAGACCGCTAACAACTTAGATATAACAGAAAAAACATATTTTATTTATGACATAAGTGCCGACGTTGATTATTGAGTTTAGTGCAGTATATTCCTAAATGTGTTAATAAACCTATAATCTGACAATTATTACGTTTGAAATAGAGCACAGATAACATGAGTAACCAAGAATTAGCAAATTTTTCACGGAAAGATATTGAAGAATTTAATGATTGAAAGGAAATGAGGAAGGAAATTTTAAATTCATAAAATAGAAAGGAATTACTAAAATTTAGGAATAAAATTTTAAATTTTAAAGTACAATATTCTGAAATTTTCAAATTCGAATATTTGTAGTCAATGATGTTTAACCCTTTGTATCCCACCGGGACTTTAAAGTCCCGTAAAAAAAAATTCCTCAATATAGCCTAAATTTACTACAGAATTTCATTGGAACTTCAAAGTCCCTACAGTTTCAGTTTCAGCTTTCCCTATAGTTAAGCTAAATGTAATATGAGATGTTTTTCATGCAGCAAAGAAATATAATAAAAAAGTTTCAAACTATTTTTCCAAAAATAAGGTAATTTAGGATATAAAGGGTTAAGTAAATGAACTGTTTGAAATATTTTTTATTTTATTTTTTAATGTTTATAATTTGTATTTTAATTAATTGTAATATGTATTTCATCCAAAATTTTGATATTTTTATTTATTGAAAAGTTATGATTTTTAAAAGCATCAGTGGTTATATTAAACATAAATAAACACCTCTCAGTTGCTTTGTTAGCTATATTAATTCGTACTCTGCTATTACTCCTATTAAAAAAAATATTTATATATATTACCTTTGAAATAAATTTATGACTAAATGTAAGCTTTATTGATTTATGGAGGGAAAAAATTGGGAATGAAAGGGTTAAACCAGCAATATAAATGATATTTTAAAAAAGCCTGAAATTTTTACGATGAAAATGGACCTTCAGCGAAATTTTACCCACTTGTGCTATGTTAAGAAAATCGTAAGTTTCGAATAACTTATGAAGTTTTCAAAGTTGAATTTCCATAGTTAATGGTGTTTATGCTAGCATCATAACTGATATCTTAAAGCTGGTCTAACATCTTTACAATAAAAGTGTTCCTTTTAATGCACGTTTAAAAGAAAATTTGCCCTATTTTCCTATGTTAAAAAAATTGTAAATTTCGAATAACTAACGAAATTTTTTAATTAGAATGTCGTAAATCGATAAATTTTTTCTCCAGTGTGATAATTGATGTTTTAAAATTGGTCCGACCTTTTTGTAATCATTTGTTCTTGAGTTATACAAGACAATCTACAGATGGACGCCACGTCGATTTTGTGATTTTTGGATTCCCCATACTTCAAAAAGTGTTTTTAAAAAAGGTAGAAAATTTTCATGGACTAATCAAGTTTCTCATACCAATAGTATGATAAAGAACTAAAATAAGTTTAAAAAAAAAAAGGATTCGATTAAAACAGACTAAAACATTTGGGATTATCTATCTTTAAATAAACATCACGATAATATATATATATATCATTTTGGGGGCAGGATTAAAGTGCCCGATCGAATCAGCTGTCCTGTCAACTGGGAAAACAAAAGCCTCAAACTGACAAATCGCGTCAAATCGGAGAAAAATCTGCAACATAATTGAACGGCCCGTGTTCCTTTTCATGAACTCTGGCACGGCAGTCTGGAATAATATCCAGACAGCCGTGACTCAGGCCAAGGCATCAGCGTACAGCCTCGTTCGAAAATTGACGGCTCCTCATCATTGTTTTTCTCCTGTTTTGTCTGCTGATTGTCATTCAGAAAGATTCCTCGATTTGAAATGAGCCCTCATTAAGATAATAAAGAAAGAGTTTGTCAAATTAACTTCAATCCGATCCAATTTTTTTAGACAAACACTGCGATAATAAGATGAACAGATTTTATTTAAAACTGAAAACTGGTTTTGAAATACTAATTTTTAAAGAAGAAATATAAAGAATGCGGTTCGCATTAATTACTAAAATACTTTCCAACTAGGCTTATCCCTTATACATCGTATTAAGGGCCTGCTTCACTCACCGCCGCCGGAAGCCGAAGCTAATGTTATTCTATGGGAAATTTTTCTTTACAAGTAACTTATTAACTAATACATATTTTTAAATTCTGTTTTCACATTCTAAAAATTCCCAGCTGTTAAATGGACGGAACTTTTTTTAAAAATTATTTTTTTCATTTTTCATATTTTATTTTGAAGCTGCAAAAGGCGAATTTTCAATATGTGAATTTTTTTTCATTTTGCAATTTCAAAATAAAGTATTAAAATAATAATAATATTTTTTTAAAAAATGTCCGTCAATTTAACAGCTGGGAATTTTCAGAATGTGAAAACAGAATTAAAAATATGTATTAGTTAATAAGTTATTTGTAAAGAAAAATTTCCCCATAGAATAACATTGGCTAGGGCATCCGGCGACGGTAAGCGAAGAGGGCCGTTAACAATTCAGTGTATTTTATACTATCGGGATAACACCTCAAAATATATTAGTTCCTCATCATATTTATAAGTATGGAAGATTTAAAGTATTAATGAAATTTTTCATGTTTTTACACGTTTTGAGTAGTTAAGGGAAAAAAAAAAATACAAACTCGTTGTGCTGACTGTGGGGGTAATATCAATTTGTTGTAGTACATCTACACAAGTACACATTTTAGTACTGTGTACCAAGAAAAAAATGAACGTAAAGAGGTCAGATCAGTTTTAAAATATCCCTTATGAAATTAGCAAGAGCCCCATTTGTTTTCAATATTCTAATTTAAAAAACTTCGTAAGTTATTAGAAATTTACGATTTTCTTAAAATGGGAGATTAGGGAAATTTTTCGCATGAACGTGTATAGCAGATTCCCGTACAACGCAGGAGCAGGGTTAAACAGAGCCTGACTAAGGCAGGGGCATACGGGGCAGTTGCCTCGGGCCCCCACATCAGAGGGAAATAATCGAATAGAAAGTTTATTTTACGTTTCCTTCTTTAATGAACTTTTTAAAAACAAAATATCAGTATACTGTAAAATTCGTCAGTGTAAAATCCGGCTTAATTGAGCCATCGTAATTGCGAAAATTTGGCTGAATTCCGCCCTAATGTCAGCAAGGATATGAATTTTTCGCTGCTAGATGACAAAGTTAACAATCAGAAATAAAATATATAGAACGATATTTCGTCTGGCCATTGGAGGAGGGGGGGACTTCATAGTTATTTTAGGTTCTAGTCAATTTTCTTGTTATATATCTATAATGAAGTGAAAAATTTAAATATCTCCATAAAGTTCGGTTCTTCATTGCTGAAGTAGTGAAGCAGAGGGGGCCGCCCCCAAAGAAGTTTTTGCCCCGGGCCCCAGTTTGGCTAAGTCGGGCCCTGAAGATGAATACAGTCGAACCTCGTTAACGTGAATTACTTTTAGCATGAACTGTTTCCACAATCCCCATCAAAATGAAGATTAGTTTAATTATATGAACTGATCGCATGAACTACTGATAACATGAACAAACCTTTTATCCTCCTTGAGATTCATGTTAACGAGGTTCGACTGTACTACAATTTTATTTTTTAACACCACTAAACTTTTAGAGTATCAATCTATTGGTTCAATTGCACCTGATTTAAATTTTGCATGAAGAGGTTGCTTTGATATAAAATTAGTGGTGTTAGAAAATAAAATTGTAGAATTCATCTGGCAACCCTGCTCCCACGTCCTACGGGAGTCTACTGTATTATGAGGATTATTTTCATCATAAAGGTATTACCAGTTTTAAAACATCGTTTATGATACTGACACGAAGATCATCCACTACGAACATTCTACTTTGAAAACTTCGCAAGTTATTCCTAATTCCCCCTATTCTTATCCCGGGGTCAGAGTTTTGAAATTTTTTATGATACTCGCCTGAACATCATTGACTACGGACATTTTGCTATGAAAACTTCGTAAGTTATTCGAAGTTTACGATTTTCTTAACAAGGCAGAATAGGGCAATACTTCACACAAGCATCCAATACGGGAATTATTGCAACTGAATTACCGTGGAGTTGTTTGAAAACTATCATATGAAACCAATAAGTTAAACTACAAATTAAGATAAGATAAATTTATCGAAGCGAAGGGGTGAACTAATGGGTGGGGCTTTCAGTCTACGACCGTGTCCAGAGCAGCGTTGCCAGATGTGGCCTTTTTTAAAATTCGATAGTCACCAATAATTTTGAGAAGTGACATCTGATATACATAATAGACTATCAATCTTCGAAGTGATTAGCCAAACGTTACTAATAAAAAATATTGGTGACTATTGAATAAAAGAACGCCAAATATGGCAACCGTTGTCCAGAGTTTGGCAAAGTTCGTTTGTCTTAACAAGAACGCAGTACCAGGAAGCCGTCTTAAATCTAGACACATCAGCTAGATATTGTTTTGTCAAGATAGACTTGTCGTCGCAAAATATACTTTTGGATAGTTGTGTTCAGAGATAATTTTTTAAACACCAATTATAGGCTAATTAAATTTTTATCTCAGTACTTAACCCTTTTTAAGGCCGTGGGAAGTATACTTCACATCCACTTAATTAATTTTTAAATGGGAAAGGCGTGGTAAACTATTTTACTATGCTTGCAGTTTTTACTTTACTAAAGTACATGAAAAACAAAATAAGAGAACGAAGTGTCACACCCTGTGTTCATTCTTTTTTCCTGAAATTCTCTTTCCATGGAAAATAATTTTACTACAAAAATAGGTGCTTAGACTAAAAAGAGTAGGCGGGGAAAAGTAGCTTATAACACCTTTCTCATTTTGAAATTAATGAATTGAGTGGTAAGTATTTTCCCATGGCTTTATGAAAAATTAAAATTAATTTTTATCTAAAAGGTTTAACAGATTTTTTTTTCTTAAATCAATCTCAATCCCAAAAATATTTTAATATATCATTACTATAAATAAATGGGGCGTTAAAGGGTTAAATAACAATCCGAACCACTACAAATATTGAAGCCTGAAACGGGATTCGAATTTAGCACCTGTTAACAGAGAAGGCCAGAGCGCTAATTATTTAACCACCAAATGGACTAAGTTAAAGTTTGAACAAAAAAAAAATTGACAGTTTTTAGCCCTGAGTCCAAAATATTATCAATCTTGATAATAAGATAAAAAAGCGGGATGGCAACGCAACCTGTAAGACAATTTTTACCAAAAGTTGATAGGCACTAATTTATGTCAAGGTACAACTACATACCAATTTGTATAAAATTATGTGCAGTAGTTCCTGAGATAAAGTTGCCACAAAATTTTGTCACACACACACAGACTGACAGACAGACATTTTCTAAAAATGGTCAAATCGTGTTCTACAGCTCTCAAAACGGGTAAATCCATCAAAAACCCGAGGACGAAAATTTTTACGAATCCAATACTTTCTTCTATTGAATATAGAAGAAAGTAAAAATACGTTGTTTTTAATTCCGAAAATAATAATACCGCTGACATGCGTTTACACATACCATACGTCAAAAACATGCAACAGAGAAAAAATGAAAAATGATTCCTATAGCTTTTCGAAATGGCATGTCCACTCGATTCAGCAATTTCAAATCTAATGTCCAACTTAATGGCAGTAAGGCAATAAAAAGAGAGACATTTTGATGCCCTATCACAAACGTGGTAAACGATAAAAAAAAAAAAAAAAAAAAACTTATAATCCAGACAAGAAAAATGCAATACTAAAGTAAAAAAAAAAAAAAAAAAAAAAAAAAAAAGGCTTGTGCTAATATTTTAACATAACTCCTATTTCCGTGACATTACAAAGCTTAACATCTGTTTGATCTCATAAACTTCACTAAAATGTTCATTTAACAATATTAGCTCAAGTTCCATTTTTTATTCCGCCAATCCCACTTTACATTTCATTCTCAGAAACTTTCATCATCATTCATTGTCGGACTGAGAGTTTAAAAAAAAAAAAACCGGACGAGTTAACTCAGAATTTTATTTAATATCTAGTTAAGAAGCTTATGATAACACAGATATGACACTTTAGCAGATGCATAACACGTAGTAAGCATAAAGTGGACGAAAAAAAAAAAACTCTCTGAATCCCCCCCCCCTGTTTTTTTTTGCCCAAGAAATACTGAGCAGGTATATAATTCACGAGAAATGAAAAGTGGTTCTTGAAAGAAAAAAAAAAAGTATGTATTTAAAATGCTGAACGTATATATGTTTTAAAGATTGGCGATTATTCAGGCTATTCAAAATTCTAATAGAATTTGAGTAAAATTTTTTGAAATGGTGTTTATACAATGAAAAATATAAAAAAAAAAAAACTATTGTTGAACGAAGAACTTTGAAAGCACACTCCATTTATTGCAAAGACATGCAATAATTGTTTCACAGCAAAATAATTAAGCACGATCCGTCGTTAGGCTGAAGTGGGCGCGAAAACAGTAGAAAAATCACACCACACCTTTGATGCTGCACTCGTGCCTACTTCTTTTTTCTTTTATTCTTTATTCACTTTCCGCATTCAGGAAATTTACAACTATTAAACTGGTAATTGTTTTTAAAAAAAATTATTTTTGAGCTAAAAAATGCGAAAAAATAACAAAATGCTTTTTTTTTTTTTTGCACATTACAGCTTCAAAATGAAAATAATAATAATAATTTTGGGGTAAGAAGCACAGAATTAACGTTTGGGAATTTCCTGAATATCAAAACGGAATAATAATAATAAAAAAAAAAAAAAAAAAAAGGATGATAATTAGTAACTTTACATACAAAATTTCCCACTGGATATGGATTTATATACCTAAGATGGGCAATCTGTAAAAACTAGAAAGGAACGAATAATACATAGGTAGAAAATTAAACTAAATTTTACTGTCTCTGCAGGGTTGGTTGGTTGGTTGGAGGATTAAGGCCGATTGACTCCTTATGTGTCCTAGGCCTATAGGGGGAATGCCCTCCGTGGGGGTCTTTCTAAGGGGTCCCAGCCCGTATTTACGCGACTGTCTCTGCAGGGAAGAAAAGAAAAAAAAACTAAACCACAAACTACCTTAAACTGATATATATATATATATATATATATATATATATATATATATATATATATATTGTATGTATATATATAACGGTTTAGTTTTTTTTTTTTTTTTTGCTAGACTTACATTAGTTAATCATCGCTTGGTTTAACATTTTATATACCAAATGTCAAAGAAACAATTTGACAAACAGTCCTTTAACAATTCGATCACAATTGAGAATGAGGGGGTTTCTGCATAGAAATCGATCTGACAGGATGCTGTTGCAAAAAAATAAAATAAAATAAAAAAATCGATTTTTTACATTTAGAAAATTTATTGCGTTAAAATCAGTCTTAGTTTTCGGAAAAATCATTTTATAAATCTTAATATTTTATTTTAAAACTATAAAATTCGAAATTTCACTAAAGGAAATTTTTAATTTTAAAACTTCACAATAAATTTTAAAAATTAATAAAAACGTGTTTGAAAAACTAGGATAATGAGAGTCATAAATTTTCTGTATATCAAAACTGGATTCAAAAATGTGTATTATGTCATGAATAATAATAATTTCCTCATAGTTTAGCGTGAAGTTTGGCTGATGTAGACGTGCTGGGGTGCATCCCTTTCATTATTTCAACCTGAAATAATTATTGTGTGCCTTCTCGATTTATGATGTTTGTTCACAAAGCCTTTATTAATCATCTATTATCGCACTTAAAAAAAAAAAAAAAAAAAACTTATAATGAATTTTAACTTAAAATCTAAAGTTTAAATGCAACCTTCCTAAAAAAAAAAAAAATAAATAAATAAATCAGCCTTGATACTTGATATGGGTCGTTCATTGTAATGATGAATTATCTCCCTATAAAAAGATTTTGAAATAACGAGCTTTTTCCGAATTTATGTGAACGGAGAAAAAGTCAAACGATTTTTAGTGTTTAGTACAAATCAGAGTTATAAGAATTTATAAATTAGATGAAAAATAATTTGAAGTAACTTAGAAACTTCATTTTTATAATGATTATTTAAAAGTTTTAGTTTTCTGTAAAAAACAAGTAATGCCATTTATGAGATTTTAATGCAGTTATTGGAGTTTCTTCATTTTTATAATGGAAGATGTGACTAAATGTGATACAATTAAGCAAAAATATACATCTTTAAATCACTTTTACAATGAATCGTCCATATATAAATAATAATAAAAGGCTTAATATATTTTTCTTTGTATAGATTACATTTTAGTTTTAAATAAGTTGCATGAAAAGGAAGATGAGTCATAAAAATATTTGTAATTAGAAGATTTAAACATCCCCCTCCAGAGACAGAAAGAAAAAAAACGTGAGAAGAGAATCAATCTGAAATTTAAAATATTAAAATAGCTATATTCAAAATTATATTAAACTTTGCAGTCATCAGATTCCATTTCAATATTGCTGAGAGCTGTAGTGTCGCCACCTATACGTTAAATGTAAAACTAAAACTAATAACTAGCACTGCAACAACTGAGTTTTAGGCTAAATTATTATCATTTGTTTCTATTAATTGAATTAAATTTTGCAAAAGACATTTCAATAAGTAAGAAAGTGAGAAAAAAAAAAAAAAAAGTCATGGTAAAAAATGTTGCTTCATATAAACTTTCTCTTTGAATAATCTTACACTAATTAGAGGATGTAACTTTTGTTAAAGACAAAATGTAAATATTTTTTTTTTTTTTTTTTTTTTTTTTTTAAGTTTTTCTTTAATAATTAAACTTATTATTTTCTTACAAAAGTGAAAACATATCCATAATAATAATAAATAATGTTTGATGATTTATTTTTCACTTTACATGGAATTTGTTAGAGAGACTTCACTTTTACTTTTTTAATGAACTCCTTAAAATGTATTTGTGTTACACTTATTAACTAAAACAATGTGTATGTTGCTTTTTTTTTATTAGTTAAACCTTAGAAAAATAATCACTTCCTTCGATTTCACAATTAACTTTCATGAACTGAATAAAAGATTCTTTTAATAATTGTTACGGTAAGCAATTTGAGAATTCTATACATTTTAAAGTTAAAGAAATGCTCGCTATCGCAGGTATCTAAGTATGTGCTTCTAATATTTTATATTAAGCATTTCATCTTATTATTTTATAAAGTCATATTTTTTATGGTTCATCTAAGTGATAAATTAATTTTGGCATCACATGATAAATTTTTTAAATTTTCATTTTCTAAAAATGCAGTCAGCCAAAAGAATAATATTTTTATTTTGCTGATTCTTTATACAATACACAGTCATTTCTAAATTTTAAAAACTCAGATTATTTTATTTTAATTAATTTTGGAGCTTTTACCGAAAACTGATTTTTTGCATAAATTAATGATACAGAGAAAAAAGTCAATTTTTTAACTCAATCCAATGCAACCAGATTTTCAAACAGTTCTTGCACAATATGTTTACAGTTATCTTTATTGCGATATTCAAACACCCCCCCCCCCCCAAAAAAAAAAAAAAAAAAAAAAAAAAAAATTATGATTATCTTTTAAAGAAAGAGGGAGGGGAACATATGCTACAGTTGTCTTTAATCAATGAGTTTTTGCGCGACAGTGCTGCCATCTAAAGGATAAAAGAAAAATTTAAATAATATACTTTAGAAAATGATAAAACATAATACTTTTTTACCATTTTATTCTTTTATTAATGATTTCATTTTTAGCCATGTTTTCAAATCTTATTTATTTTATTATTATTGGTATTTTACTAAATTTATTATTTTAAAATTGATTAATTTAACACTTACTGAAACTTTGAAGGAATTCATAAAAATTTCAGTATTTCTAAATAGAGCAATTTTCTTTTTTTATTAACAAATTAAGCAGGGTTGGCAAAAAACTAGGTTTAAAAGAGAAAAAAAAAAAAATAAATAAATAAATCTTTTTTGTTTGTTTAAACCAGGTTTTTATTACTATAGTTCTTCAATCACATTATAAAATTGCCACTTTAAAAAGTAATTAATACATTAATGCTCCAATATTGATTATTACTTCACTTAAAATAATTTAAATTAATAATAATAAACAGTGACGATATTTCTCTGCCTTTTTTGTAGGTTGTGATTTTCTTTTTGTAACAATGTACAAGAAACAAAGCTTGTACTTCGTAAATCAAAATTTGTACTTTCAGATAAGAAACTCTGTTATATCTCATCTCATAAGTGTTCACACAGCCATGTTAATAAAACATTTATTTATTTATTTTTAAGCTTAAAAATAAAGCAATCAAATCAATTATTTCTGTAATACAGGCTTTTGCTACCTGAATTCTTGTTTATTTTGTTTTAATGTTTATCTTTTCCATAAAATTTTATTTATTTTTTTACATTTTTGTTGATTTCATCGTTGAATAAGGAACTGCTGTATCAAAATGCATTAAATTTTATTATAGCTAAAATCTTTTATATTCAAAACTTCTGCAAATATTCCATAATTGTACTATTGAGTTTTCATTAAAATAATGCAAATAGTAATAATAGGATTACAGTAAGTTGAGAAAAATTTGTTTTTTTAGAATGAATGTTAAATCTTACATGCCGTTTCCAGTAATTTAAGAACAACAAATTAACTTAATAACAATAAAATTCTTAATTTAATGAATGAACAAGGGTAAAAAAAAAAAAAAAAACCAGTTATAGGAAGAGATTTAAGAAAAAATTATACTTTTGGATTATGAAACGGAATATTGCATTTTGCAATCCACTTGAAAGTTACTTGTTGAATAGAATTTACATTTAATATTTTAAATAAAATTGCAAGTTATATAGCTTTTCTCAAACTACATTTTCTATCTTAATTGCACAACCCCAAAAGAAGAAACACTCTAAATTGGATGTAGAATCTTTTGCAATTAGAATTATTTCAACATTTTTCACCACTTAGAAAACTTTTAATGTCATTTTCTAAATTTTACCAGCAATCCAGCGCTGTTACGTTTTAGTAAAATAATTCACAAAAATGTCCTTGAATGGAGAACGTTTTGCATGAAATTTTAAAATCAAAGGAAATAAAAAAAAAAAAAAAAATTGCCTAGATATATTCTAATGCAGGCTTTTTTTATTTGATAATTCAAAATCAGCATATATTGCTTTTGGATTTAGTACATAGATAAGAAAATGTGTTGTTATTAATTACTGCATTATAACAAATACCTAGATTTTTAAAACCCACTTTTGTTCAGTTTTGAATAAAATAAAATGAGGGAAACTTTTTTTTTACAATTACACAATTATCATCTTATATCTTGTATAAAATAAATGTGCTTTCCATTATTATTTATTTTATTTTACAGCATTTAGACCCTTTCATTTATAATTTTTTAAGATGGTTATTATAAACATTTTTCTTCTGCAAGTTCTAGATCTTTCTTTTTTTTTTTTTTTTTGTTCATATATAGTAACTTTCAATACAGCCAGTCACGGATAAAACACATAACTAAAACTATCTTTGAAGCAAGATCACTCTTGAAATAAATTGAATTAAAACTAATTTATGTAAATAAATAATTTGGAAATTTCAATTAAAGAAGGGACAATAGAATAAAAATTCTGAATTTTTTGGAAAAGAAGAAAAAACAATTGGTTTCTATGGGAAAAAAAAAGCAGTTTGTTTAAACTATGCCAGCCCTGAAATTAAATAACACAAAAATTATAATTAAAAAATATATAGTAGTACATTTTAAATACCCCTCTCCCCGTTAATAATCTAGTGTCACTGATCATTGAATGGGTTTCCAAAAAGCAGAATTTTATATATTTTCTTGTTTTACCAACAGTTATTTTATTTTTTTCACCAGAATATAAATATTGGCAAAACCCATAGAATCACAATATGTTAGCCCAGTTCTACAGACCAATTTAAAGTATAAATGAATCTGCTCTTCTAAGGCATTTATGTCTCTTTTCTGGGATATTTAGTTGTGAAACTTCTCTCATAATAGACTACTATTTATGTAATAATTATTATTAACTAATTAGTAATGGATATTTTTCATCCAATAATGATTATTATTTTCTATAAATTCTTGTACATTCTGGACTTTTCTTATGATACATATTCAGGGATATTTACAATTTGTACGAACAATCAATGTTAAACTATGATTTGCCATATTGTTTCTAACAGCATTTTTTCAGAACCAATAGATTACTTAAAATGAATTAGTGATACAGCAAGTATTTAAATCGAAGTCCCTGTAACCTAAAATAATCCAAAACTTGAATTATTCTTCATAAATGTGGCTTTCTTATAAACAAAAAATTACATTGGTCCACAAAAAATTACATTGAGTGAGAGATACTGAACAATTCCAGCTCTTTATAGGTTCTAGAATCTAATAAAACATGTTTAAAATGAATATTGACATTTATGCTGTGGATGGAGAAAGATTGAAAATCGCTAGCTTTTCTGCCAAAATTGGGGGACTTGAATCTCTGCACAATACTGTTTTGGAAATCTGCAGACTAAAAAAAAAAATCTGTGCCGTACATCTCGCATTTTCTGCTATGGGAAAAATGTCTTTTTAAGTTAGTCCCCTGAAAGACACATAAACAATGCTTTACTGTATAAATAATAACTCTTTCCGTGTTAGCTGTTTTTCAGTATATCTGTTTAATGATTCATAAAATCAATACTATGTGCAGTATAAATATGAAAATTATGTACTTTATACAACAGATGTTTATTAGTCTTGTCTTCCTGAAAAAAAGGAACATTTATTTCAAAATTTAGTAACATTAGCCTTTTACAGAATCTCCCTCAGGTTTAAAAAAGGGCAGGGTGCTGCTAGTAAAAAAAAGATGCTTTTTAGATTTTTGAGGGCAGTTTGGGATTCTTAAGGTCACATATAATATTTAAAATACAGATGCTTAGTTTTAAAATTCAGTTTTATGAGTGGATACAAGAGAAAGTTTTAAATTTTAACTTTCTCTACCCTTTAATTTTGCTTGTTACTAATATATGAATGAATCAATGTTGATCATTATACACATTACTTATATTAATAGCATATCTTCAGTTTGAAAGTTATTTTCAACAAAAGGCAGTAAGGGTGCAATTCTTTTAGATGAAGGGCAAAAAGGGTACAACTTTTTTGATGAGAGGCAAGAAAGGCTCTATTTTTTTCAACCATGGGGCAGGCAAGGTGCAGCACCTTTTCCCTTATGAAACTGTCTACGGAAAATTCTGCCTTTTATTTTGACTATTCATGACGGAAAAAGACAGGATTCTTAACCCATTTTATCCCACTGTCCTATCCGGAGGACAGCTGAAAAATAGCATGTGGAAATCAGTATTTGTTTGTTGTGAATATTTTATCAGCTGGAACATGTAGAGGTATGCCTAAGCTTCTATTAGCCTGAGGTTCCAGGTGATAAAATATTCACAACAAACAAATACTGATTTCCACATGCTATTTTTCAGCTGTCCTCCGGATAGGACAGTGGGATAAAATGGGTTAACACTTAAAGGGTTAATGCCACCTAAAGTTTTCTAAAAACAATGTTTACAAACTCACAAGCATTTTTTTTCTTCTTCTTAAATATCTGAAAACAGAATTTCTATAGATGAATGCAGATTTAGTATTATAACTTATGATACAGTAAATGGTTTGAAATAAGTTTATCATCTTACAGTGTCTCTTGATATTATAGTTAAAAGTACATTCAGAAACAGAAAGTTCTGTTCTATCCTTAATAAAGAAATTATCAGAACTCATTATGTATAAATTTTTCTTGGCAAAAATAAATTTTATAATTATTATTATATAAAATGATTTGAATAATCTATTTAAGATTATGATAAGAACAAACTATTAAAAGACTTACCTGTACTGGTAACATAATATATTCTATAAAGATAATTCATTACCACTTTGATCTTTTTTTTGTTACTACATCCATTTCTGATATTTCATTGATCATGTTCAATTATGTTTGTGCAATATGTACCATAAAACAGACATAAAAATTTTTCCTATTTCTGAAATGTCTCCCAAATGCACTCTAAATTTCACCCAAAATAACAAAAGAATCTACTATGTTTTATAAAGCAATTTATTATATGTAATAAGGTACATAAGAAAATAAATACACACTGTAATTCAACTATTGATTTATTGTTTTACTCCAATTTGAAGGTAAAAAAAAAAAAAAAAGTAATGCAAAAAACGTAATCATGAAGTTTTTATATTAGTGTTAGGCTTATTTGTACTAAATAATTTATTACTCATTAAAAAAAAAAAAAAAAAAAAAACTAATTATCTTGGTACAGCCTATCAATCACATTTGAAGCTTTGAATATTTGTAATTGATATTGATTTGTTTTAGAAACGTTATTAGATTGCATTTATTTAAAAAGCATTAGAAAATGTGTTCATCTTTTCAGTAGATTGTTTTTTTCCACTTTCATTTTCTCTTCACTAAAAAAATATTCAAAATTTCCCCTGTCAATCTAAATTTATCCTGAACCTTGTTCATGCATTTGGACATACTCTGCATCTTTGCCTTAAATATTGTACATTGATTTATAACAAATTGTGTAAAAGTGTGAAAAGAGAAATAAAGGTTAAGATGCAAAAATTTTTAAGCACTCATGTAATTAGAAAATATATAATGTGCATAAATATAAAATTACACATAAAGAATTCAGAAAAAATAAATGTTCTTTACATATCTTACAAAAAATAAAAATAAACATCAACTTAACTATATATTTAAAAAAAAAAAAAAATACTTCATTTTTTTAATTTACTTCTTAATTTTTTTAGCATGTGAAAAGAGGGTGAATTAAACAACATATAACAAGTAGTTACTTAAAAAATAAATAAAAATGGCAATTCTATTAATTTTTTTCATTGTTCTTTCCTAAACTAGATCACATTGTGGAAAATGTGAATCTTGATTTTTAGAGATACAGTATATGCATGAAAGCATTTAAACTCACCAAGGACGTTAATCAATAATCTACAGATTAAAATTTCTTGAACTTTCATTTTTTATTAGCACCTCAAACCAGACTTAAATTTTGTAAAAAAGAAAATAAGCAATTGTGAATTAAAATGCTTTATAGAATTTGTTATAAGTTGTACACTGACAAGGATCAGTAAAATTGCTATTGAAATCAGATCAAGCTTAAATTAAAGAGTATAGTTGAAAACATAGGGTACAGTACAAATTTGCTGCAACAACCCCCATGGAGGCTAGATATGACCTCCTAATAGTTTTAGTTAATTCTATAAAAACCAACAAAACATGTACCGTAGCAAGAATGTATGGTGCAGTGGTAACGTGCTTGACTTGTGATATGGAGGACCTGGGATCGAGACCCTGCAAGGGCGTTTTGTACTTTTTATTTTTTATTTCAACTGAAATATTTATTTTTTACATTTTCAAATAAATTAAATTATTGTTTTAAGAGAAAGTATTAATTATATTTAAAAAAGTTTTTTTTTCAGAGTGAACAATTTAATTTTTTTTTTTTAAATTTTTAACCAATTTATTTATTTATTAAATTAAAAGAAATTAATAATTTAACGGGAAATTCTTTTATATTACATTTAGATAAAATTTTGTTAATGACTATGTTTTATGTAAATTTTTAATTACTATTTTTTATCGACCTCTTTATTAGCAAGAGTTAATCATCTGCTCTTAATTGTATTATTATTCATGCAATTTTTTCCATGAAAAATCCTGAATGAACAACAGCTGTTGCTTAACTATTCAACGTCACACTTTATCACTATTCAACGTTAACTTTTATTTCAAATATTTCGTTAAACAACTGTCGAATTTGTTGGTGTCGGAAGAACTGATAATAAAATTGAACATAATGACAAATTTTCTCAAAATGATTTCACTAATTTATAATTAGTTTACATCTCAAAAAATTTAAAATCTGGATAAATATGAATTTTGTAAATCTAGTAATCTCGACGATAAGCCAAATATTTAACAAAATGTACGTGATGGACAATAATTGATGGTGAACAAAATTGTAATTCAAATAATTGTAATCAATAATTTTATATTTCTTGTTCTCATTGTGAAAAATACTTATGGTTTCATGTTTTTTCTACTTTTAATCATAAATGTTATAAATTAGAAACTATATTCATAGCTTTAAACATGATTTTCTTTTTTTATAAATAAATAAAAATATTTTTTTTCTTTTTTTAATTCATGGTCAATGTTTTATTAATTGGAATACTCAAAAAAAAAAAAAAAAAAATGTTAATATAATATTTTCTTTTAAATTAATAATTTAATTTAATTAAATCGTAAAAAAAAAAAAAAAAAAAAAAAAAAAAAAATTGAAATACAAAACACCCTTGCGGAGACTTTGAAAGACTTGGCGCGCCCTTGAAAGACTTGTGGAGACTCGATCTCATGAACTTCGTATCAGAAGTCAAGCCTACTACCACTATACCATCCGCTCTTACTAGGGTGCGTGTTTTGTTGCTTTTTATAAAAACAACTAAAACTATTAGGGGTCATATCTCACCCCCATGGGGATTATTGCAGCAAATTTGTACTGTACCCTATGTTTTCGACCATGCTCTTTAATTTAAGCTTGGTTTGGTTTCAATAACAGTTTTACTGATTCATACTTCCCTTGTGAGTAATCATCAAATTATTAGAATTTTTTTTATTATTTTCACATTTTTTCGATTATCTAAAAAAATACTAGATGAAATGGCCTGAAACTTCATACATGCAAAGAGCATTTAAAATCTCTTATTTTCAACTATCGATTTAGTCCAGATTGCAATTAGGGGAACCAACTACAAACTGAAGAAGAGCAAAAATACTTTGGATCACTCTGTATTACAAAAAAACTACAAATGACTTGTAATTTTGATACATTGTTGCACATACTATGTACAATATTTGTATGTTTTGGTGCTGGAATTGCACAATTATTTAGGCAGGTATAACTTTTTATTTTTTCGAAAATTACTAATTTTTTTTTACAAGTTTTTGCATATAACTAGAATGGATTTCCACAAAATTTGCAGAAAAATTGACAAAACATTATTCTGAAACATAAAATTCACACGTGTAATATTTGTTCAGATATGAGTAATTTTAATAAATATTATTTTACTGCACATGCACGAAAGATAGAAATTTTTTTTATTGCATAATTTGAAAGTTAGATATATTGAGAAATTTTTTTAAAAGTTTATTTGAATAGAGTAAAAACAAAGCAAATTGCAGGCAAAAGAACGAGCTAGATTTTAGGTATTTTCCAGTACAGTACGAAGCCGAAAATCCGGAATCATCGGGACCACAGCGATTCCAGATTTTCTGGATTTTTGGTTATACCAAAAAAATTAATATTTTGGTTTAAGTACTTGGATAATGTGCAAATTCAAGTAAAAAACAATATTTATTACGATTTTTAAATATATTCTGTAATATTTTTTTATCAACTTTAACAATAAATAAATAAAATTAAAAATTAAACAGATATATTGAAAATAGTTGCATGCAAAAATTAGTACAAGTCACAATAAAAGAAAATAAATAAGAAAAACATGCCATTTTTAATTTTTTTTTAAATACTTTAGGTTTTTTAATTAAAAGTTTGATTATAACAGAAATAGAATATAGAATTTAGTTCTCAATTAGATAAATGTTTAAGAATTGTTACTATTATTATAATCTTCTTCTTCCTCCTCTTTCAGACACTGCAAATGTCGGTTTTAAAGATTACTAAGAAATAATATACTTTTTTGGTTCTTTATTTAGATATATTTAAAAAAAAAAAAAAAAAAAAAAAAAATTGCTGTTGATGATGATGATTAACGCCGCCGAAATTGTCTGGATTTTTGGTGATTCCGTATTTTTGGAGTCCAGATTTTCGGCTTTGTACTGTAGTTGAAATTTCATAAGGGGTTTTTCACACTCTGCGTATCTAATTTGAAGATCCAATTACTTCAACCCCAAAGCAAAAGTTTTTTTTTTTTTTTTTTTTTTTTGTGAAAAACCCTTTATGAACTCACAAATCTTAGTAAATAAATAAAAGTATGTTAAAGTTACAAGCCTATAATATAACTATATAAGATACTTTTGGTGTATGTGTGTGTACACTTTTTATTTTATTTTTTTAAAGGTGGTAAAAAGGAATATTTTTAAATGTAGAAATTAAATTTTAATGCACATAATTTTGCAAAGTAATAACAAAAAACTGGCTATCATTTTTAAGTCCTAGTACTTACTCTTTAATACCAGGTCTTCTTTTCCTTATCACCTTGCTACTATCGGTACCTGAAAGAAGTAATACTTGACATTCAAAATGTTACTAAATATTTTCAAAGAAAAAAAAAAATATATAAAGCTGCTTATCAACTTTTAACTTCTACAAGCTTCAAAAATTTTAAAACAGTCTTGTAAAAGATAGGTATACATTTAAAAAAAAAAAAAAAAAAAAACATCTCAGATATGGCAGCAAAAGAAACTTCATCAATGCATCACCCATGAAAATTCATTTAAAGAAAATATATTTATTAAGAATTTTCAACGAAGAATGGGATATAATAAATAACATTTATAGGGTTCACATCAGCATTGACTTTTAGTAGCCTAAACTTATGAAATGAGAGACAAAGGTATACAAAATATAATTTATTATTATTATTTTTATTTAAGAATGATTTTATGTGAAAATAATATAAATACTTTAATATTAATGTATTTTAAACACAAACTACGTGTGTTTTTCTTTTATTAATACAAATTACTGAAAAAGTTGAAAAGTTTAATTACCCCCCCCCCCCCCAAAAAAAAAAAAAAAAAAAAAAAGCGTAGTGTGACAGAAATAACATAGACTCATACTAACACTGGTATAGAGGCTTGAAAACTGATAAAATTATTAAAAATACATTGATGTCAAATATTGAACTATTACCAATATTTACCAAACAATGAAAATTGGAATTAGCTTGATAAAATATACAGAATTTAAATTTATATTAAAAAAAAATTGAACAACATTTTATAAATATCAAAATATATTTTACTTTTTTAATTTCACAAATATCAACAGAAAATGGAATAACAATAAGCTAATAAAAATATTTTAGACAAAAAAATCTTTTGTCCATGTCTGGAATTTAGGTGACTTTTGTCTAAGTTGCTATACTGATGTGAACTCTAGACATTTAAATATTTTTTAACATAAATAATCAATAATGTAAATAATATTAATTTTATTAAAATATGGATATGAATGCTCTATAACGAATGTGTGTGTCAAATCACTGTTTGATTAGAATCAGTTAGGTCTTAGATTAACATATATCAGAGATGAGTATAGAGAACTGACAAAAAGTCTGAAAATATGAGCAAAACTCAAAGACAATTTAATTTTTGCAATAAAAACAAAAAAGGAAACAAATACCTAAAATCATACTTTCTATATGTGAAAATGGGGAACATGTGCAAATAAGTTGCTTAAGAACGTGTCAAAAGAAAAGAAAACTCAACCAAATAAGAATGTTTAGAAAAAAAAAAATCTGAAAATTACTTTTAAAAAATTAAAAAAAAAAAAAAAAGTCTGAAATTCCTACAAAAGTCTGAAAAATCTCTTTTCTGATATATAAATAGAGAAAAGTTGCTCCTACAAGTTTATACGTATAGAAGTAAAAATTCTTGGAGAATTTTTGGAAACATTTCAAAATATTTCTTTTTAAATTTTATAAATCAAACTTTTATTTGTGCAAAATTTTATAAACTCAATAAAATGTGTCACCCAACAATTTGCATGTTTACAATCTAGTGTCATAAAGTTTTAATGTAAGTTAAATTAATTTAAAATATATTATACTTGGCCATACTTTTATTATAATTATATTATACATGAAATATTTTATAGTGTATATTACTTTATAAACCTACTTTATCAAACTATTTAAATTTTCCCTGTTTATTCCACTCCGTTTAATATATATATATATATATAGAGAGAGAGAGAGAGATTATTTTATATTGAATTTCACTGAAAATTATTATTTTATAAATATAAACAATCAATAATAAAAGCTTAATAAAATTATTTTTTCTTAGCTTATAAAATGAGATCTAATAAAATTTAAAAGGTTTTGATATTTGTCTATTATTATTACAATAAATACAAAATTATTATTTATCCATTTCAGATGTTTTCACAGAAACAAATATTAAATACAGAAACTATCTTTTTTAATTATTACTACTGGTAACTTCACATAAAAATAATAATAATACCTATGTTGAAAATGTAATTTTTTTTTTTTTTTTTTTTTTTTTTTTTTTTAACACTTATGTCGTGCCCCCCCCCCCCCCCCCCTCCATCTATTTTCAGTCAAACTTTAACAATAATAGTAATAATCATTAACTAGAAAAGTTTTTTTTTAAGTGTTTGGGATTAATACAAAATATTACTTTTCAAAAAATGATTTTTATTATTATTATACTTATTATTTTGCTTGCATAAATAACCAGTAAAAATGAAAAAAGAAAAAAATCAAAATCAAAATCACTAATAAATAAAAAGATTTTTATAAGGATATTTTTCTTTTATAGCAGCCCCTAGTACTTTTCTTTATATGTACTAACTCATCTCCTATAGCGAGCCTATATGAGGCAACTATAGAAGAAAAGTATATATTAGCTTGTATCTTATCTATTATGCTATTTTTGATACTTATAGCAGAAAATAAGTTAACATGAAACTGTTTTTGTAATTTCTTTTAAATGCAGGAAAAAAATAAATAAATATTAGATGTATTTACTTAAATAATAAATTTTTAAAAGTAATTAGAATTTAAGAATGTAGTAAATGTGAAGAAATAAACATACAATGTTTGTAATAAATAAATATAATACATAATAATAAGGCATATAATAAATTGATAATCTAAAACCTCTCCAAAATACTTTAGTGTTTTTTCAACTTAATCTATCTATGCATTCTAATATATTTCACATCCTAAGACATTTATAAACAAAAATTACCATGTATTTTACAAAATCCACACAAATAAACACATACAAAACTGCTAAACATCACAACACAACAAAATAAAAAAGAAATATTTAATAAAATAACAATCAAAATGCTACAATAAACATCTTGTAAATGAAAATTAATCATTTATAACATTAATAATTCACTACTGAAGTATCTTTATCTGATTAGTTGAGATAAATACCTCAGATACTTGCCCAGATAATGGTAGTTTATTTTATTTATTTACTTTTTATCATAAAAACTAAAATCAAATTTATAAGCATTAACATATAGTTTGACATGCTGTAATTTATAGACATATGAATCATTGAAAATTCAAAGAAAGTAAGTAAATCATAACAACAAATACGCGATATATGTAAATTTGTAAACAAATTATAATGTAATTCCAAGTTGTTAAAATTAAACGATGTTATTACAGCATTAGATCGGCATTAGAGATATTGATTTCCATGATATTGCTTAAATATAATTTGGAATTTTATCAAAAGCTCTCTCTTTCCTTACAGTTTAAGAAACATTAAACAACAACCAGATTATCTAGTCTGTAATTTTCAAGCATGGTCACAGAAAGAAGGCCTACCTGGTAAAGGCTGAGATGGTGTAGGAGCAGTAGTTGCGGCCATCTAAATACAGATAACCCGACTAAATCCGAAGATTTTTAATCTCAACATAAGAATCTATTAAAACAAACATCAATTTGTTTACAAATAGAGGACTATTTTCCAGTAAATGACAACACTACGCGACTCTCTGTTGCCGTTACGACAGAAGGGTTGCTGCATAATATTAGTTTTCACCTTTCATGATAATTTTGGCTGGTTGATGATTTCGCCTTCGCCAGAAAGCTCTCAGAATCTGTCACCCGGAGTCCTGAGTTCAAGGCTAAATGACATCCTTTTCGCATGCGCTGTTAGTAGAAAATTCCTTTCTCGATCAGCATATCAACAAATGATTCACTTACAATGAATGATTCTCTGCCACTGAGAATGATTCAAACATACAAATAAATCATGTTTGTGTTATGTTTATCTTTTATGGGATGCTCTTGCACTGTCTTCCGAAAACTGTCAGGCAGCCGATGCCAATGATATCTGTTCTTGTTATAATAAAAACTTGTAAACCCTTGTGGTGTGGATTTTCGAGGTATAAGCGGCCCTAGAGGCAAGCAATAAATCTCAGTACTCATCAAACCAAACCAAATCTTTTATGGTAAAACTATTTATGTTTATCAGTAATTAATGGAAACCTCGGAGTAAGATTCACATTTTATCAAAGCATTTATCGAAGTTACCAAAATTATTGTTTGTTTATTCTATTTGTTAAATTCTATTTCTGGTGTTTGTTTTTATTTACAATTTGGATCTTTCTATTTCGCTTTAATCAGAATCAAAACAACTGTATTTATTCCTGAAATCGTTAGTTCAAGTGGAGATAAAGCTTTATTAAGAATATTTTATGTAATGTTATTAAAGCTTTTGATAAAGAACTAAATAAATAAATACATAAAACGCGAAGTGGCTAATCGGACCGTCGGTGTGATTAGTGTACAGGCTATTCGGACCATCTTTTCCAAGGAGAATAAGTTAGCACTGATAAAAGAGCAAAATTTAGAAATAATATAATGTGTCTCGCCCCGTGCATGAAAAATTATCTTTTTTACTTTTCTTTTAGTGTGTGAGTGAGGTAGAGATTAATTATTTTCACAGAAATTTTGTACTCTAAATGATGCTAAAATTCTTTATGAAAGGACAATAACTCAAAATAATTTTTATAAAGCAAAAATGAACATAAAGATTACTAAAACTGAATATAAAAAATGAAACATGAAACAGATCTCAGTAAATGAGTATTTTCAATCTTTGAAAAATTCTTTGCAATATGTTTGTTTATGAATATGTATAAATAAATCTGCATATTCAACTACATAAATGTTATTTGTTTTTTTATTTCTTTTCCTTCTTTCTTTTTTTTTTTTTTTTTTTTTTAACAATTAAACCGTTCCAATATCATTCGATGCAAACCAAACCCAATTTTCTATACAAATATATGTATGATTTTTCTGAAAATGACTTTTGTACTTATTTTGTAATGTTTTCTAACACCAATGTTGAAATAAACATGGATTGTAGATCAATTGCATTATACACTTTCAAAATGTTAAAAGTTTGAATTTGCAGTTGAAACAAGTAAAATAATTAGCATATTACAGAGAAAATTCAAGATCAAACAAACAAAATCATTATGACCAGCGCAACAAGGAAGTGGTTCGAGTAGCCTCCACACTAATCGCACCAGTGGTCCGAATAGCAACAGCCAAATAAAACGACATGCAAATAATTGTTCCCACTTCCACAACTGAACAGGCTAGTCATATTGGCAAGATTTCTATTAGCATCCATGAAATGATTTGCTAAGCAGTAGAAGAACTTAATCCGGATTTTTTTTTTTTTTAGCTACCAATGAATTTGACTGCAGTGTTATTATTTAAACAAACTGTATGCAGTTTTTATGCTAAGAGTTTTCCCTCTTAGCATAAAATTCCCTTCTTAAAATTCCTTCTTCGAATAAATTGCTTATTGTTAAAAAAAAAAAAAAGAACAATTAAATAAGAATTGAAATAAGGAAAGAGGCCAAATGATCCATAAAATTGGATTGAAATACAAAAGGTGTGAAAACCCTCACAAAATTCAACTTTATAAAATAAGCCTCTTCACAAAATTCAGATTTGTAAAAAAACGACCACTCCGCTTCACAAGATTTTGCTTTATAAAACTGATCCTTTTATAAAATTTTTCCATGTTTTCATTATTTTTAATTAATGCCTATTGTGATGTATCGTAGGCTTGAACTCATCAATAGAAGATTGCTTTTCTTTAGAGAAATATTTTTTTATTTCTCATTTACAAACACTATACGACACAAACACACATACATAAAAGGTAAACGAAAACACGTTAGCACATATTGCATAAAATGATCGCTAATCTTTGGACCAAAAATAATAATCATGAACGGCACTCAAGCCAGGCACCCGCTATTCTCGGCGCTGCCTCATTCCCTTCTCAAAACAAACTATATACTAAAGTCTCTCTTCAATTCGAAAGTCTTTTCACCGTGCTGAACAAACAGCGCCCTCTCGTGAGTCTTAAAGTCATTAGTCTGAAGTCATTACAGACCTCCTCCCTTCAGGGGAGAAACTTTTCACTATTGTAGAGGGAAAAGTTTGGTTAAATGATACTTCATTAGGATAAGTCTATATTCAAAATCAATAGTCACAATGTTCAACATATTGGTCCATTTTCTTAATATCGTAATTAATTTAAAACAAGTAATAAATTAAAAAATTACGAGCAAGCACCATTTCTATGCAGAAACAGTACCTGGTTATATTTAAATGCACCAGACTTATCCCTATTTTAGATTAAATACACTATTTAACTTATTTTAAAATATACAAAAAAATATATACCAAATAGAAATTTAAATATTATTACACACCATATACCAGAGACACTAAATAGATATGCAAAGTTAAATATAGATAGTTAAAACAAATATATACCACATATATATATAGCAATAATTAAACAAATACACAAACTTTTTTTTTAACTAAGGGATAAGACTTAATCTATCAGCATTCTGAGATTGTAATTCTATAGACTCAACAACCTCATAATTAGATAAAACTGCATAGAGTTCCCAAAGTAAAAGTCTGGGATTTGGTCTTTTTTTTTTTTTTTTTTTTTTTTTTCTTTTTCTTAGGAACATGAATGGTAGCCTTATACAATTAGGACTAAATAAAATAGGATTTTGAGATAAATTCTCCTTTAGTTCTTCAAATACACTTTGGCAAGAGCTATTCCAGTCAGTGGATTTTAGAGACCAATCCGTTAGTAAGTCTGACAATAAAGTTGCATCTTCAGAAAATTCAGGAATGCATTTTCGATAGTATTCAGCTAATTTCCAGTAGTTTGTCACATGAGTCATGGTAGTATGAGACGAGGAATCTTTCCTGTCTCGAACCTTCATTTCATTTGGAGTTCTCAATCTCTGGCCCACTAAATGTCCAGAAATTTTCACATGAGCTCGAGTAGGTTGACATGTAAAAGGTTTGATGTGCAACTTAGTATCACTCATTTTGAAGGAAATGTCTTTTACATGTTTTTTTCTTGCTTTAGGAAAATTGACGACTTTCTCACTATATGGCACTGGACACTTTTCACTATGTTTCAATGAATTTGCCATTAGTTCACTAGAATCTTTTGGTACATTGTTCTTGGGCTTGAATGTACTCAATGTAGTTGAAGAAAGCTTTTCTTTCAAATAATTTTGTTCCTTCAATTGCTTCTCATAAGTTAAGCATTTTTCAGATAATTGCATAAAGTCTAATTTATTTTTTTGTATTTCAGCTGTCAACTGATCCAATTTAGCATTAGAATTTTTTTCTTTCTCTTCAAGAATATTAAACAGGTAATCTAATTTGGAATTAATTATAGTAATTTCATTTCTTTCTTCAACAAGTTTTTCATTTTTAAGACAAATTTCTTTTTCTTTACTTTTCATTCTTAAGAGTTCTTCTTTCATTATGTTAATTTCATTAGACAGCTTAAGATTTTCAATTTTCGTATTTTCCAGTTCTTGTTTGTAATTATTCTTTTCAACATTCAGAATTTCCAACTGATTTAGATAATTTTTTTTTTCACTTTGTGAATCAAGGCGAAGAGTTTTTAACTGATTTTCAAACTTTTCTTTCTCTTGAATTTCTTCATTTATCTGCTTTTCATATTCTAAGCATTTTTTATTCAGATAAGCACCTATTTCAGCTTTTAGTTCGTCCATCACAAAATTAGACTCTGTTTAAGATCTTTTAAGGCATTATTTAGTTCTGAATAATTTTTGGTAGTATGTTCCAACTCTTCAGTAAGTTTTTTATTTTCAAGAGACAGTTCTTGTTCTTTAATTTTCTTTTCTTCCATCTCCCCTTTTAAACATATAATTTCATTTAACAATCTGTAATTTTCAGTTTTGAGATGGTCGAAATTTATTTTCTCTTTTAGAACAACTTCATTTTCTATTTTATTTTGATGTTCTTTGATATGCTGCAGTTCTTCAACAAACACTTTTGGAGAGGTTTTATTGAGTTCTGGCCATGAAAATTCTGGCAGGATTTCTTCTACCTCTTCAGTTTTCTTTTCATCTTCAGATTTGTTCTCAATCAACTTTTGGTCAAAATGAGCAAAATCTTTACTTTGAATATTTTTCTTCATTCTTAAAAATTTCTTAGGATTTCTTGTTTGTACTGATTTTAGCTTATGCTCTTGTACATTTTCTTTTGATTTCCAATCTTTGAACATTGCAGCAGTTTTATTTCCTAACAAATACTTGTCACCATAAAAAGAATTTTGTAGGACAGCTGCTTTAGTTTTTAAGTGTCCCATTTTACAATCCAATTCAATTTCAGCAAGTGGTAAACAGATAGGATCCACTTCTAATGGATTTCTAATATACACTTTCTCATTTGTGTACATATGTGGTTTCACATACTTGCTGCTTATCAGATCACATGAAGCACCCATATCTCGAATTATTTTCATTTCTACACCATTCACTTTACCTACACTGGTATAAGGTGTCATTGAATCATCAAAACTTGCCTCAGTTATAACATGCGAGATAGATTCTTGAGTTTTCTTTAATTTGTCACACTGAGGTCTAAGATGATTACTAGAGCCACACTCATAACAACGAGCAATTTTTCTTTTCTCGAATTCCTTATTTCTTTGATTTTCTGGGAATGTTTCGAGTTTGGCCTGAAATTTTGGCCTGACTTCTTTATTGTGGTCTTTCGTTTTATTACTAGGAAAGTTTCCACTTTGGTTACGAAAGCCTGAAAAGTTCTTTTTGGGCATATCTCTCCTTTTGAAACTTTCCCTAATACTCTCAAACTCATCTAGTTTTTCAGCTAAGTCCATAGGTGTCATGAATGTAAGCCAGTTTTCTAAGAAATGATCTCTTACATCAGCAGGCACTCTAAACTTCAACTGCTCAGTCACTATTAGGTCTTTCAGCTGTTGAAAATTCTCTATCTTTAATTCTGTAAGCCACTCCGTAAAATAACTAGAAAGCTCTTCAACATAATTTCTCCAAGATTTTTCGGACGATTTGTGGTGCTTATAAAAACATTGTTTCAATTTTTCACTATTTAATTTATATTTTCTCATAATGATATTTTTAACAAAATCATAATTTGTCGCATCGGTTGGCGACTCTCTGGCCAACATATTGGAAAGTTCTGGCGGTAAAACTGCTAACAGGTAGGCCACCCAATCCTTTTTTGGATCTCGTGCCATCTCCGCTCTTCTTTCAAAATTTATTAAATATAAACCCATTTCATCATGTTTTTCATCAAATCTTGGGGTAATTTGGGTTAACTGTATTCTTGGAACCGATTCAATCACCCTTTCTGGTTCTAATAATCTTTCAGGATTTTCTTTTGAAATTTCTAATTTCTTTAATTCAAGTTCATATTGTTGAGTTTCTCGGGTCCTTCTTTCTTCTTGTCTTATTCTCTCTTCTTCTTGTATTTTTTTTATCTTCAAGAAGCCTTTCCAATATTAATTTTACTTCTTCCTCATTATAGGACTTGCTAGATAAAATTAATTTCTTGATGTCAATAACTCTACTGGAAGTATCTACTTCAACACCGATTTCCTCGCAAATTTGAATCAAGTCATGTTTTCGAGCTTTAGCTAAAAATGCCATGTTTGTAAACCCCAAACAAAACCAGAATGCTCTCAAAACGATAATAAAATATAAACAAATAAAATAATCAGAATTTGTTTTTTTTTTTCCAAAAATCAATCAAACACACACACAAAAAAAAAAAAAAGGATACTAAGGGTAATTAACCTTTGCAATTAATTAAAAAATAATATCTAATACCGTTAATGGTATCTACTTATGAAAAATACCTTATTTTTCTCTATTTAAGAGAACATTTTTTTTTTTTTTTAAAATATATATATATATTTTATAAAAAGAAACACTTTTCTTCTTAAAGAACAGAATACGTGAACATTTTTAATCACCCAAATTTCTTTTTTTTAAATAAATCATATATTCAAAATAATATTTTAAACCAAGTATGTTCTCATACTAAGTACTACTTGTTTCCTACACAATCATTATTTCAATTCAAAACAGAAATAAATTAATTTATTTGCAAAACTATTTGATTCTTTTTGCACACATATTTCTCAGGAAACAGAATAATTAATATTTTTCTTCAACCCCCTCCCTCCCCCCCCCCCAAAAAAAAAAAAAAAAAAAACAATAGTTTCGTTTCGAAACCGAAACTCTTTTCTTTATAAAAAAAAAAAAAAAAAAAAAAGGTAAGTTCCACAAAATTAGATTTAAGTAACATAAATTACCATAGTAATTAATATTAAGAAATAAAATGAACATCTAATCGTTAAACACTTCATTTGAAACAGAAACTACTATTTTACTTAAAAACGAAACGAAAATATTTTGTTCCAAACACGAACAAATTCATTTTACATGAAATCGAAACTAATTTCTTTTTTATTTTTATCCTTCATTCACTCTTTATTTACCTATTTATTTTTGTATTATTAAGCAAAGAAATACCAAATCAGTAAAAAGAGACAGAAAGAAAAATAAATCCAATAAAATATCAGAAATAAAAATGACCTGAAATGCACATTAATATGAATCATTCAACATTTTTCTTTTTAATTCGATAATAAATACATTCTTTTTTATTTTTTATTTCTCAAAGCCCTAAAAAAGAATATCTATTCTTTATTTAGCTTTAATTACAGAACAGATACTTTATTTCAACTTGTTCTCAAATTTTGCAATTCCGTTTAAAACCGAAATTCTTTTCAAAATGTACTTATTCTACAGTAAGTTTTTATTATTATTATACCATTAAACAAAAGAAAAAACATATATATTCATTTATTTCTCACTGATTTATCAACTTTATTTTTTTTTCGAAATACATCGACAAAAAAAATTGAAAGATTTTCTTCTTTTTTTTTTTTTTTTAATTCTTTTAACCAACGGATAAATCAGTTTAATATATATATATATTTTCTCTACAAATAATAATTTCAAATAATCTTTTTATCAAATAGATAGGGACAAGTGAGGTACCTCTGTGATATACTTACTTCTCTATTAAATACATAATGCGAATTTAAGTACTTTTAAAAAATATTTTCTCACGTCCTAATACAAGGACAGAGCTGATTTATTATATTATTTTTAAATCAAGGCACTGTTTCATACATAAAGGCACTTACCCCTTTAGTAGCGTGAATTCTTTGTAGCGTCGGACGTATCCCACCGCTGCCACCATAACAGTAGTCTGTGATGTATCGTAGGCTTGAACTCATCAAGAGAAGATTGCTTTTCTTTAGAGAAATATTTTTTTATTTCTCATTTACAAACACTATTCGACGCAAACACACATACATAAAAGGTAAACGAAAACACGTTAGCACATATTGCATAAAATGATCGCTAATCTTTGGACCAAAAATAATAATCATGAACGGCACTCAAGCCAGGCACCCGCTATTCTCGGCGTTGCCTCATTCCCTTCTCAAAACAAACTATATACTAGGGACTATGTCGTTTGGGCTCCTCGGTACTTGGGGTATGTTTCATTCCCTCCCCCCCTCTTAGAGATAAGTCTCCTTAATCCTTTAATCTTCTTACCTTTTCTTAAAACTGCAATTTGCAACCCTATTTGGCGAGTTTCTTTTAGCTAAAAGAGAAAGTTGGATTTGATCCTTACTTGTAAATAAGGAAATACAATTGTATTTTCAATATTGTATACAGTGCAAACTTTATAGTGCGAGTTCAGAAAGATGGTTTTTGGGAAACCAGAGTATGTTTTGAGTAAACATTTTAATAAATTAATAAAGTACAAATCTCGATGTATTTCGAACGGATCGTATTTATTTATGCGATATAAACTACCAAAGGAAGTGCAAAATAAAGAAATAAAGTCATACTGGCGTTGTGTAGAATGTCGTAAAATTTGCAGGAACGAGAAAGAAAACAGGCAAGTAGGAAAACTGCAACTCTTACATTCTGAAAACGGAGAATTTATTTTAAATGATCCGGAAATTGGACACAACGTATTATGCAGGCCATATTCTGATTCAAAGATTGAAGCTGAAGAGCTGGTTCAAAAAACAAAAATAGATCTTAAAAGAGGTTATAAAAGACCATTAGAAGCCTACACATCCATGTGTGAGAAAGTTACGCATTATAACGATTTCGAACAAACATTAATAGAAAAAGAACTTCCATCATATAAAAAAGTTTGCAGATCGTTTTATAGATGTTCAGAAGTAGGAACAGTTCCAATTTTTGATTCAACAAAATTACCAGAAGAATATTTAAAAACCCTTAGGGGTAGAAACGCAACTAAAGACAGTGCTTATTTCAACGAAAGGTGGTTATTATATAATTCACCTGATCTGTTGATATTTTCCAGCGATGAAGACTTAAAGGTTCTGCATGAATCTTCTATATGGATAGCAGATGGAACTTTTAAAACGTGCCCACCTAATTTTTCCCAAATATATTCAATATTAGGCTATGGGAAATATGAAAATGAAGCTATTCCCTGTGTAATAGCACTAATGAAAGGACGTAGCAGCAAAATGTATGAGATATTTTTCCGAAAAATCGAATCAATATTAAAAGAAAAATTCAACAATATAGGAAAATTTTCTGTGTTTCTCTGTGATTTTGAAGCTCCTGTAATTAAAACTGTAGCAGAAATTTTTCCATATGTCAATATTAAAGGATGTATTTTCCATTTTGCACAAGCACTTTTGAGGCACATGACAGGAATTAGAGTACATTTAATGGATTCAAACCATCCTATAAGTATATGGTTTAAAAAGGTAAAATGTTTAAGTTTGATGCCTGAAAACTTAGTGCATTTTACTTGGTTATTTATTTTGGCTCCAGAAGCATATTCAATTGCAGAAAAACTTGATGATGAAGAAAAGAAATCTTTGCTTAAATTTGTTGAATATTTTTATAATACATGGTTATCAGGTATGCATTACCCTTTACATTTATGGAATCACTATACAAATGATGGACCACGAACAACAAACCACATAGAGAGTTATCATTCATTGCTGAATAAAAATGATATAAGAGAAATGCATTCATCTTTAAAAAACTTCTTAACAAAATTACAATTAATGCACAATCGCTTTCAACAACGAATTAGGCGATTAAACGATGGTATTGATAAGCCATCTGAAGGCGATTCTGTGTACCGAGATCTTCATAATAAGATACTTTTATCGAAAAGTGAGTTTAGAAGGAAGACAGAGCATTTATGGCCTCATATCTCTAATTTAAGTTTCACCGACTTTGCATTCATATCTAATGAGATAACTATGTATATGAATTATGTAAAATACTTGATAGGATGATAATATTTCAAAATATCAAATAAAAATTATATACGTGTAAGCAAATTGACTTCTTATTTATACAATGAATACTACGATAATTTATAGGTATATATTATTTGCATGAAACGTTTACTATCTTTTGAAGTTTTTTTTTTTTTTTTTCCCTGGCAAAATCATTTTCGCTCATAAATGTGACAAAATTTTCTGTTATTCATATTCAAAGAAATTAAATAGCAGTTTTTATCTTTAGATTTTTACCATTCGGAAAATTTTATTATGGAAATTTCTTTTAAAAAATTCCATATTTTACTATGAAAATTTAATTAAATTTCTTTAATATTTTTAATTACGATAATTTACAAATACAATTAATAATTTTATTATATTTTTAATTTATTATACATACTATTAATTAATACTAAAGTTTTTATTATGAAAATTTTATTCAGAAAATTTTATAATATTGTGGACCTATTAGAATAGCTGAAAATTTCATGCACATAAAAATGAAGCTGGTTTTGCTATTATATTAGAAATACTATTGGTATGAAAAGAAAATGTGTAAGATTGGATTATAATTTTAGATAATCAAATATAATAAATGAAATACCTTTGATATCCATTCGAAATCTAGGCATGAAATTAAAATAGTTGTAGATAATCATAAATGTTTTTCTAAAAAGCTTCAATTTCATTTTTATTTCTTTTTTCTTTTATTTCAGACTCTCTTTCTTTATTTTTTTTAAGGCATTTTAAATTAAAAATGACATTTCAGTTATAAATGCATTGTTTTTGCTTTCTTTCTGTCTCTCTATTATATATAGGTAGATAGATAGATTAGGATGACTTTTAAAAGAGGGGAGAATTTTGTTCATGTTTTATTCTTTTTCTTTTTTAAAATTTGATATGCATACCCTGTATTTATTTTATTTTTATTATTATTATTTTTTTTTTTACCCTGAACACATTTTAGCAAAATATCAGCTCACTGGGATAATATTAACACGTGTCGAATAAATAATTACAAACTTTAAATAAACACCATAAAATGCAATAAACTCGAAACAGTTGTTTCGGATCTAAAAATCACACGATCCTTCATCAGGCGAACAAAGTAGGCACGAGTACTGCAGTCAAAGCGACAACTCGAAATAATTGTTGCGAGTTTATTGCATTTTATTGTGTTTACTCAAAATTTTGTTATTATTACTTTAAAAACCCAGTTTTGTGGTGCTTTAATAATAATAATAATAATATTATTATTATTATTTATTTTATTTATTTATTTATTATTATTTTTTTTTTTTTGCTTCTTTGACATGCCGAATTGACCGGAAAATCCTAATATCTATATTAGGATTTTCCAGTCAATTCGGCACATGTTAACATTATCCCAGAGAGATGATATTTTGATAAGAAGTTTTTAGGGTAAAAAAAAAGGGGGGGGTATGCGTATCGGATTTAATATATATATATATATATATATATATATATATTCCTCCCTCATTTAAGGGACATCCTAATATATATATAAGAAGAAATTATCAGATTTCAATCACATATCAATAATTTCTTCAGATCATATATATATGAGAAGAAATTATTGGATTCGTAAAAAATATAAATGTCCGGTTTTCGACGGATTTAGACGTTTTGAGATATCCTGATCACATTTTGACCGTTTTTAGAAAATGTCTGTCTGAGAATGCGCGCACATGTGTTTGTAGGCGCTGTAACCCCCCCCCCCCTTTCCCTTAAAAAAAAAGGGGGGGGGATTTTGAAAATTTATATTTAGTTGGACTTTGTTATAAATTGGTACTAATTATGTTTTATCATATATTGCCCAACAGGTGGCGCTGATAGATCGCAAATTTCTACACTTCAATATTCAATCGTGTTCAAGAAATCTCAAATTGAATAAGGTTTTGAACAGTTTCAATATAATATATTTAAACACTGATCCGACATTTTTTTGATCATTTATTCTTGAGATAAACACTGATTAAAAAACATTAGTTTGTTAATCAGTAATAAACTGACTAACCTATGGACGTATTTTGTGATTTTCGGATTTCTTGCGCATTAAAAGGTGTAAAAATGTTAAAAAAAAAAAAAAAGCTGACATTAAAAACTTTTACAAATACCAAAGTTTCCCATTCTTTATGTCAAGGCAATTGAAAGGTCTGTTATGCTTTTTCGTTATTTTATAAAAATTACTTTTCTATTAATTTTTACTCTATATATATAATATTAATATCGTTATATATAATTAGTATATTTTAATCAACGTGATAAATAATACATTGTTAGATTTTATTTTATTCATTCATTCACTTAGTTATCTTTTTATTTATAAAAACCGCTGCAATTAAACAAAATTTTCCTTTCAAATTTCAATTCAACTTGCAAAATAGCAATAATAATAGCAATAATAGGACTAATATAAATAATAATAATAATATGGTGTGGCAATCATACAACTTTTTCTTCTGCATTTAAATACTTATAAAAATAGATCCCAAATTAAATGAAAAGAAAACTATTACTGCATATGAGCTTTAGAAATTAATTGGAGACAAATTATTTCATTATAGTTTAAGCGATGATGATGTAAGAAAAGTTATTTCAACTTCCTTTAAAGATGCAATGGATTGCATTAAAAAAAACTTCGAATTTATTTTGTTTATCAAAACACAAGTGAAAAACATTCATAAAACTGAATTCATTTCACAAGCAGTTCTCTCATAGAATGTCACGCGAGTGTTAAATATTTTAAAATGTAATTAAATAACTACTTGTATCGACAAAAATCTTACTATATAGTTATTATTAAACAAACGCAATATATATAGTTAATACTATTTTATTTTAATTTAATTATTATCTTCAAATACAAATTATACTGTAGTGTAATATACGACGATAGTTACGATATTACTTAAAATAAAAGAAAAAAAAACTTTATTAATTAGTATTTCACATAAATTTTACTTCAGTGCCATTAAATTTGTAGTAATCAAAGTTTTATTCTTTTAATTTCGAATATACTTCTATTCATTTATACGTGCCATTAAATTTGTAGTAATCAAAGTTTTATTCTTTTAATTTCGAATATACTTCTTTTCATTTATACGTTTTTTTTACCCCAAGTCCATTGTAAGACGTATAAACGGTGCTTTGCTGTATTTAAATAAATAATAAATAAATAATAATGCATTAAACAATTCTATGAAGCATAACTATTTTAAAGAACTTTAAAACTATTAGTTTTATATAAAGTTTAAAATTGCAGAAGGGTGGGGATGTCGACCTTTTACCTCCCCTCCCTCCCCCCCCCCCGATTGAATTAACGTTTATTTAAAATTTATTTTTTACTTACAATAAATAAAAAATAAATAATAATGCATGAAATAATAAAATGAAACAATAAAAACAATTTGAAAGAACTCTAAAACTATTAGTTTTATGTAAAGATTAAAAATGTATTTGTATAAAAATAAATTTGTAAGAATCAAAGTTCTTTATTATAAGTTCGTTTATATGTCGTTTTATGACAGACCCTTAAAGAGATAGATATAATTTACTTATCTGTTTATAAAATAAGTTAAAAAAATTATTCATATTTACAGCGTTATAGTTCGTAAAATATGAATGTTAAATTTCTAAACATTACATTATTAAACAAATAACAAATAAATAAAATCACGCCAACTTTGGTGATAAAAATCTCCGAAAGGTAACTATATTCTTTTTCCTGACCAGGTAAATTCTCACCCCTCTCCCTCTCCCCTTTTTACTACTTGAGGAGGGGGGTGAAATTATCTAAAGGTTGGGGCAAAGAATAGATATTCTTTGGTTGGGGTCAGGAGCCCAAACGTCATGCTCTCATATACTAAAGTCTCTCTTCAATTCGAAAGTCTTTTCACCGTGCTGAACAAACAGCGCCCTCTCGTGAGTCTTAAAGTCATTAGTCTGAAGTCATTACACTATATTTGGTTCAACGAAACTTTATCGACTTGATATTAAACTTTATATTGAATAACTGTTAAAATGGAAAGTTTTACATTATGTATATATATATATATGTATGTTACACACACATGAAAAAATAATTAAAGAGAAGAATTTCACAAAAAATATTTTATTTTTTACAAAATAAATAAAAATTTTCCCCAATAATTAAAACCTGGACTGATTCTTGAATACAGAAAGTAAGCCCCCTATAAATAAAACCTAGGAGGAAAATAATTTAACTTTTAATAATTATTAACTATCAAGGAAGAAGTAGATGACAGTGGACTCTAAACAGGAAATACTTCACATTAATTTATCATGCTGTATGCAGAGAACACAATGGATTTTTTCCGAACATGAATCTGACCTACAGAAGCAGAACTAACTGAAATTGTAAAAATATATTTTATAGGTTTTTGCAATATTTGGATATACATCAATTTATATATATATATATATATATATATATATATATATATATATATATATTTAAGGAAAAAAAAATAGACCAGTCTATTTTGATGAATGAAAAGAGAAAAATATATATTTGTTAAAAGTAATGTGACTTTTTCATTGAGATTTTTTTAAGGTGGAATCCCACACTCAAATGTGAGCCCTGGTTTAACTTTAAATCTGTTTTAGGTAAAATGCACTTTAAAAAAATTCCACTTCTATCCTATAATACATTTGAATATTTTTCTATGTGTGGCCTTGTAAACCAGTTATTAATGTTAATTTAAAAATACTCTCTGTATAAAATATACATCTGAATCTGAATAATGTGTGCTAATATTAAAATTAGGATAATAACTTCAACTATTTATCTCACAGTTTTGAGAAACTGAATTTAGCATTATCTTTAGAAAAGCTGAAAATGATCATAAGGATTCAAATCTGAACCTTTGGCCATGTTTCCAATTAAAGAAATAAATCATAGCAAACAAAAGTAAATTGCAAAAAATAACTTTTTTTTTTATTTTTTTTATGCCATTTTATAAAATTAGATGACTTCAATTCTGTTTAAAGGGGATAGTACACCTTTTAATGATGAAAAAATTAATTTTGAGATAGAAAAACAGTTAAGTTTTAATCATCCTTTCATTTCTGATATAAATACCTTATCTTTAAATGGCTTTTTTTTTTTTTTTTTTTCCCATCAAAATGATTTTTTTTTTTTTTTTTTGGCCAACATATTTTAAAAAACAGTTGAAGTAAAGTCTTTACCCTATTTAAGAATGTTTTATTGATCATGAAAATGAACCCAAATCATGAAGTTCTGTTGGCTTTTTTAAAAAACGGAACATAATAGAATACTGTATACAGTAGCTGCCGCTTAATAAAATCACTGGTTAATAAAATCAGCCGCTTAATCTGATCAAATCGCCAGGACCGGAATCAAATAAATACAAACAACTTTTAAAGCCGCCGCTTAATAAAATCAGCATCGCCCGATAATAAACTCAAAAATATCATTTATGCATACAGAATTTCTTTTTCTTTTTTTCTTTAAATAGAAAAAGAAATTAAAACACAACAAGCCCTCCGTTATCGTTCATTGTTAAAGATTTTACACTTGCAGCAAGGTTACAAATTAAACACACCCCATAACTTATCTCCGTAACAATTTCAAGGAGCGCATTCTTCAAAGCGCAGTACTAAAATAAAAATTTGATTTGAAATGATTTTTTTTTTTTTTTTCTAATTATTAGAAGGCAATTTCTAGTTCTTATTTTGAAATTACTATCATTCATGAGGTTTAAAAGGAAAGATTTTAAATTTATAAGAAAAGTGTGAACTTTTGGTAAAGGTAAAGTAATGATCATTTTCTTCTAACGAAAGTGCACGGGAACTTAAAATGCGTTTACTTATATCGAAGAAACAGTTAATATATCTACCAAAAATTAATATTATTTACTAATTCCATCATTCGTTATCTTTTGAAATTTCTTTCGAAATTCAGGTAAGTAAATACCTTTTCCTTAAGGGCAGGAACATTCGCCGGATATAAAAATCAGCCGCTTAATAAAATCACTTTGGCCCAGAACGAATGTGATTTTAATAAGCGGCGGGAACTGTATATGTAATGCAATATATATATATTTATGTGGAAGGAAGGAACTCTTCTTTTACTTCCTTTAATGCACTGTTCCTACCACTGCCAGTGGCTGTGAGGATTTGCTGTCGAAGCTGATAGACAGGAATAACCCAATTTTTGACTCAATTTGGCCAATGACTGGGGCATTTGAAAGCAACTTAGGGTTGTTGATCTAAACATGATGCTTTTTCATGGTTTTCTCTGAAATTTACATGAACATGGGCTAGGAGTCCTTAGAAAGATAGAGTGACTTAGGACCTTTGCCTAAGATACTTGTGCAGTCAATCTGCCTTAATCTTTACACTAACTCTTCTGATGGAGTACCAGTATTTTACATATGTTTATAATTATATTTATTATGTTTCTTGAGTGTATCTTTCTTTATTTGTATAGTACTAAACAGAAAGGTTAGAGAAACAATTTATACTAACATCGCGATTTTAAATGCCATTTAATCCTAGTTATATTAGCCCTCATTGTATTTATGTGATTTAGTCATGATACACTGATCTTTTTCTTGCATGCATATATTTATATGTATTAATTTTTCCCCCTTTTAGATTCCTGGCTTGGCTGGCTACATATGAGGAAATCTGTGATGGCCCGTTGGAATGTGTTTAAAAGGCTAGAAGTATTCTTCAGTCTCTTAAATGCAAACTTGCAGGCTGAATCACATTTTAAGCTAAATGAAAACAGTTTTTTCACTTCTTTGTGTGTGTCCATATGAAAAAGACACAGAAAAAGAGTTTTGCCTATTGTACATGTTCCAGAATGTTCTGTGTGAGCTTACTATAGTAGAATCTAAAGGTATGTTGATCCTATTTTTTTATTAAACAATAAAAAGTCTTTCTAAATTTTCTACATGTTTATTTCAACGAATGTAAAATTCAAAATTATGTTTATAGTATTTTGCTATGATTATTGAAAAATGCAAATAATAAGTAATGGATAAACTTAAAACTTAAATTACTGTATAAATGCTAACTTTAGTTTAAATAATATCATACTCATAATTTCACTTGAAAAATTGCTTAAATTTTTATTTAAAAAATAGACAAATGACATTAATAGTCCTCCCGGCCCTCCCCATCCCCCACCAATATATATATATATTGGTGGCACCTTTATCTAGGGGCACAAAAATAGTTTTTAAATTTAAAGTGATATTTTTGGCAAAGATTTCCTCAAAAAAAAAAAAAATTACAGAAAGTTTGCTAACAGTAATAGTCTTTAGTTGAAAATAGGGATTTTTTAAATACCATTTGACCAGTTACACATTCTTATGTAAAATGACCTCCTGAATCCGAATATGACTCCCATTTTTCCCAGTCACCCACCGTTTTCTAGATACACCACCCCCTCTCTCAACTTCTTTCCCTGTTCGATAATTCTATGACCATGAATTTGATTTGAAGAATAAAAAATAATTTAACATCTAAAAACAAAAAATTATAAAGTTTAAAAAATAACATTAATAACAGATTAAATATATATATATATAAGATATGCAGTGCATAATTTCAGGGGCAAATCCCCCCCCCCCCCCCAAAAAAAAAAAAAAATCCTTTGTTGCAAATGTCTATGTTTTAAAAACTTCCAACTCTGTAGCCCCTCAGAAGATATTAAACGGTTAAAATAATGCTCCCCCTCCTAAAAATCAAATTTATAGCCATAAAATCACCAAAAAATGATAAAAATAGGGGGCCATTCCTAAAAAACGGTGGGTGATAGGGCAAAATGGGCGTCTTATTCGGATTCAGGGGGTCATTTTACATAAGATGCTGAAATGGTGTCAGAGGCAATTTTCATGCCGAGCAGTGTTATCTAAATTAAAAAATATTTATATGTTAAATTAAAAAATACAGCATTAGCTAGATTATGAAATGTACCAGTTTTTGTGGAGATCGGTTGAATGGATATAACTTTTTACAGCGGATCTAAAGATCCAGAGAAAGTTCCACTGAGAGACTTACAGTTATATAATATAAATTAAAGAACTTTGTAGCATACTAATGGAAAATATCTTTACATTTTTAATAGTATTTGGTCATGTGTTGATATTTACATACCAGCTGACTTTGTATGGTATGAATGAGATAGATTAGGATTAAAAAAGAAAGCAGTATTATAAAATATTAAATAATGTAAAAAATTACATTTCTATGGAAGTGAATTCCAACAGTCATAGAAGAAAGATATAATATCCTCCCCCAATAATAATAATAATATTGATTTGAGGTCTCTTTGCAAAAGAAGTGAAAACTAATTTCTTATGGTGAGGATGCCTTAACTTTGTTGCCAGCAATCAAACTCGGTGCACAAAAAAAAAAGAAAAAAAAAAAAAAAAACTTTATTTGTTTGGGGGGGGGGGGGGGGGGGCGGCACCAAAATCATCCCGGGCCTTGGGCCCCAGCAGATCGTATATGTATTAATTGTTCCCCCTTTTATATTCCTGGCTTGGCTGGCTACATATGATGGAATCTGTGATGGTCCGTTGGAATGCGTTTAAAAGGCTAGAAGTATTCTTCAGTCTCTTAAATGCAAACTTGCAGGCTAAATCACATTTTAAGCTAAATGAAAACAGTTTTTTCACTTCTTTGTGTGTGTCCATATGAAAAAGAGACAGAAAAAGAGTTTTGCCTATTGTACATGTTCCAGAATGTACTGTGTGAGCTTACTATAGTAGAATCTAAAGGTATGTTGATCCTATTCTTTTATTAAACAATAAAAAGGCTTTCTAAATTTTCTACATGTTTATTTCAACGAATGTAAAATTCAAAATTATGTTTATAGTATATTGCTATGATTATTGAAAAATGCAAATAATAAGTAATGGATAAACTTAAAACTTAAATTACTGTATAAATGCTAACTTTAGTTTAAATAATATCATACTCATAATTTCACTTAAAAAATTGCTTAAATTTTTATTTAAAAAATAGACAAATGACATTAATAGTCCTCCCGGCCCTCCCCATCCCCCACCAATATATATATGTATATATATATATATATATACAGGGTGAGTTTGACATAATCTGCCAAAAGAAAGGAGGTGATAGAACAGCCCATGGGGAGCATAAAACACCATAATAGAAACCCTGTCCTATCTCTAACCGTTTCCGAGCTATGGTAGATAGAAGAAAAATCAGTTTTTTTCCATCCCGTCTGAAAAAACCCAAATTTGTGAGCTTTCTGAAAGACTTACACGCAAAATAAGCACATATTTGGAAAGAGCAGAAAACATCTTGTCGGGTGACACCATTTACATCAGGATACCTTAAGTTGACAGCGAGCTAGAAGCGCTAAAACATTGGCGAAGTTTAAAATTGAGTTGTCACCAAATTCATTAACCGGCAATTCTGCAAACACCGTTCAAGCTGAAATCGGTCAAATTTACCAAAAATTTCTCCATTCCACAAGCTTTAGAATGAGCCCACAATAAACCATATCGCTGTCCTAGTTCAGGCGAAATTTAGCCTTTTGTTTGAAATACATTCATCACTGAACTCGACGTTCGTCGATAAGGAGACTCACGGGGTGCAGGGTTGTTCGGTTTTTTCCATAGTGGAAAAAACCTGGTTAAAACCGTCCCGGACAAAATACCGTTTTGTCCACTATTAATTATTTGCGAGTACTAAATTAAAATTTATCTTTATTCTTTCCATATATATAAAACAATTCTTTAATTATATGTGTAGGGCTCGTGAAATACAGTCACCTGGTCACTATCGGCGATCATTATTTTTTAACTAGCGATGTTTTCAACTTTAAAAATTCAACTTTTTTTTTTTTTTTTTTTCTGAAAGAATTGATCCCAGAATAAGGCTCCTATTCTATTTTCGATGTAGGCTAACTCTTGCTGTTTTGATTCCTGCTTCTCTCACCACTTTTTGAGACACTGTGTTGAATCAATATACCATTAGGGGATTTACACATCTCTGTGCATGTTTCAGAACTCGGTGTGAAATTATTGCACTGTTTTAGGGAATTACTTTACACTGCTCCTGTTTGCCTATGCTATTGACCTGGTGCTGAATCGTTGTGCCGGTGTAATGATGTATCAATGCTCATGGTGTATTGCTTCAATGAAAATAATAAAACTGGTTTCATGATTTTAAATTTAAACAGGTGTTTCCCTATGTATCATTATAGCTTAATAAATAATTGGTTTTTATGCATAGAATTTAGATTTCTATATTCAAGTAAATTTTAAAATTGATAAAGAAAAGTAAAAGAAAAGAAAGAAAGAAAACGACGGAGGATATTTTTTATGGGCTACCAAAAAGTTTTGTTGGTGACCATTTTTTTACAAATTCCTGGAACCCTGTGTATGTGTATATAATGAATTTAAATACATCAAAATAGATATGAATGAAATAGACATGCAAAGTAAACAATATTTAATAAATAAATATATCTGTATTTTTCTAAGGGTGGATTGGATGCAAAAGTGATAGTTTATAGTTTCGATTTTAATTCCCCTCTCTTTCACCACAGCTTTCAACTACATTGTCTTCTCTCATAATCATAAATACCTTTTAAAAATTTGTTATTAAGCATGATGAAATTGAATGGTTCACAAGTTCACATATCTTTAATGGAATGTTTTACTTTCTGAAAATATACAGGTAAGTAAAGTATTGTAACCATGATGAAAACATGACTTTGTAATGTTGGTGTATCTGCATATTTTGAGGTCCCATCAGTTCATTTTTGCTATCTTTACGTTGATGTATGTATGTCTGAGTATGAGTGAACACAATCTTGTCTAAATGCTTTGTTCAAATCAGCTAAAATTTAGTACATATACTACTGGTTATCGTAGCACAAACTGTATACATCTTGAAAAATCTCACTTATAGTTTTGTTTTTGTTTCTTTCTTTTTTTTACTGGGACACAAAGATAAATTCTTTATTATTATAGCCTAGGGGCTCAAATAATTTAAAGTGTGATAGCATCTGAATTCCTTATTCGATTCAGTTGAAACATTATACACATGTTATAAGTCACCGTCGAATGAATTGTGTAGATTTATTTTGGTGAATCTAACAATTTACAGTTTTCTTTACAGGGACACAACAAAAAATTCTGTAATATTATAGCCTATAGTCTGAAATTATTTAAAATGTGATAACGTCTAAATGCCTCATTTGATTGAGCTTTAAATTTATATACATTTTATAGGTCTATGTCCCACAAACTGCATAAATTTTGATGAATCTAGCACTATTAGTTATTTTGAAGAGATATATAAAAAATTTTAGATACATTCCATTTCGTTAAACAATATACTAGTTGGGAGAAAATAATCAAACTCTTATTATAATTTTCTCGTTTATTTATTTAATGACTTCTCTTACTTTATTTCATTTAAACCACAGTGAATTACTTAATGTTCAGAAATTCGAGTGGAGTCAATCGACATTTTTATTATTTCTCCTCTTAAAGCTTCTACATGTTTACTAAATTGATTATATATATATATATATATTATAGACATTACTTTTTAAAAAAATAAATAACCTTTTTATTTGGAAGTAAAATTTTAATTTTGTATTTTTTTTATCTGGAATTTCTATTACCAATTAATATATATATATATATATTTTTATAGAAAATTAATATAAAATTATTAAATGATTATGTAAATTTGATTTTTTAAATTCTTGGATAAGAAAATGGCATGTTGGTATTGCAAATAAAATGTTATACTGAATTGAAAGCTTTGCTTTGAAAGGACTTGCAGACTTAAATTGATAAAAACATTATATCTACATTTATGAGATTTTTTTTAAATCTAGTATAGAAATGTTAAATGAATATATCCATGTTAAGTACAAAATGACAAAGAAACAACTTGAATTACTTTTAAGATTATAATATTTATAATCATATATATATATATTAATCAATCATGTTGATCGTGAAAAACTTGAATATTGAAAATAGTCTCTTTAGAGAGGGTAGGAGTGTTCAGTTTTGGGGGATTAAGTTATTCTTTATTTTTAACTGTCAACATTATGTATGAAATCTTTTTCTGGCTATGGCCTTGTCTATTTCTTTTGTTTTTAAAGATTTAGATATAGCATTAAACAACATTTTTTTTTCTTTTAATATCCAATATGATAATGTTATAATAGTCCACAACAGATTTACTTTGTTACACTTGCTAAGTATAGTATAGATAACTAATATAAATATCATTTTCTTTACTATTTTTTTTTTCATTGATCATGATTAAAATGAAATTACACTTTTCATTAATCAAATTACTAACTTCTAATAAAATATTTCTATTGCTAAAATTGCTAATTCAAAGTTAAAAGTACAATTTATTGCTTTAACAGAATAATTTTATGCAGCAAACATGTACAGTTGAATGGATTTTATTTTGTCCAGTTTCATGTGGTTTTTTCCAGTTTTGTTCAGGTTTTTTATAGTTTTGTCCAGTGTCCTGGACTTTTGACAAAAAAGTGGACAAAATAACAACCCTGACGGGGTGCCATGATCGTTCCTGATTTCATGTCCGCCTTCAGCCCGCTGTTTTGTCAGATGCAAAAAAGAAAGTTTTAAAGACAAACAAGAAAAGAAGTAGTTTTATTAAGTTTACAAACACAATGGAATTGAAATAAAAGAAGTATGACGTTTCTCACGTCTTTCACAAAGGAATATCGAAAAAAAAATTACGCATCTCACGTTTATGATTAAAGCACATATGCATTCGAAAGGATGTGTGAAATTTAGTGCCGTTGCTGAAATTGGTCACCCCCACACCAGGTGTGGGGCCCTTGCCCTTGCCCGCTTACGAACGGAAACCACAATAGCTCTTAGCGAAAGCTCATCCCTCAATTTTATTATTGCATCATCGAGCCGGCTGCTTAAATCTTGCAAACTGGCAACTTCTGTGCGGTAAACTTCTTGCTTCAGGAAACCCCAAACATAGAAGTCCAATGGAGTGAGATCTGGCGATCTAGGTGCCAAGGAATTGTTCTTTACGACCAATCCATCGCGGATACTGCAGAGTCAAGATGTCCCGAACGGCATTGGAAGAATGTGCAGGGGCCCCATCGTGTTGGAAAATGATTTCCGCTCGTTGGGGTACAGGAATGACATCAAATAATCCTGGAAGATGATGTTCATGAAACTCCAAATATGTATTGCTTGTCAGATAACCTTGGAACACATGTGGACCTATCAAGCGATCGCCAACCACTCCAAGCCAAACATTTAAGCTGATTCGCGACTGGAACGTTGAGTTTCGTATTACAAATGGATTTCGTTGAACGTAATGATGCCAGTTATGTAAATTTAACATGCCATCCCGAATAAAAAGTGACGATCTGTCCACAGTATCGTTCTAAGGAAATGGTATCTCGCTCTAAAAGCCAGCGGCAGAATGTTACCCGCTTTTGGAAATCTGAGCGGCGTAATTCTTGTACCGGTGTGAAGTGGTATGGATGATACTGGTTTTTGCGCAAAACATTCATCACTTTACTTTGGGAGATTCTACCTTCTCTCGCAAGTATACGTGAACTCATATTTGAATCCAAGCGTAAGCCCCAGGAAGTCACAGAGACACCCAAACCTAAGGTTTTTAAGAGTAGGAAGGTGGAACAGACCTGCAGCTTTGCAGGGGCTGCCACAGGGCGCAACGAGAGTTTAGCCCCGCCCCCAGTCAAATTGACCAATCCAAATTCTTCGGTCCCAGCAGACGCAAGTTCGGAAACCGAATTTCTAAATTACGTCATGACTTTAGAAAAAAGTCATGACAAAAAATTAATTGTTAGGGCCTGGAAAGAGGCTCTTTCAAAAATTCGTGTTGCGTCCACGAACATGGACAAAATATTTTTCTTGTACGAGAGTTTAATAACTCTTGAGGGCTAGGGTTTTTCCCCCTGTTTCTCATTCCGGCATTTTTTCCACCTTCAACCCCCACGGGAATCTGAATTCTTGTTTTACGCTTGGTTTCTGGAACGCCAATGGCCTCCGGAGGCAAGCATCTGAGTTTAAAGATTTTGTATATAATAATAATTTAGATGTTATCTTGGTTAGCGAAACCCACTTTTCCCAGGGTAATGTCACCAAAGTTGCAAATTATAAAGTATACAATGTTGACAGGCTTTATAATGGCAACCTTTCTGGCGGCACTGCTATTTATCTTAAGAACGGCTTCAATGCTACTTTCATTAAAGTCCCAAATCTAAATTCCATTGAAGCTACGCCTATTATTTTAGACTTCCCCAATATTCCAAAATTACTCATTGCAGCAGTATATATTCCTCCTAATAATGTAAGGAATGACCTGCTCGAGCGAGAACTTTCCCATCTCACTAATCTTTATTCCAATTTTATTATTGCGGGTGACTTTAATGCCAAGCATTTGACTTGGAATTGCCCCTCTAATGATCGTAGAGGAAATATCATCAGAAGGTGGGTAGATCAAAATCATGCTCAAATTATAGCCTCCCCTGAACCCACCTCAACCAGAAGTAATAATGTTATAGATTTTGCTATCACCCGCAATTTCCCATATAATTTTAGCATTCAAACGCTTCACGAGCTCAACTCCGATCATCTGCCTGTGATTGTCAGTTTCCGGACTGATAATTATTTTTTGGATTTACCTGCGTCTCTCACCACTAGGTGGAGCCACTACACGGAGATCCTGGCTGACACTCAGCCACCCTCAATTATTCCATCTACTAAATCTGAAGCTGAGAGTGCTATCAGTATGCTTGAGGAAAAACTTCAAGATGCATATTGCAATAGCTCAGTTCCTAGAAAGAGGGCTGGTAATTATTTCCGGTTACCTGACGATATCAGACAGATGGTCAGAGAACGAAATCGTGCTCGCAAACTCTGGCAGGTCAATAGGTCCCAGTTTTTTAGAAGCAGATTTAATATGCTTGCTAGGAGGGCTAAAGCTGCAATTCTGGAGTACAGTAAAACTCACTACAACAACTTTGTCGAAAGTCTTTCGACTAAAGACAACACAATTTGGAAGTATTCTTCCCGTATTCGTAGGCCAGAAACACGCATTCCGGCTATTGACAGCCCCAACCGAATGGCAGTTACTAACACTGAAAAGGCTGAGGCAATTGCTCTCAGTCTTAGAAGCCAGTTTTCACCTCACCACGATGTTTTAAATCCTATGATTGCTACTATAGTTGATACTAGTGTCAATAACTTACTTAACAAAAATACCACAAATACTTTAAAACCAACTACTCCTTCTGAAATTATCAACTATGTCTCTGGTCTCAAAAAGAACAAGGCCCCGGGCAAGGATAATATAACCACTAATATGCTTATTAATCTCCCACTCAATTTTGTTTTTTATATAGCTTTTTTAATTAACCGCATGCTTATTTTAAATATCTTCCCTGATAGCTGGAAAGCCAGCGTGATCATTCCAATTCCGAAGGGAGCTGGAACGAATGCGCATGCGCCGGAAAGCTACAGGCCAATTTCTCTTCTCAGTTGCATGTCAAAGATCTATGAATATGTTCTAGTAAAGCGCTTGAATGAGTTTACTGACTCTCATGACGTCATAATGCCGGAGCAATTCGGATTTCGTCCGAAACACTCCACTCAACATCAATTATGGGGAGTGTGTGAAATCATTCATGACGGGCTCCAAAAAGGAGTCACTGGAAGTATATTCTTAGATGTTCAAAAAGCTTTCGATAAGGTATGGCATGACGGCCTTCCTTATCCACAAACTAATATCCATCGGTCTCCCAGACCAATTAACTAAAATATTGCATGACTATCTCAACAATAGAACTTTTTCTGTTAAAGTTGGTAATTCTTACTCTAATCCTTCACCCATTTTTAGTTCTGTCCCCCAAGGTTCCTTGCTCGGACCGTTTCTTTTTAATATTTACGTCAATGACATGCCGAAAGATCCGGATGTCAAATTAGCGACTTTCGCTGACGATGCTGCCATCTGTTGTCACAAACGCACAACAAACGCCGTTTTCGAAGTACTCCAGACTTATTTAAATAAATTTTCGATCTGGTTAAGAAAATGGAGAATCAAAGTTAATAACTCCAAAAGTGCCGCCATTTACTTCACAAATAAAAAATATGACACCTCCACTAACTTCTTACTTAATAATCAGCCGCTACCCTGGGAACTTTGCTATAAATACCTAGGAATTTACCTAGATTCCAAATTAGCATGGTCTCGTCACATTTCAGAATCTCTGATAAAAGCTGACAAGGCCGCAAAAGCCCTTCACTCTCTTTTAGCTTATAATAGCCGCCTGTCTCTTAAGAATAAATTATTATTATACAAATCTATGATTCGTCCGATCATTACCTATGGGTGCATGATCTATGGTTCTGCTGCTAAAACTCAGTTAAGGAAAATTCAGTTATTCCAAAATAAGCTTTTACGTAGGTTTGTCCATGCTACTCGTTATGTCCGCAATGATGCTATTCACCGAGATCTTCGAATTAGGCCAATCTTTGCCGAAATTCGAAAACTTACGATGAAGTTTCACAGATCTGTCCCCAATGTTAGAAATCCTCTGTTGAACTCAATTCATCGCTACGATCCTGGAGTCGGTCGTGGAAAGAAACGACCCTTAGCTATTTTAACTAGGGGAATCGACTTTCTGCCCGTCTCTAAGAAGAATAGAATTATTACATCTGGAGTTACATAACATTGTATTTCCTCACAAAATTATTTTTCTCCCTAGAGCAAACGAAATGTTTCTCTAGAGTTGGCTAACCCTAGCATCAGGCCTAAGTACTGTTTTATTTTTTACAGACGCGATTTCCACCTCTCTACTCACGAATTCCTCTAAATTATTGTTGTCTCCTCTCAAAATTATGAACTGCCGTTTTATATTTTTTTATTATTTGGCTATTTTTATTAAGTTTTATCGTTTTTTATTACTTTTGATAGTTCAGTTGCTGACTTCTGACGGGATGCCCAAAAGCGATACCGGATTGGTCAGAGCCTCGCGCTCTGATTGGCCGGGTCGCCTAGGACATAATTCCGTCGTTTTTAGCTCAAAATTTTTCAGAGAGGATTGAAAATAACTTGCTATTTGCTGATTGGTCCACGGATCCACCTCAGAACTTAGTTTCTGGATGGAAACCGGGATTCGATCTGAAACTGCATTTTATTTCTCTTTAATCCTCCTCTGTCTTTTTATTTTCATTTCTTGATAGAATTCTTAGGGAAAAAAAATGTATGGCCCCCTTTTTTTTATTAATTGCGGGACTCCGAGCGATTTCCTGTGCCCCTTGGGGCGCCCTGCTCGGCTCTTTATTCCTTTTCGCTGTCCAGACTGTCTTCGTCAACGCACGCAGCTGTTTTCTGCTGCACTTATTTTTACAAGGAGATTTTAAATTTTAAATTTTTTTTTTTCTTTTTAATCTCCTGCTGCTTCACTCAGATTAATTTCCCTGCTAACGCGGGGGAGTTTCTGAGACTAAATTCTAAATTTAGTTTTTAATTAAAAAGCCTTCGGCTTTTTAATATTTTCTTTTCTGTCAAATTATTTTTATGTTTTTTGGCACTTTCGATGGAGGTAAGCAACGGTTGCGACCAATTGCAGGTACTCCGAAGCAACTACGTTGACGTTGACGAACTCATATTTCGATTTTCCTCCACTCGGTCGAGTACGGACTCCTCAGCGGTGGCGGAGCGGCAACCATGGCCCCTTTCGTACACCCTGCCGAACGACCCACTCTCCCTAAGCCTTCGATGAATTGCGGCAAATACAGCCATTACCGTTCTGAGAGAGAATGCCTTTGGACGATCTTCGAGACTGCCCTTGACGTCACCCAATCTAGGCAAACCGGACCCTAGAAAACCAGTCTTCATCTTTATTGCAAAGAGCGTTTGAAACCATTTCTACTATAGTACTATTTCGCTGATATACGTTTCACGTGCTCCTTACAAATATAAGAAGAAACAATTATGTTGATTTATGGATATAATGCATTTGGATAACAATTAATAAAGGTAAGAATTTACAATTTTTCTATATATTAATTTAAGGCCGTACTTAATTTTACTTCATTACAGTAAAATTTATATTGTTAAAATACTGTGTACATAGATTGTTGTTAACCCTAGCTGTTATAGCTTAAAAAAGATATTTGTGTTATAAAAATTGTTTTTATAATGTATGTTTTAATAATATTAATTGAATTTTAAAGTGGAAGAAAACATATTAGTTTATAAATATTACATTTTCTAATAATATTTTATTACTTTTAAAATTTGAAAAAATATTTTTAAGCAAACAAAATCCCATGACATATTATAAAAATTAGTACTATTGCTATTTAAATATCATTTTTATTACTATTAGGATATTACATTTTTGTTTTCAAGAAATTGAATCATAAATACTTTACATTTTAGAATAATTTTAAATACTTCTTCTGTAATAGGTGGAGTAATACAGCGTATAATATCTGAAATGTGGAAATATTTTCTATTATTTATTATTATATTCGGTTTGTAAACAATATGTTTATTTATGCATTAAACCAATTAGCAATGTTATTTTTATAGATTTTGTTCTTTGAAAAGTTATTTATAAACATGGGATAATGTTAAAAATAATTAAAATTAAAAATCAAAAGGGACATAAAGTACGAAAAAGATTATTTTGAATTTTAAAACAATTATATTAATAATTCATAAATATAATATGAATAAGAAATTAATATATTTTCAGTAATTTATATATATAAATATATACTTGTTTGGCCTGAAAATGTCAAATCGAGGATATATAAATATTCATATTCTACAAATATTGTAATGTCACATAAATATATATTGGGCAATGATATTGATTTTATGTGATTTCACATGACTCAGAAAATCAACTAATTTTTTATTACCCTATTACTATAATTGCCTTATATATATATATATATATATATATATTGTGTGTGTGGGGGGGGGGGTAAAAATAATATCTGTATGAAGAAAAACAAGTAGGCAAAGTATATTCATCCCTGTTGGATCAATCTAGATTTCACACCTAATCACTACAACAAAAATAAAGAGATAAATATTTGGCCAAAATAAATAATCACCTGACGATATTATCCATTAGCGTTCTGAGAGAGAAACAGTAATGTATTATCCAGGTATTTAACTAAATATTAAGCTCGAAAGCGGAATAAATACCAAACAATTTTTGATTTTCCGGAAAGCATATATTATTTTTATGATTAATAAATAATAATTATAATAAATAAATAAATAAATTTCAAGTTTATTTGCAGTTAAAGGTTTACTTAAAGGTTTTTTTTTTTTTTTTTTTTTTTTTTAAGCTAGTAGTCATAGCAATTAAAAATTGAAAAAAAGAAGAAAAAAAAAAATTCAAGGAATTTTTCTGAACAAATATATTTAAATATTTATGTGTATATGTTCTATTAAACTTGATTATAAATAATTTTCTTAGTAACATAAGAGTATCATTACATATATTTTGAACATATATAAGAATTAATATTTTACATAGCAAGATACGAATTTTCGTTTTTTGCATTAATAAAGATGTTGTAGTAGTAGAAGTATTCCTCCAAAGTTTTGAAACTTTATATTTTTACATCGCATATAAAAGCATCATTTTTATAAATAAAAACGAAATTTGAATTTGTCAAATAAACTGTAAGCATAAATATGGGCTTTTGGCAATAAAAGCACGTAAGTTGGATGTTCGCAATTTAAAAATGAAAAATTATTATACAAATTTAATATTTTAAATCATATTATTTAAATACTCATATAGCTAAACAAGAAGAGAAAGAGTATAGAGAACAAAAATTATAACTACCAATATAAGATATAATTCTTAATACAGAACAGAGTGCAAAAGGATTTAAGTAGTGAGAATTTTTGAAATTACTTTTTAAGTAATTTATTATTATTATTATTATTACTAGTAACAAATAAATTCATAGCAATAAAAATTATAACATATAAATTTATGCTAAATATTTCTAAAATTAATTTTCCTTTAAGAATTTAAGGGATTACTTTCCATTAATTTCTGAACAAGGAAATACTTTTAAATAAACAAATGTAAATAAGTTCATTTCAAAAGCAATTTCGGCGTGTATCTAAAAATAATTTTCGTACTTTATGTCCCTTTTGATTTTTAATTTTATTTATTTTTAACATTATCCCATGTTTATAAATAACTTTTCAAAGAACAAAATCTATAAAAATAACATTGCTAATTGGTTTAATGCATAAATAAACATATTGTTTACAAACCGAATATAATAATAAATAATAGAAAATATTTCCACATTTTAGATATTATACGCTGTATTACTCCACCTATTACAGAAGAAGTATTTAAAATTATTCTAAAATGTAAAGTATTTATGATTCAATTTCTTGAAAACAAAAATGTAATATCCTAATAGTAATAAAAATAATATTTAAATAGAAATAGTATTTATTAGAATTTAGATAATTTCTAATTACCACCGCCACTTTAGAATGTAGAAAAAGAGAGGAAAAAAGGCTAAAAAACCCATAGAAATAGCATGGGAAGAAAAGCAAAAAAACTCACAATGTCAATCTAATTAGATTATAATTAGAATTTTTATAATATGTCATGGGATTTTGTCTGCTTAAATTTTTTTTTTTTTTTTTTCAGATTTTAAAAGTAATAACATATTATTAGAAAATGTAATATTTATAAACTAATGTGTTTTCTTCCACTTTAAAATTCAATTAATATTATTAAAACATAATTAAAAGTTACATTACAAAACCAATTTATTATAGATAATTATAATAAATAAAATTATATACATTTTTATGTTATATGTAATATATTACTATTAAAAGAGATTCATTGACCTTTGTGTTTAGAAGCAAGTATATTCTCCTTCAAAAAAAAAAAAAAAAAGAAAGAAAAGAAAACAGTGTAGTTTAAATTACACAACATAAAAATTGAATTAATATTATTAAAACATAATTAAAAGTTACATTTCAAAACCAATTTATTATAGTATAGATAATTTTACTAAATACGTCAATTTTTTGAAAGTAAAATAATAGATAAAACTGATTTTAAATTGCTATTATTATTATTATTTTAATATTAATGCACATTATAAATACAATTTTTATAACACAAATACTTTTTTTAAGTTATAACAGCTAGGGTTAACAACAATCAATGTACACAGTATTTTAACAATATAAATTTTGCTGTAATGAAGTAAAATTAAGTACAGCCTTAAATTAATATATAGAAAAATTGTAAATTCTTACCTTTATTAATTGTTATCCAAAGGCATTATATCCATAAAACGCTAAAGAAAAAAGGATTAATTAAGCGCAAACTGAAATAGCTTTCAAAAGATTTTTAAGAAAAATAAATCAAGTAATGAAATAATAGTAAAAACAGAATCTAATTAGAACTCAACATGACTTTATTTGAGTTTATTCGCCCATAAAAAGACATGCAGTAACTAAGTTGTATTCCTCAGTAACGGTTATCATATTCATTTCTTAATTTTTATTTAATACGACTTCTCTCAATTTGATTATTATTGTTATTTTTTTAAAATAATTCGGCAAGGAAAAGAGAAAAAAAAAGGAGGGGGGGGGCACCCTTTAATTTATTTAAATATACAAAAAAACGTAAGAGGGAGAAAGGCGATATCTTACCTTAAATACGATGTTGCGTCCATTAGCAACGGTTCTTAAAATTTTCTGAACGCTTCTTTTCTCGATTTAAATTTAATATTTAATTTAACTTGTTTCCAATTATATATATACAGCGAAACCTCTCAAGTTGGACACCCCTATAAGTTGGACACCCCTCTAAGTTGGACGCTTTTTCTCGGAACGGAATGTATCCATTAACATTATGTCTAACCCCTATAAGTTGGACACCTCTCTAAGTTGGACACTTTTTCTTGGAACCGTAGGTGTCCAACTTAGAGAGGTTTTACTGTATATATATATATATATATATATATTAAAGTTCTATTTTGAAGAAAGCAGTTGTCCAACTGTCTTAATAAAAGCATTTATGTTTGCCTTTTTTGTCTCCTAGGGATATATTTAGTTGGCCATCTTTATATATTTATTTATGTAAGTTCTTTTGCCAGTTGTCTGCCAATAATGTATGTGCATTTTTTTTTTCTTTTCTTTTTCTTTTTTACAATTTCAAACTTTCTTTACCATTTATCTTTTAGTAACAGAAATAAATATATATATTATTTTATTCATTTTTATATATTCTTTCATCATTTATCAGGTAACGGAATTGAATTATTTTTTTTTTTTTTTTTTTTTTCTCTCTCTCTCAAATTCTGGCATATTGTTTTGATATTGAGAGCGTTGTCTGCTGTTTAAATGCTTTTTTGTTGTCGCAAATAAATATATAAATTTACATATTTTTTTCTTTGTTTGTTTTTCCGTAAACTCACATGAATTTGAACCCTTTGAACGATACCACATTTTATCGCCTACTCTTATAATTTTCTGAAAAACGTATGACAAATTTCACATTTGCGTATTAATATATAGATTGGTAAATATATATATATAAAAAAATTCCTTTTTTATTTTTATTTATTATTATTATTGTTATTATTATTATTATTTAATTCAGACATTGTATTTGACTATCACATTTCTGTATGTCTAAATAACAATACAAGGGGAAAACTAAAGTTTAATAAAAATGATAATTTTTTATTGGAATCAACTTTACCGTTTGCTTGAATCAAAGAATTTTAATTTTCTTTGTTAGCTTGATTTTGCGACAAATATTTTATTTTCTTCCGTTTTATTCAGATGCCGTTTCGATAAACGTACATATTGATCTTACCAAGAAAAATATATAATTATTTTGTTATAATAATAATAATAAGATCGTTTTATTTTTTTTTTATGATTCAAACGAAAGGCAATTTTGAAAATAAAATTGCAAAATGACATTGTGAAATAAAATTTTCATATGTTTACTGTATGGACGTATAAAAAAGAATAAAATTATTCTCTTATTATATAATAAGTGTAAAAAGAAGCTGTCAATTCTTCCTTAACCAACAATCACATAGTTAAAAGTCCCAAGACTATACTGAGAGAACGGATTATAGGATCTTTCATAGTGCAACAAAAGAAGATCGTTCAAAGCTCCTCCTCACTCTTGAAGCATTTCTTTGCCTAGATACCGTGACGTCACCCAGCCGCCAGAAGGCATTCTCTCTCAGAACGGTAATGATACAGCATGGTTGGGCGCACTACGATGTGGATAACGTAGACGGTACTCTTCTTCGACTCGCTTAGAGTTACCATCGCAAAATCCATACACAAAATGCATATCCGCGTACTCTACATTTGTAAAACTAGGTATATCTGTTTACAGATTGGAAAAGACAATTAGATTGGACAATTTGATCCCTGTGATGACTTCAATTGAAAATAAAATTCAGAAGGGTAAACAAAAAGGGATAACATTTCAATATTAATTTAGAAAAATAGAAGAAAAAAAGTGCTACGGAATAAGAACCATCTTGGTTAATTCGTACCAATGTAGGGAAACACACTAAGTATGAACTAAGAGAGAGCAAGTAGACGTGAGAGCAGCGTGAAAAGAATCGGCCGAGCTCAGGCAAAGTCCAGAAAATGCTAAAACAATAAACAGCATAAAACGTAAAAGAAGCTGCCGAACTAATGAGCTGTTACAGATTGACTCGCCTTTTGTACCGCGAGTGGGATGCGCGCGCAGGAAGGTTGGAATACATCTGCATATTACTAAGATTCCATATGCAGATAGTCACGAATTTGCATACGTTCCATTTACTCACCATCGTTTCGTTTGCCGAAGTTCGACGAACGCCGTTTTCAGTGATGTATTTCAAACAAAAGGCTAAATTTCTTCTGAACTGGAACACCGATATGGTTTATTGTGGGCTCATTCTAAAGCTTGTGGAATGGAGAAGGTTTTGGTAAATTTGACCGATTTCAGCTTGAACGGTGTTTGCAGAATTGGCGGTTAAAGAATTTGGTGACAACTCAATTTTAAACTTCGCCAATGTTTTAGCGCTTCTAGCTCGCCGTCAACTTAAGGTATCCTGATGTAAATGGTGTCACCCGACAAGATGTTTTCTGCTCTTTCCAAATATGTGCTTATTTTGCATGTAAGTCTTTCAGAAAGCTCACAAATTTGGGGGTTTTCAGACGGGATGGAAAAAAAAAACAGATTTTTCTTCTATCTACCATAACTCGGAAACTGTTAGAAATAGGACAGGGTTTCTATGGTGTTTTATGCTCCCTATGGGCTGTTCTATCACCTCCTTTCATTTGGAAGATTATATCAAACTCACCCTGTATATATATATATATATATATATATATATAGTACCAGTGTTCTCTCTGTAAAATCCTGCCTGGCTGCTACCGATGACGCAATATAGAAGATAAGTGAGTCAACCTTGACGTCAGACGGACGTCAGAGTGCGCAGCCTTTAATGCACCGAATGTTCCAGAAGAAGAGAGAACAGCGAAGATCGAATGGGACGTTAGTAGAGCCCCTAAATAAATTAATAGGCCGGCGCATCACCGCCATTTTTTTGCCTCCGAAGAGGACAGAATTCCCATTTAGCTTCGTTATCGCTTCCCTAATGATTTTAAGAAATCTTTATCTGAAGCTAATCCGGTCCTATTTATTTATTTATCTACTTATTTAGTTATTATTTTTCTGTTTCTAGATTTACCTATTTAGGATTGCTTGCTTGATTTTATTTTAGTTATATTTCACTAATTTAACCTGTCCATGATTCCATTGCCTTGGGAATATACAGAGGGGTTACAAGATTGACGGTAAGTTTGCTGATGACTACACATGATATGCATATTTTAAATTTCTAGATTAATTCATGATTAAACAGTATTCATTATATTTAGTAAACAAACATTGATACTTCATATTAAAATTACTAGTACAATAAAACAAATATATTTAAAAAAGTATTATAACCAGTGGCGTATCGTGAATGACGGTTTGGGTATGCTCCACTCGGGTAGTTAGAAACAGGAAACAGCATATTAAAAAATATATTCAATTATCTTCTTGGTTAATTCGCTTATTTTGAGAAACAACGTAGGTACGATGACATTTCAACAGTCAATCAGAAGATGAGCTTTTCATGAAACGAGCGTTTTCTAACCACCCGTATGGACCATACGGAAAACGTCTTTCATGATACGCCACTGATTATAACATATTTAATAAAGTATTAATATAAAATAAAGTAGATATTTAAAAATATTTTGACCCAAATTTTTTTTTTCTGTAGTCTAGGAAACGTTTCCATTTAGAAGTCCTATACAACAAAAGCAGTTTATTTGCTTATTTATTGTTCTTTGCTGTATAATTGTCCAAGACCGTTCTTCTTATACGACATAGCTCCTTGAGGATCTCATAAGTCTAGGAGGTCTCTGCTTTAGGCATAGTCTTTTCATCCTTTAAGCAAAAATTTAATATACACACATTTTTTTTTCTCTTATTCAATGCCACAATTAAAAGTTTATGACACAAAAATACGATACTTCAGGAAAATAATACGTAATTAAGACATAAACAATAATATAATGTAATATACTCAATTCTGAAAAAATAATATAGATACTATAAATAATACTGACACTTAAAATTATATACTAATACTTGAAAATACTTGATAGCAATAATTAAAAAGAAAAAAAAATTACTCTACACTATAACTTCTCTAAATTGCTTTTGATAAGCGCTTACATTCAAACTACTGTAATGATAAAAATAACTACTAAAAATCTTTACCCAAAAGATTATATTTATGGGTGCAGAGACCCGTGAAACACTGTGAGAGTTTGTCAACCAAAAAAATAATTCCTGTAAGAGGTAAAAAGTGGTTATTCGACAAGTCTCATAAGAGGAGGGAGCACACTTGCAGCCTCATGCTCTTCGGGAGTCTCAAATCAAGTGAAGTCCAGAAGAACATGAGTAAAAAAGGGCCTAAAAGAAAAGGAGGTAAAGAGCAGAGAATTCTTATTTCATTAATTTGTCTTCTAAGATTTGTAAATAAATTAATATTTGTAAAAATAAAAATAAAGTTAAGGGCACGCTAGTGCCACTGAGCCAAAGGAAGGAAGCTATATCTCCCGACATCCCTCCGATTTCTCCAACTCAGTTAGGATCCTCATCCAATACATAATGGGGCAATAGGAAAGCAAAAAATAAAAATAATTAATCAGGGCGAATCCTGACTTATAAGGGGGTTATTCATGACATAGTTTTAAATTTTGAGGATTATTATAATATCTTAGTTTAGATGAATGCACAATTTCAGACTGACTTTTAAAATGAGGGTTTGGTCTATCAATTTCAAAATTTACCTCAGATAATTCCTTTAAAATGGCATAAGGTCTCGAATATGGAGCAGTTAATTTACGTGTATTAGGATATTGAAATTCTTCATATAATACTTCATCACCCACTTTAAATTTAGCAGGGAGAAATCGAGCGTCATATCATACCTTATTTATATTATGGTATTCAATTGTATGTTCTTTTGCCAATTTTCTCGCTTCATCAACCTTAGGATAATAATTATTATTAGGAATTAAAGGGTCATATGGTAAATTTCCAAACGATAGGTAACTAGGTGAAATTTTTGTAACAGAAAGAGGGGTAGCATTACACTGGCTTAAGACCCCCTCTAGTAATTTTGTCCAAGGTACTTTAGATGAAGCAGAATTTACTTTACACTTTAATCTAGTTACGATAGTTTTTTTTTTTAGACGTTCAATTTTTCCGTTTGTCTCCGGATGATGACTGCTAGTTAAAATGTGTCTAACATTGTAATTATGTAAGAACTTTTTAAAACGTGATAAAGTAAAGGTAGCATTTCTATCAGTTAGTAATTTTTCAGGTACTTGAATTTGAAAAATCTGTTTAAAAAAGTTGGTATAAGCTTCAGTTGTCACACTTTTTGATGGAAAACCCCCCACATAACGTATTGCATGACCAACGAACAAATTAAGGTATTTTTTGGTTGAATTGTAATAATTAACTCCACCAACAGTGTCTAACGACAAACATTCAAATGGTTTATCCGTTGGAGGTACCTGTTGCAATAAGCCAAATCTTTTTTGTTTACATTTTTTAATTTTTAATACAATTTTCTATATCTTTATTTATAAAAGGACTATAATATTTTGGAGTGATTAAATTAATCATTTTTTGAATTCCTGGGTGGCCGAGTTTTTGTTTGGGCTTTATTTAGCAATGTTAATCTTAGTGACATATGAACGATAATCTTATACAAAACTTTCCTTTTTTGTAACTATGAGATCATTTACTTGAACATATTTTTTGCTATTAACTATTGTATTTTCCTCTTTTTGCAAACGTTTTAGATCACTCAAGTCAAGGAGATGAACATGGTGAGAAATATTTTGTAATACAGGTAATCTTGACAGCATATCGGCTTCTACATTAGTGGTTCCTTTCTGAAATTTTATTTCATAGTCAAACATATTAAGCGGAGGGCTTGGGTTTGATTCCCGGCTCTGGTATTTTTCACATAGTTGGTATAAATTGGTATAATTGGCTTTCCACTCCATAATTTTCGGAAATGAACTTTCAGGCTTGATTAATAAATTTCTAAATTAAACTAAAAAATTATTTTAGATTTTACAAAATTACATTTAGCTAACTTTAACTTTAAATTTTCACTGACACAAATTTTAAATATGGTTTCCAAATGCTTTAAGTGTTGTTTTTCAGTCTCAGAAAAATTATATCATCAAAATAATTACAAGCACAATCCATTTTATACTTATGTAAAATTCTTCTAATAGTGCGATTAAATATTGCAGGGATATTTTTGAGTCCAAAGGGTAACACGAGCCATTCATGCAAGCGAAAGGTGGTGGCAAAAGCTAATTTTTCTGTATCTTTTGGTTGGATGGGTATATGCTAATATCCACTGGCTAAATCCAATGTGTAAAAAAATTTTGTCTGAGCCAATTTATCTAGGAGAGTATCAACTTTGGGTAACGGTTCTGCATTCTGCGTCTGTTTTGGTTATAGTATTGAGCTTACGGAAGTCGACACAAAGGCGTGTTTTCTTCCCCTCTTCACGTTTATACACTAAAGTTACAGGAGATAAATATGGAGAATGGCTTTCTTGGATGATTTTAGCTTGTAATAAATTTTGTACTTGATCTTTAATTTCAGCTTCCTCTTTAGGAGAAGTGCGGTATGCTCTAAAGGAAACAGATAAGTCTGAAGTTAGGTGAATTCTCTGAGGTTCCATTCTGATACGACCGACATCATATTTAGATTTTGCAAAAAAAAAAATTCATTTTTATTTAACAAGGTAGGTAAATCATTATTATTTTCAGATGACAATACAGAAGGGCTGGACAAGTCTTGTACAACACACTGTGACTGGTGTACCTGGTTCGCAGTGGGTGTATTTACTCTGGAATTACCTACTTTATGTTCAAAAGTATGCAAGGACTGATAATGATGATTCACCTGATTTATTAATGGGATATTTTGACTATTTTGGGTTACTGAAAAATTTACTGAATTAAAATTCAAATTAAATAATGAACAATGAGGTAAACTAATAAGAAGATATGGTAAATTATTAGGAATAACAAAAAGTTCAATAGGTTTACTAATGTTACCAATCCTCAATGAAAGTTCACATTCTTCTTTAAGTTTAATTATACCACGAGTTTGTCGAGTTGTTATGGGTTCATTAATGAGAGTCTTCTTTAATTTTAGCTTCTTTACTAAAGTACATGAAATAATAGAAATTGAACTTCCCGTATCAAGGAGACAAGACAAGGGATTTTCAAGGGGAGTAACCGAGTTATCTGCTTGACGTGCTTATCGCGATCGCTGATGTTTTTACGTTATGTGTCCGGACACTAGTAATTGTCAACAGATACCTGATGTACTCTCGCTGGTCATTTCCTGGCTGACCGCCTCTTCAGGACGGTTGGCACTTCTATTAGAGTTTTGAGTGAGAGGTGCTCTAGGAGTTGAAAAATTATTACACTGTACAAACTTATAAGGACAGATTCTCTCCCAGTGGTAGGCATTAGTAATTCCTCGATTTAAACAAAGACAGCAAGGGGATGGAGGCAGCCTCTCTTGAAAATGTACATTATTTGAGCTGCGATTTGGTCTGAATGCTCGTGGGTTGCTCGGATTATGTGGCGCATACCCTTGTTGAGGTTGATTTGGATAGGGGTATCTATACGTCCAGGGTCTATTTATAGGGGTAGACAAATATTCGGGTCTAAGCCGGTTCATTCTCCATCGTGGAGTAAAGCTAGGGGGCATTGGTATTAAATTTAGAACTATTACTTTCTTTTTTCTGTTCTGTTGGCTGCATTTTGCTTAATTTATATACGATATCTCGACACTCATTGGTATCCTTAGGTGAGTTTACTAACACTAATTGTCTTAACTGCAGGGAAAGACCGTCAGATAATCTCTCTAAAAGGAATTTTGAATCAAGACCTAGTCTGCGACCCATTTGAATTTTACTATTACAATAAGCATTAACATCATCACCTAAATAAAATTTAATATTTGAGAAATCCGTTAAAGAATTAGTATCAGGGACAGCAAACCCCTCTCTGAATAGCTGAATTCTTCCCAATGGAGAACATGTAAACAATTATTTATGTAAAGAGTAAGCGCGTCTCCTTTTAAATAATTTTGGATATGTGAAATTTTCCAAAGATCGTCTTTATTTTTTCCCCGACAAATACTATTGAAGTAACTGAGCCAGGGTTTGAAATGTATTCCGACGTCTGGATGGAATTCTATTATATTTAATTTTTCCTCAAATATAATATAGCAATTTTTAAAAAATCACTTTTTACTAGAAACACATACAAAAAATAATTTACCAAAAATCTTCAAATTACTTAAATAAAAAATAAGTTAAAATATAAAATCAGCAAAAATTTACTTAGGTAGAGGCAACTACCAAATGACACATGCGATTAATTTCAAAAAGAGAAAGAGAAAAAAAAAATACTTACGATTTAGGATTTTTTTTCTCCCTCTTTCTTTTATTACATAACTTTTTTGAATAGTCTTGGAAACTTTTTTAACAATCATCACGAATCGTAATCGCGAACTCAAACTCAATTTAAATAAAAATCTATGCTTTTCTGTAAATTTAAATTAATAAATAACGTTTTTTGTTTGTTATAATTTATTTACGATCGTTCGTTTTTTTTTTTTTTTTTTTTTTTTTTTTTATCAAAACTATATGTAAAATTCACGGATAAAAAATAATCTCTTCACTTAAAAAAAAAAAAAAAAAAAAAAAACATTGGAATACAAATAATAATAATAGTAATAATGACAATAATTTTTTCTTATAAAAATTAAAGTCAATAAAAATGTTCTTTTTTTCTTTTTTTTACAACAATAAAGAAAATGTACTTATGAAATTGGCTCTATAATTAAATAAAACTTTTTACTTGAATTATTCCACGTTCCTGTCAAATTCAGTGAAAATATCCTCCAGATGACTGCACGACCGCCGGACAAACAATACTTTATCGTTGAAAGTTGAATTTTGTTCTGTTTACTTTTCTTGTCAATTCATGCATCTCTAATCCATATTCAGTATCACGATGCGCCTCGCCGAGGCGAACTTTTTCTCTTCAGGGTGTAGTGTGAAAAATTGGGGGGAGGTGTGGCTCCTCTCTTACGTTCACCGAACTCTTTCGGACGTTTTCTGCCGTAAGTTGTCGCTGCCGTCACGGCATATGCTATCGGCAGCTGATGCTATCTAAGACTACTATATAACAGGCTGAATCATTCGCCGCCATTTGTACGTCAAGTCCGTCATCGATAAACTTAAGATTACTATATAATAGCCTTATATAGTCTCATATAATAGTATTATATGGTAGTTCGTAACTGCCAAACGTAAGACTATTTATAATAGTCTTTTATAATCTCATATAATAGTCATATACAATAGTCTTAGTTTTAGCAATGACGGACAAATGGCGGCGAATGATTCAGCCTGTTATATAGTAGTCTTAATGCTATCGGCATAAGCTGGGCGTGGTTAGATGAAAGGAGAAGATTTGAGAGATCTTTGACTGGAGGGTGCTCGCTCTAAGCTCTGGACTTGAAGGGCTCGTTCATAACAGGGAATTCCACTGTTGACAGGGCCCGACTTAGACTACCTGCAGCCCCGAGGCAAGCCTATTCTGGGGGGCCCCCTTGCAGTGGCATAAGAGGTCTTTAGATTGCAGAATTTCTGTATTCGCCTGTAGGGGGGCCCCTTCCAGAAGGGGGGCCCAGGGCATTTGCCCCGTATGCCCTGCCGTAAGTCGGGGCCTGACTGTTGATCGCTTCATTTTTAAACGCAAGATTGTTAGATGATTTCAAAATTTAGAGTTTTTTATTTAATTTCATCTATTCCCGATGATTGATTTTTAATAAGATTATTTTTTCTTGATGATTGATTTATAAAAGCACAAGTGTCTTTTGAAGATTATTTTGAGCTTTAGAAGCTTTTATTTATTTTAGTGGTGTTATATATCTTTAAAGATATTTGATAGTGGTGCTCCTCTCCTAATCTTACGAGGCCTACGCAAAAAGTCTTTTTCTGCATGGTTCATATCCTGAACGGCTCTTCGTTGTAATGATAAATTACTGGTAGAGAGATGGCAGTCGTTGCATATAAGGAATACTAAGAATTCTTTTACGAAACAGCTTTATTTCTTCATCATTTCAACATCGGGGCTTAGGGTAAGGCGAATGGAATTTTAGGCCGACGATTTGCCGATTCACGGGTGGCTAAGCGGCCCTTGTGCCACAGAATCTTTTGGGGAAGCCTGTAGAACCTACGTAATTTCGGAGGAGAGCGCAGCGTTAAGTTAGTTATCAATGGAAAACCGTGGCAATAGTCCTCCGTTTGTTTAAAGTTTGGCTTTTTATACGGGATTTCTGAGCTTCTAATTGGTTACTTAAGTCATCTGGGGCTCTAAAATAATTTCTGGGATTAATTAATATGCATGATGGATGCCATGCGAGTTCCAAATTGCGTTAACGTCAGCGAATTTCGACTTATACAGTCGGCATGCAGCAAAAGTATCCGAGCACTAGCCAGTGATTCCGATATCAAAAAAGTACACTTAAAACTGTTTTGTTAAGTAAATCCTTGTCGAGTCATGTACTTAGACTGACTAAGAACATGACTCGACAAGGATTTATTTAACAAAGCAGTGTTAAGTGTACTTTTTTAGACAGGGTTTACTGCTAGTGCTCGCTGCTCGGATACTTTTGCGGCCGACTGTAATTTCGTTCATTTTCGGCTTTCTGAATGGTAAATTCTTCTGCCAGAAAACAATCTTTGAAGGGGCAATTACGAATTATTCGCGATTTATAATTTAGACCAGCGATTTTTACACATTTTTAATAATTTAAATTTATTATTTTTATCCATTTCTCACACACACACACACACACACATATATATATATATATATATATATACAGGGTGTTCCAAAAGTCCCCCCCTCCTCCTAACTCGAAAGGAGTCGGAATTGATAAAAATCGCAAAGCACGTGTTCAAGGAATTCGAGAGGGACCCAAACATTTTTCGCCCAAACATTTTTCACCAAAGGTGAAAAATGTTTGGGCGTGGGGGGGGGGGGCTAGAGAGGGCAAATTTGAAATATGAAGGTATGTCTTGTGATACATCCCTGGAAACGTATCTTCAAAACAATGAATTTGATATAAATAGTTTCACCCTACGATGGTTATTAAAGGAGATACATGAGTTTTTAGATTTTTGAAATGTTGATTTTATACTTATGTATCCCCTTTAATCATCATTGCAGGACAAAACTATTTGTATGAAATTCATTTTCTTGAAGAGACGTTTCCAGGGATGCATCACAAGTCATACTTTCCTGATTGAAATTTTAAAGTTGCCCTCCCTAGAGGCACTCCTCTACCACCCCTTGCCCGTGCCCAAACATTTTCGGGCAAAGTATATCTTGTGATACATCCCTGGAAATGTCTCTACAAGACAATGAATTTGATACAAATAGGTTTTTCCTGTAATTATTATTAAAGTGGATACATAAGTATAAAATCCACATTTCAAAAGTCTAAAAACTCATGTATCTCGTTTTATAATCATCGTAGGGCGAAATTATTTATACCAAATTTATTGTTTTGAAGAGACGTTTCTAGGGATGTATCACAAGACATATCTTCTCGTTTGAAAATTGAAAATTGCCCTCCCTAGCGGTCCTCCTAGCCCCTCCAGGCACAAACTTTTTTCACCAAAAGAGGTCCCTCTCGAATTCATTGAACATATGTTTCGCCATTTTTCACAATTCCGATTCATTTTCGAGTTAGGAGGGAAGTATGACTTTTGGAACACCCTGTATATATATTTTAAACAAGTATTTAGTGTGATTGTATTTTATCAATTATATTTTTTAACTTAGTATAAATAATATTTATTATAAAAATATAATAAGTATTTTTTTCCCATATTATGTAATTTATATAGTTAAATTTCAGTAAAATTATATCCGAGATAGTCTGGGCAGTTTTTAGTGCATATGTCATGAAATCGTCCTGAAATCTTAAAAAATTGTGTCTTGAAATTTTCTTGAAGCCACTACTACCCCTGAAATACTAACTGTCCTCGAATTTCGAGGACATATGGTCACTATAGCTAATGGCTGACTTCGACGTTCTGTCCGTCACCTACGACCAGAGGTATGGGGATTTTCTTAACTTGCAGATTATGCTCTTCCAGCTTCGAAGGAGATGCTCCTTTTCCTGTGGCATCACCGAATTTACGATGTGGATTACGTCCGATAGGAAAGGCGAGACTGGGATTGCAAAAAAGTCTTTTTTCACACTTGGGATGGACCTAGGTTCATAGTCGTTCGACCTTAAATGTCGATGGTGACATCCAGAACGGGAGAGTTTTCCTAGTCTAGTTTGCAAGCAGTGGCCTCGCTTCTGCGTCCGCCTGGTGGACGCAATCGGTTCTAGCCGGATCGCAATATTTTTCGCGTTTCCCTGTAAGAATCATGTTCCTAAGTACTATGTCGGAGGGGATGTTCGAAGCTGCTCTCGATGAAAACCACCTAAAGTACGTCGTCCAACAATTCAGCTAGGTCATGCACCTAGGTCGCAGTATCGAAGGTCTGGCTAAAGAGATCATCTGAAGATCACCGCTAAGAAACTCCACTTCTGGTTGGACCCCAGGCTTCCTGTGCAGATCCACGAAATCTTGCAGAACTCCTGTTTCTGTAAATGCTGACACTTGACATGACTGTTTGCTGCACATGGACTTCTTCCAGACTGTAAAAAACCGCGATTTTCTAACCATGTCTATACGAAAATATAGCGCCCAGAATATACAATGTGGCAAACGCTTATAACTGTACAGCTTAAAATATTGCTAAAAAAATTAAGCCTCCCAGATAGCGCTGAAATCGAAATTCTTGCTCAAATCATAAACATTGCATAAGAGTTTACTGGCTCTTCCAAGTTTCATCTGCTCAATCACGTGAACTAAGCATATAAGTAACCAATAAATACATTAATATCAGTGTTTCAAGCAAGAGTTTTTGATCGCACTGATCTCTGGTGGCGGACTTTAAATTAATAGCACTTTTTTGCTGACCGATTTCCATACGATGTATTCTAGGTTCTGTAACGAAAGTACTCTGACCAGTGAATGCTAAAAGAGATGCAGTTCGTGATACAGCTAAATAACTGAATCATCAAGATATTATCCATGAAATTCTTTCTGCTGCAGAACCAGAGCATAGAGGAACCGGAGGAGGCAAGCCCTGATTAACACCAGGGCATGCGGGATAGCTGCCCCAGCCCCCCCCCCCTACTGAAGGGGATCTCCATTGCGTATACAGGAATTCTGTTAAATGGATGCTAAAAGGTAAAAAGTGACGGCAAATCTTTTTTTTTTTTTTTTTAATAATTAGCCGTCGAAATAATCATCTCCTCCTCTACCCACCCCCTTCTTAAAAAAAAAAAAAAAAAGAATGAATTACGTTATTTAAAAAACTTATTAAAATTATTAGTAACCCGTTGTTTTTTAGTGAAATTCATAATCGACATTATTCCTGAATGGCAATAGTTACGATTATTTACTTATTTAAGCAATTGGTATTGGTTGATGCAGCAATGAACAAAATTTCAAGCTCAACAGTTGGCTTATCCAGGGGCTTTTATACACCCGCAACAACCCGCGGTGAATGAAAGCTCTATGGTTCAATGACATTACATTACATGGCATTTCGACTCTAAAGAAACTCTAGTGTAATTTTCAAACAATCTATATTGATTGATAGAAGGAGGCAGTAGTAGCGTAGAGATCATTTATGATTAAGGGGTAGAGTTCAGGCTAGGGAAGAACGCATGCAATATCTGAAGACAAGTTGAGAAGGAGGAGCAAAATATTTAAGCCTTCTTTGAGAGGGGAGGGAGCATGCAATATTTTCAGCCGAAAAAATGGGTCTTAATATAGTCACAGGGGTACGCAGCCTGACGACCTTTTAAGCCACTGCAAGAGGGGCCTGGTCATTTCCCCTGATTTAAAGGGGGGTGAGAGAAATTTGGTTTTTCCCTTACAGGTCGATTGCGCTGGTAAGTTCCCCCGCATTATCTTTCCCCATCTCTTCACCCTCTACTTCTTTTTCAAGATAACTAGAAATATCCATACACTTCTCAAAGGGATTAGAGCTATTTACCTATAAGAAACACGAGTGCTAAAATTGGCAATTATGACTCCTTTAATTACATTTTCTATTTTCACAAATTATTTTTTTCCAAATCCTGCAGTTTTTTTCTTCTTTTTTTAAATAATAATAATAATAGTAATAATAAAAGTTTAACTTTTTTATTTAAAATTGGTGTATGAAAATAAACTTAAAAAGCAAGAACAAGGCAAAAATTACATTTCGAATAAAAAAAAATAAATTACTAGTACATTTAACAGTTGTAACCAAGCACACATTTTAAATCAGAGATATGAAAATTTCTGGTTTGTCTAGAAACTTCTTTTACAGTTATAATATTACTAGTTATATAAATTTGGGAACAACTATACTGCCTTATTATTGCCGTTTAAACTAGTATTGCACAGGAAAAAAAATTAAAAATAATAATAATACAATGAAAGTACAGATTTTGGTAAATTTTGAATTTGTGCACATTATTTTCAAAGATGTAAAAGGTATGCCAAGCACATAGCATAAAATAAGTGCAGAGTCACAAATTCAAACAGAAAACTCTTTGAATGCGCCATAAAAGATTAATACAGGCAACGTATTTCGAAAGAACAAAATATTCCTTCGTTAGGAAAGAAATGAATTTTACCTTTATGAGATAAAATACGGAGTATGACTTTCTGTGTTTCTTTATAGAATAAATAGTACGCATTTCTTGCCTGATGAAAAAGACTTTTCTTCTCAAAACGCGTGCCTTTATTATTCATATATAATGCAGAAATTTTTCATTACAGTTCAGTTTTGTAAAGTTAATGTCAGATATGTCAAACGCAATTGGAAGTTGTAAGACTTTAGTATTTATGAACACAGAATAAATATATTTTTAAAGCTTTCATTTGATATTTAGCAAAAATAGGGAATACTTTTCTGTTAATTAAACAATTAACATTAATAAACAACAGTGTATAAATTAACCAACGTTAAAAAACTGGAAGGCTTGTGAAAATTCAATACGCAATACATAAATAATCTTTCTACTGTTAATACAAAAATAATAAATTTATGCTTTAATCTCATGACCTGATAAATCAATACTTGAATTTTTGGTAAAATAAAAGTACAGCACATACATATATAAATAATTACGCTATACATGAGTGCCAGTTATGCAATATACATATGCAAATAAAACTATTTTCTTCCGAGAGATTATTTATAAATGCTATAAATGTGTCACAGAATATTTTTTTCCTTGTGTGTGTGTGTTTACTATTTAAGTCACCTGTAAAGGAATGAAGGACACATTCCATCCCTCTGTTCATCAGTACATGTCAATCATAAACAAGGATACAGGAAGGGGGAATCAGGGCAAACGACCTGTGCCTTCGAAAAAAGGGTGAGGGGAAACGACCCATTTTTTCTGTCAAGATATCATACATCAGGGGAATCGACCTCCACCCCTGCAAGATGGTCCCCAGAATAATTTTGCCGCGGGGCTTCAGGTAGTCTAAGTCGAATCCTGGGAAGGAGATGAGCGATTTAGTGTCATACAGTCGGCAGCAAAATTATTGAAGCACACATCTACACTTTTCACATTTTTTTTTTAGTTTGATCGCTAATTTTTATCATCAACTTACTTTTTTATAAACAGTATAAGACTTAGATCATAACTCGACAAATATTTACCTAACAAAGACAGTATTAGGTGCACACCTTTTAAGTAGAAATTATTGCTAGTGCTTCAATAATTTTGTTGTCGACTGTACATTGGTAAAAAGTGAGCGTTAGGCGGACTCAGGCCGACTAGTTAGAGACTAGAATATTCGGTATTTCCGAATATGTAATTGTCGAATATTCTCTAAAACGGAGAAAATTTAAATTATCTCTGCCTCCGCACGCATCATCGGATCGTACTTTCATCATTTAAGCGAAAAAATTTTGCCTGTATTCTTTTTCTGTTTTTATGGTCTCCGTCATCGTCAAACAGAAACCGATGTAAAATTTTTATTTTATTATATTTTTCGTTCCTGTGTGCAACACTAATCAGGGGTATGTCCCCCAGAATTATCATGCAGAATAACAAAAATAAAGCACCTTGAAAGAAAAGAAGTATCCATTGCACTTTTTGTTATTCAATAAAAAAACATTTCTATATTTCTCAAGTAATTAATCTGGTGATTTTCCAGTAATTTTCGTTGGTTCTGCAGAATTTCTCTGATTAAAAAAAAAAAAAAAAAAAAAAAAGCTTGAATAATTATTCAAAAGAAAAGCATCACAAGAGTCACATTTGATATGATTTTTTTTTTTTTTTTTTTTTTTTTTTTTAAGTTAATGTTTGTCACAGAGTGCATTATTAATTAGTTCAAAAAAATTTATGTTTTTTTCATTTTTGATCACGCTGAATTTACGGTTCGCAAACTTATTAAATACGATCTTCGAATACGATTTTCAAATACGATCTTAGGATCAGACTTCACATATATATATATATATATTTTAGTTTGATCGCTAATTTTTATCATCAGCTTACTTTTTTATAAACAGTATAAGACTAACAAGGAAATATTCAAAAGGTGTCGTCTTCAAAAAATATTGAAAAAATATATGTGATTCTACTCTTCATAAAACACCAGGAAGTGAAAAAATTATCGGCTAAAATGAATTACAGTGACCACAAAAAAATATCAAAATTAAGCATATTTGGCGATTTAGCGCTGTTAGGCGTTCAGTTCGCTAGCACCGAGGTTGTCGTGTACGAACAGAACCGTGTTTTGTTTCGCCGCCAAGTACTCAAAATCAATCGCCTAACAATGTGAAATCGCCAAATATGCTTAATTTTAATAATTTTTTGTGGTCGCTGTAATTTATTTCAGCCGATAATTTTTTCATTTTCTGTTGTTTTAGGAAGAGTATATTATACACATATATTTTTAGTCACATATATTTTTTTCAATATTTTTTGAAGACGACACCTTTTGAATGTTTCCTTGTAAGATCATCACTCGACAAACATTTACTTAACAAAACAGTATTAGGCGCTCATCTTTTAAGTAGGAATTATTGCTAGTGCTTCAATAATTTTGCTTCTGACTGTAGACGTTAACGGAAATCCCGCAACGACCCTGGAACATTGTTATGGTTGTAACGCCACCAGGAAAGGTAAACCCGTGAAGTCCTTTTTATCCTTGTACTTTTTATAGTTGGATAGTCTGTCAGCGTGATCTATAGCTGGGTAGAGTGTCTAGAAAACGGCCTAGTGGAAGCACTCGTCGTCGGAGTTTTTTTTCGTTGGTAACGACCTTCTTATTTCTTATCGACTTTGGTAGATCTAAGTGGGAGGAATCTAAGATTGAGGGTTAGAGCTAAGTGGTGAGGGAATTGTACTTGTTTACCCTGAGATCCAGACTCTTTACCGGGAAAAGTGTCCAGCCGGGCCCTCTTGCCTGGAACTCGTCTATGTCCATGAGCATTTTGTCGATCACCCCTCGTAGAACTCTTCTCGGTCAGTACTTGCCGTAACGACCACGTTTCGGGTGTTAAAGTTCATCTCCTTCTCACCTCTGCTGAAGTCGCAGAACAGCATGAAGTTTACCTTCAGCGCCTCAACTCTCAGGTCTTTTGTGATGAGGTTCCGGACAGATACCGAGACGTCCGTTAGAAACTCTCTAGGGAAGTAGGAAGGACTAGATTATAGTGGTGGATTGGATATTATGCAAATCCCTATCCTCAATTCAATGGCCTCGTCTTCACCAGGAGTTTGTGCTTCCGCCATCTTGTAGGAAGAACCTCGCTGAATAACTCAAGGTCGAATGGAGGCAATGCCATCACGATTTCTTCGGTGATCCGAGCCAAGAGTTCCGCTTTCCCCAGGCTGTCGTAGCAACAGATCCTTACCACTTACCCAGAGATCGAAAATCTATGATGCGTGTGATATGGATGCTATCTAGTTGGAAGTTCTGCTTCGACGGTCTGAAATACCCATTGCACTTGTGCATCGGACTTTCTCCCTCGGTTTCCAAGAAGCGGAGAAGAGATTACTATGGAACCAGAACTCTGGCATAGGGAACACAGGTTCTCACCTTCTGTCGCTCAACTCAACACACTCTAGAGCTTCGAATTCCTCAACTGAGAACAGCCGCGAGTTTCCTGCTGCTGATTTCATAGAGCTCGAAGTCCTTGGTTGGTCTGAAAGTACGATGTAGAATGTTGCCTAACGTTGCTCTTTCTGTTTATTCTAGAGGGCGATTCTCAATCTGGTCATAAGCTGTTCCTCTCGCAGTCCCGAGACATTCGATAATCTGAGAGTCGGCACCGACTTCCTGAGCTCGGAGTACCCACGAATCCTGAATCGCTTTTAACTCTCTCCTAAGTTATTGTACTGTCTCTATGATTCGTTACCTATCCGGCAGTCCATTTTATTCCCATAAGTCATTCCGTAGTTTCATAGAAAGTCAGAAGGAAAGCTGCATAGACCCCTTCTGGAGCGACATATCAGGACTGTGCAGTCTTAAAAAGTATCCGAATCCTCCAGGACTAGACACACCTTCTCACCGAACCAGGTTCTGGAGCTTTTCGGTCCATACGATCCGTTACCTCTCTCACAACGTACGATACGAACTTTTTAAACCTCTGATCTTATTCAGTGAGGCGAACATCTTTTTGTTTCTTACAGGAAGGACAAAAAAAAAAAAAAAAAAAAAAAAAAAGATCCGTTTTGAATCGGTTCTATCCAGACTATGCGATCTGGTGAGAAGGACCTGTAATTGTTTTTAAGGGGATTTGTCTAGAACCGGCATCTTCATTCTACTAATGTCCAAAATTTTTATATTTTTAGTCATTATGGATATTATTTTCACGAATATCTCCAAAACGGAAACTCACAGAAAGACCAAAAAAGGAGGTGCACAGGAGCACAACTATGTGTTATAACAAACTTACATATGAATTTGCAACATTCTACGTTTAACAATTTTTGAGTTATATGAGATACATAAATAGACACACATTTGTACATATGGAGACTTCACGATAAAGTGCGTAAAGTCATTGATATCTCTAAAGTAGGAGCTCGTGTTAGTACCAAAATTGGAGGTATATAATTAGACATAACTGTCACAAATATAAATTTGTAATATTCTATAACCAGTCCTTTTTGAGCTATACGAGATACAAAATCCATTTCGCAAATTGGTTTGACAGTACTTCCATACATTGTATAAGAAATAAAATGAAAGAATAGTTATATTTCAGTACATAATAATGATTTAAAATATTCTGTTATTAAATTAATATATTAATATAATATAATAGTTTATTATTATTATCATTATTATTATTATTATTATTAATGTATTGTTTAAAATTTTATTAATAATATAGTTCGTGATCATTTAATAATTCAAATTAGATTACAGCTTTTGAGTACATATAGAAAGCGGGAATCAGAATAATTAAGAAAATACAAATTAATTTAATAAGGAAATCATTCATTATAAGAAAAATTATTTATAGTTATTTATTAATTATAGATTTTTCATTAAATGCAGTTTGTCTATACTAATATATAAAGAGGAACACTTTGTTTGTATGTGGAGAGTACTCTGGAACTACTGAACCGATAAAAAAAAAAAAAAAAAAAAAAAAAAAAAAAACACTAATCAAGAGCTACACTAACCCTGAGTGCTATACACTATAATTAATTTTGATAAAATATATTTTTTTAATGCTAATTATATGTTTCATAAATGCTAATTTGTATATTTCATTATTTGTATAATTCAGTTAATAAAGAATTTATGTGAAAATAATATAAAATATTTATTTTGGATTTTATTATTATTAATTTTATGTTAATATTAATCAAGTTATATTAAGTGCGATAGTTAATTCTTTATAATTCGTATATATATATATATATATATTTTAAAGTTTATTAATAATTAAGCTTTTTTACATAATACTTAATAATAAAATTTATCATTAACAAATATGTGAAGTCGTTCCTTCACATATATTAATTTTAATTACAGCTTTAAATAAAGGCAATAAATAATTATTATATTTTCAATAAATTAAATGGCTAATAAAAATAGATAACGAAATTCTAAATTACTTTTATTTATTCGCTTTTGTCTATAATAAATATCTCAACTCTAATAATACTTTATCCCTTATGCTATTAATAAATCGTCTGAGAACATAAACATATTCCTTTTAAATGACATTCATAAGCTCTTCTAAATCATTTTATAAATAAAATATAAAAATAATATTATTTCCAGTCATAAGCCGTTGGATACATAATTACATTTTCATTCTTTAAAATTGCGTAAGTTTATTTATTCAAAGCTAAATTAAGCAATACATTTCCGTTATGATATCATTAAAGGGTATTTTAGATTTTTTTTATCACAGGATGTGCAATAAATCCTAGTCTGAGTGTCTCCCTTAAATAACGGTCTTCTGGCGATAAAACTTGGCATAAACTGCTGTAACGAACTTACTAAATTCAAAATATTTATATTAAATTATACTACAAACAAAGGATTAGCTTTGGCTGGAAAGTTTGGCACTGTTTTAATAATTTTGGCGTAATTCATCAGTCTGATCTTAATGGCAATAGAGTCAACTTTAGAATTCGCTCTAAAATCTTGACGTAAGAACACGTAATCGCGAAGCCCTCTCTCTCTCTCATCTAACCCTCTGTATGTCTGTTAAACTTTATAATAGACAGTTGAAAATAATTTTTATTAATAAGCTTTCTTGATTTCCATATTGCCTAAATAAAGATGTTTGATGCGAAATAATTGATTCTTATTCTTCACGGCCTACAGTTTATTTTTCCTTTAGTTATTGCGACTGCTTATTATTCCTGGAGTTTGTTGCGGACCCTTTTCCTATAGCTCAAGTATTCTTCAGAATCTTCTTGATAAACTTTGGTGCCAGACCTCTTCAGAGTGGTTACGAGATAAAAAGAGAGAGAGGGGCACTTATTTAGATGAATTTACTAGCTAAAGAAACTATTTTATTTCTATTGTTTCAAAGTTATACGGACTGACTTTCTTAAAAAAAAAAATAAATCGCCTCCTTCGAGACAGATGTGTAGTTCACCTTACAGTGGATATTTAGCAATCTACTTAAAGTTTTATCTTATGCATGTACTATTTGATGTATGAAATATTTCTTCAACGACAGCGGGACATCCAAGTATTCAATGAATGATCTTCACATCGTGTTTTTAGTTTTGACGCAATGGTTACCCCGAACTTTTGGGAGTTTTTTTTCGCTGCACGCTGGATCTCGTTTTCTAGAGGACTTGCTGGTGTTTCTCCTTCGTCCTCTCATAATGTGTGGCTGTTTCGGATACAATGTGATCTTCATCAACTCCAAAATTTTTTCCAGTTAAACTATGACGTTCAGATTTCGATATTTTGAACGATATAGTGAATTTCTACATATTTTGTTTACTTATGTGGTTTCGACTGCAAAACTAAAATAAATAATTTACGTCGCTTTTTATTCTAACTCTTCAGTCCGAATTACCTGCCAGCGGTTGCCTCTTGGCTGTTAGTTCAAAATCGTATTTTCTTTCACAGTGAGTTTGCAGGCTTCTGTTCTTTCATTATATTTACGTTGATTGGACCTGTGTTTTCCCTGTGCGGTAAAAATTATGTGCGAAGCATGCTGTTTAGGAAAAATGTGAAACCATAATTATGCGATTCATAACTATGCGAACAGAATGTTTTTTTTTTTTTTCAAGATGGTGTCTCTTAGTAATCATACTCTGTTATTTTTAAGTGATTGCTACTGTGTAATTGACACTAAAAGTATGTGTGAACCAAATACTGAACAAAACTCATTGAATTTTTCTACTGTCAGAAAATTGATTCGTCAAGTTATTCGTAAGTATTTTTTTTTTGTCTTGAAGAAAATGAACATTTTATTTTTATTGACAGACTTACACTTTTTCAATTTATATACATTTTTATACCTAAATAAGTTTTGAGTATCTTTACATATTCTAATTTTAATAATGATAAAATGATGGTAATAATGATTTTCATATAATTTTTGACGGCTTTTATTTATATTGTTTGTTATTTTTTCTTATGGCATTTTATGTTTTTGATTGATATAAATACTCATAAAGTGTGACACATATTTATTTTTATTTCATATATTAATAATATTGATACGTTGTTTTAAACACTGATATACAATGCGTAATGATAAATTTAAAAAAAAAAAAAAAAAAAAAAAATCTTGATTTTTTTCATTCAGAATGCACAAAAAAAAAAAAAAAAAAAAAAAAAAAAGGTTCATATTTTTTTTACTAAATTGAAATGTTGTTTTACTGGTAATTTTTATTAAAGGGGTTTGAAATAAATTAATTTTATGAGTGATGTGTAAAAATAATTTTTCATTGATAATTTTGGTAATAATAATTATGAAATGGATCAATTAATATTCTAGAAGAAAACTAAAATATGTTTTTATATTACATTTAGTGCAAATTTATTTTTAGATTTATGACATGAAGCACATATTATTTTCACAACTTAAATTTAATATTGAATTTGTTTGTTTATCACAGTGAATATACATGTGTAAAAATAAATAAAATAAAATAAATAAATAAATAAAAAAAGGGAATTAAGTAATTACATAAAATGATGTAATGTTTACAAAATTTTAGCGAATCTTTATTTTTTTTAATTCATTAACATCGCAATATTTATTATGTTTGAGGTGTTTAATTTTACATGAAGTAAATTTCTTGTCTTTTAATCAAATGCTTAATAAAATTCGTTCTTGTTTGTTAAGTGAATGTTTTATATATATATTTTATTGCAAAATAATTATCACTGTTTATTAATTGAATTTAATTAATATTTTTAATTTAAGAACTAAACTTGAAGTTATTTCTCATGTTGGTGTTTTTCAGGCAGGTTGAAAATACACATATTTTTTATATATATACCTTTTTAGAGATGTGTCAACGAAAAATCGTTTTTGATATCAGTCGATATCTAGACACTTATTTCTCATCTTTTTACACACATATATTTTTTTTTTTGTTCAATTATTTTAACCTGCTTGGAACTGCCATTGCATAACAAATTAATAAATAAAATAATTGGAGTGATAATTTCAGGTATTCCCATACTTTTGTTCATAAACTTATATACTTTTGTTATTGCTTTTTAATTATGCATCACTGTGTCTCAAAAGCTAAATGTCAACACTACACTTTCCTCTAAATACCGTTATTTATCCTTTCATTTAAAAATAGTTAAACAAATAAATAATTTAGGTTTATACATTTAATTTAAGCCCTTGAATTAAAAGAGGCACAATTAATATGTTAAGATTTAAGTTTATGTAATTTTGTGCCACAATGTGCATTAGTAGCGCTGCTAATGGCACTTGTGTTGTTGACATTCAATGCTGTTTTCCTTATCTTGAATTACTGGCCAATTTTTTCTTGGTGAGGGGACCTGCATTGATTGTCTGTGTTTGCATGATTTTACATTGAACTTCACTGAATTTGAGTATTACTATAATTAATAATAGCAGGAGACTTGGCGTTGGAATATTAAAACAGGAATAAACTACTACGTCAGAAACGCCAAAGAAAAATTATTGAAGTGCATACAGCTGTTTCGGTAGCCTAAAGCGTACCGTCATCAGTGCAAAAAGAATTCTGAATCTTGAGAAGTGCTCGTATATATAGGAGAGGGACCGGATTTAGTTCAACCAATAGGAATACGGAAGAGGTGGGGAGTGTGGCCAATAGGAATTAAGGAATGTGTAGCTGTGTAAACAGTAGAAAAATTAAGGAAATGTGGACTGAATGTAAAATTTCCAACAATCAGACAAATAGGGAACAGCGAAATCACAATTTACAAGGTTTTTAAAATTTTTATAAATATGAAAAGCTTCAAAGAAATCGAGTTCATGAATGGATTTAGGTCTGCAAATTATTTTAGCTGAATTAAATTTAAAATTATGATTTTCCTCCCAGCAATGTTTAGAAATAGCCGATTTATTGGTTTCTTGTTTGCGGACGTAATTCATATGTTCTTTTAGACGAAATTTAAGACTGCGTTTAGTTTGGCCAATATATGATAAACCACACTGACAGGAAATACTATAAATGCCCCAAGAATTATGCATATCAATAGGATCTTTTAACTGAGAGAAGGTGAGTTTATTGGAAGGCGAAAATATTATTTTAAAATCATATTGTTTGAGAATTTTAGCTATGGTTTGACTGGTTTTAGAAAAATAGGGTAAAACAATACTGATATTAGATGTGACTGATTTAGTAGACGAAATACGAGGGAGTTGTAATTTTTGGATAGCTTTGTCTATAATGGAAGGGTCATAACCTCTGTCAATTGCGATGGCTTTCAGGTATTTAATTTCAGATTTCAATAAAATAGGATTTGAACAAATATTAAGGGCACGGTTTACAAAAGTATAGAAAGCAGCCATTTTTTGGTTAGGTGGGTGACATGAACGCGCATGGGGAGGAAGGGAGACTGCAAAATTTTTACGATAGACAGTGGTTGAAAATCCATTTACAGTGTGAGAGACGAGGGTATCAAGAAATGGAAGGGAGCCATTATTTTCTATTTCATATGTAAACTGGATATTACTGTCGATTGAATTTAAGGTTTCTAAGACATGGTCAATATTGTGATGAGATAAGTCGATAAGCGTGAAGGTGTCGTCAACGTAACGGGTCCAAAAAGGAAAAGATATTTTCTTAAAAAGCTTGCTTTCGAAATAGTGCATGTAAATGTCTGCGAGAATTGGGGAGAGAGGGGAACCCATGGCTAAACCTTCAGACTGACGATAGAATTTATTTTGGAAAGAAAAAGTGGTTTGTGATAAACAAATGCGGGTAAGAGAAATTAATTCTTGTATTTCGAAAGAGGTGAAATGAAACTCTTTTAATCTATTTTCGAGACAGCAGAGGGCGCCACTTATTGGAACATTAGTGAAAAGAGATTTTACATCAAAAGAAACCATAGTGAGATTAGTGTGAGGGCAGTTTTGAATATTTTTTGCAAAATTTATGGAATTCTTAACAGTATAACTATTAGCAGCAAGAAGTGGAGCAAAAATTGTGGTGAGAAATTTAGCTAGATTATAGGAAGCAGTACCGATATTAGAGACTATTGGACGAAATGGAATATTGGGTTTGTGAACTTTTCTGCTGTAAAATCTGCTATAAAATCTTGCCCCTTATTGGGCGCCACTTATTGGAACATTAGTGAAAAGAGATTTTACATCAAAAGAAACCATAGTGAGATTAGTGTGAGGGCAGTTTTGAATATTTTTTGCAAAATTTATGGAATTCTTAACAGTATAACTATTAGCAGCAAGAAGTGGAGCAAAAATTGTGGTGAGAAATTTAGCTAGATTATAGGAAGCAGTACCGATATTAGAGACTATTGGACGAAATGGAATATTGGGTTTGTGAACTTTTCTGCTGTTAAATCTGCTATAAAATCTTGCCCCTTTTTATTGAACTCGACTAAATCCCATCTTATCCCTTCTATTGCTAATTGTGCCAGATTTTATGCTTTACCAAAAGTTCACAAACCCAATATTCCATTTCGTCCAATAGTCTCTAATATCGGTACTGCTTCCTATAATCTAGCTAAATTTCTCACCACAATTTTTGCTCCACTTCTTGCTGCTAATAGTTATACTGTTAAGAATTCCATAAATTTTGCAAAAAAATATTCAAAACTGCCCTCACACTAATCTCACTATGGTTTCTTTTGATGTAAAATCTCTTTTCACTAATGTTCCAATAAGTGGCGCCCTCTGCTGTCTCGAAAATAGATTAAAAGAGTTTCATTTCACCTCTTTCGAAATACAAGAATTAATTTCTCTTACCCGCATTTGTTTATCACAAACCACTTTTTCTTTCCAAAATAAATTCTATCGTCAGTCTGAAGGTTTAGCCATGGGTTCCCCTCTCTCCCCAATTCTCGCAGACATTTACATGCACTATTTCGAAAGCAAGCTTTTTAAGAAAATATCTTTTCCTTTTTGGACCCGTTACGTTGACGACACCTTCACGCTTATCGACTTATCTCATCACAATATTGACCATGTCTTAGAAACCTTAAATTCAATCGACAGTAATATCCAGTTTACATATGAAATAGAAAACAATGGCTCCCTTCCATTTCTTGATACCCTCGTCTCTCGCACTGTAAATGGATTTTCAACCACTGTCTATCGTAAAAATTTTGCAGTCTCCCTTCCTCCCCATGCGCGTTCATGTCACCCACCTAACCAAAAAATGGCTGCTTTCTATACTTTTGTAAACCGTGCCCTTAATATTTGTTCAAATCCTATTTTATTGAAATCTGAAATTAAATACCTGAAAGCCATCGCAATTGACAGAGGTTATGACCCTTCCATTATAGACAAAGCTATCCAAAAATTACAACTCCCTCGTATTTCGTCTACTAAATCAGTCACATCTAATATCAGTATTGTTTTACCCTATTTTTCTAAAACCAGTCAAACCATAGCTAAAATTCTCAAACAATATGATTTTAAAATAATATTTTCGCCTTCCAATAAACTCACCTTTTCTCAGTTAAAAGATCCTATTGATATGCATAATTCTTGGGGCATTTATAGTATTTCCTGTAAGTGTGGTTTATCATATATTGGCCAAACTAAACGCAGTCTTAAATTTCGTCTAAAAGAACATATGAATTACGTCCGCAAACAAGAAACCAATAAATCGGCTATTTCTAAACATTGCTGGGAGGAAAATCATAATTTTAAATTTAATTCAGCTAAAATAATTTGCAGACCTAAATCCATTCATGAACTCGATTTCTTTGAAGCTTTTCATATTTATAAAAATTTTAAAAACCTTGTAAATTGTGATTTCGCTGTTCCCTATTTGTCTGATTGTTGGAAATTTTACATTCAGTCCACATTTCCTTAATTTTTCTACTGTTTACACAGCTACACATTCCTTAATTCCTATTGGCCACACTCCCCACCTCTTCCGTATTCCTATTGGTTGAACTAAATCCGGTCCCTCTCCTATATATACGAGCACTTCTCAAGATTCAGAATTCTTTTTGCACTGATGACGGTACGCTTTAGGCTACCGAAACAGCTGTATGCACCTCAATAATTTTTCTTTGGCGTTTCTGACGTAGTAGTTTATTCCTGTTTTAATTACTATAATTAACTTACATTTTTACTATTTAATTTTTACATTAAATTTAACATTTTTTTTTTTTTCAGAAATAGATTAGAATTGCTTGTATTTAGGGTATTTTTTTTATCATTGTTTACTAATATTGTTTCTATAAAAAGATCTTTCCCACAACGCATAGGTACATACTACATAGGACATAGCATAGGGTCCACAGTGACAGAATAAATAAATAAAATAAAACATTGAGGATAAATATTAATCAATTAGTTATTTCTCCAACAATTTTCTTTTTTAAACACTATATGTATTCAGGACAATATGTAAATCCAGTACATAATATATTTTATGAATCTATACTGGCCGTATCTTGTTGCATGCAAGTGTCCTAAATAAATTTAACACACAATTTTCCAAATTTACATATTTCTTTTCTCATTTTTTTCGGATATTATGTACATTGACTTTCATGTAAACCTAACAAAATTTGTTAGTCTTGAACACAAGGTTCAATGTTTTATTTATTATACTTACCAGGCATTCTTAAATAATCATGTACAATCACTTATACAGAAAGGGAGTTGGTTGTATGTCTTAGATACCTAAGCATATAAACATAATTTTATTCTAATATTATTTTTGGTTGTCGTATATTTTTTTCAAGTTTTAATTTTTATAATAACATAACACAGTGTTTTCTTTGCCCATTTTAACTAAAATGTTACATTTTAACACAAATGTTTTAATTATATTTTTTTCTAATTTCACAAACCTTGAGAAATTTTATAACACATTATATATTTTTGTAGGTTAGATGTTATCGCATAAATCCAGGTGTTATTATGCTGGTCGTGAAAATTGACATCTAATGTAATTTTTCATTTCACACATTTCTTTTCACATTCATTCAACTTTGTAAGATGAAACCTCTCATCATTTTCTGAAATTTTAACTCTTAATTACCTTTCATAAGAAATTTATTTTATATGCATAATAGTTTTATTTCGTTCATCTTTCGTACAAAAAAAATTTAAGAGCAATCGTGATATGATAAAAAAAATAAATAAATAAAGAGAAAAAGGAAGTCTGCTTGATTTTTTTTGTAACAGAAATAAACATCTCGCCGTTCTGAGTTTTATTTATGTTTTAATAATAATAATAGTGATTTTTTTTCCTCATTCAGTTCAAATACGCTGATTGAAGAGAAGTTTTTTTTTTTATTTTTTTTACTGTACATATGATATATTTTATCGCATTTATTCGATATTTCATGTTTGTTTATTGGTGTTTATGTTCAATATATATATCGTATATATATAGGAATATTTCTCTTCTATTGCTAGCTAATAATTATGACAATACATATATGGTAAGCTTACTTTAACATCGAATTGGGCCCACTGCTGAATAATTGCAGTATTTTTTAAGATAAAAAAAAAAAAAACATCTTTTGCATACTGTTCCTTTTATCAGCTGATTTGGTGAAATTATTTTTATTCACCTTTTTTGGAAGTGAGATTACACTTCTTGTACTCGAGTCTTATTATTATTTTACTGAGCAGTTTTATAGCCTTTGAAGCTATTTATATATTTACTTTATGCGCATTTTTTTAATTTTTGAGGCCTCAGCTCAGCTCATCTCAGCTCTGCTCAGTTCAGTAGATAATACTGTTTGTTTAGTCATGACTTTTTACTTTTACTTTTTGTTTATAATTTTCTGTGCACGTTAAATTCGCAATTTTAGCGCTTTCATCTGCGGCTATGGGAATTTATTTTTTGTGGCATTTTTTTTTTTTTTTAATTTTTTCAATTTTAATATTTCTTGGAACACTTACAGACATATACTAAATTTTTATTAGTTCAAATTATTTCAGTTGATATTCATTTTTTTACAATATTGTTTAAATATTATAACATATCACCCGTTGGATTATATATGTTTTAATTACACATATACACATATACCCTTTAAGCACAATTGTGTTGCTCTGGTTGTCAATATATTAATGACTTCTATAATCTACGGATTTTGACCATTATATTGGTTTCAACACTTGTAATTGTGTAGGGGATTTCACACTTTCACAACAATTTTTGAAGGTTATGTTTTATTGGCTTTCAAGTACACTTATAATTCATTAACACATGTTCTATAAATATTTCGGGTGACAAAAATAAATAATTAAAATAATGAAAATAATAATAAATAAAAAGATATTGATATAAAATTACTTACTAAATTTTAAATAAATAACATGAGGATGTATGTGACTTTTGGAAATATTTGGATTGTATAATTTCCTAATTATATTTTCATTGGTTGTCAAAGATTCTTTGCGTGAACACATCGCCTCTTTCACAAGATTCATTTTTTAACAAATTCACACTATATTTTTTATCTCATTTGAATAACATGATCAGTTATTTTAACGTTTGCAAACACTTTATAATTAATTATTCTCACACACACACACACCAAAAAGAATATTTTTTTTCCCATATGTTTCTACATGTGTTACTGTATATGTTTTCTTTTGGGTCAGAAATTTATTGTATTATTGGCTGGTTTCTCAGTTTGTCAGTCATAATGCAAATTTATCCAATAGTATTCCATGCATGTTTTCCATGCTTTTCTTCATTATTCTCAAACTTGGCCTCACAACCCAATGTTTGACACACACACACTCACAAAATTTTATCTGACCTATTTAGTTGCTATTTAATTGGTTCACATTTGGAGATAATTACATTTTCTTTTATTAAATTTTTACACGGATTTTTTTTATAAGACTAGTTACAATAATAATACACACATACACAAAAGTAAATATTTTTTTTGTTAACTTGCAGTAAATTCTGTTATGTTTTTAGAGCCTGGTTTTTTTTTTTTTTTTCAAATACATACAAAAGTGAAATTTCCGTACATAGTCTGTACGTTTAAAATTTTTTTTTTTTTTTTTTTATATAAAAAAAAAAAAAAAAAAAAAAAAAAAAAAAAATTCTGGTGTAAAGAGTAAAAACTCTTGCAGAGAGTTTTCGTTCAGCTTAAATTAAATATTTAATGGTTTAAAATTTCTTAATTAAAATAATTCCTTTTTGGAAGGTTTGCACCACAGATGTATTTTATATGGCCGTGAAATCATCTGTGCGTTGTAAGAAGTAGTCTGTGCAGAAGTATGTGGCTGGTTCACTCTTCTTTTTTTTTTTTTTTTTTTTTAAGACTATTTCTTGCTGAGCAGTATTATGGAATTACCTGTATAACATACAGTATTTTTTAAAAAAGATATTGAATATTAATTGGGCTCGATAAAATAATAGTTCAATTGTAATTATAAAACAATAGTGTATTTAGATTTTTTTTTTTTTTTTTTGCTGTTTTCGACAATTTTTATGAGTTGTATTCTTCTTACCTATTTCAGGTATACTCAGAGTTTATGCATTAAAAATTAACTTTTTATTGAGATCATAATTTTTTTTGAGAAATTCAAATGCTAATTCATATATTAAAATTTTGTTCAGGAAAAGGAAATTATTTCATACGAGTAAATTTTAATTTTTTTTTTGACCAACACAAGCTATTGAAATAAAGTTGGTTCATAAATTTATGCAAAACAAAATAAATTAGGAGGCATAAAATAAATAAGAGTTAAAATAAAATAAAATAAAAAAAAATTTCTTGAACTCTTACATGTGCGCTTTTATTCTGACATAGGGCTAGATTTTTTTTTCTCTACACATTTTTACACATACAAGGGACATTTCATTATGTCACTTTGCAGAATGCGGGTTGTCATTTTTGCACAACATAAAGCCTCTTCTGCTTTTCACATATTGTTCAGTACGCTATATTCAGTTAGGCATCACAAAACCATCATATCTGTCATAGCTATTGGTCTATTATACACTATCTGGCTCAATTTGTTAGAATTTAATTTTTCACGTGTAGGATATTTTTTTTTACTCAAAAAAAAAAAAAAAAAAAAAAAAAAATCTGAATCTTTTTCATATTAATGCAATATAATTTTTTGAAATTTAACAAAATACAAATGTGATTGTTTTTCATATTTCTGGTTACTGATTTCCTTTTCCTTATTATCAACCATACATACACTGTAATGAATGATTATTTTTAATATTTTACACATTTTATATATCATATTTATATAATTTATTGATTATGTGATTTGTTTCAGAATGTCACTTTAGCATCACGATGATTGAATATGTCTCATTGTTCCATAACTCATCATTATTGATTTTTTTTTTCAAATTTATTGTTATATGCCACAATTTTTTTTATTGTTTAACAAAAGGTTACTTTACATGTTCCACAATGGTATGCAAAAATTTTTGGAATTGTATTCCACTGTTGTGAAGGTGAGAGAGAGCGTTCTATATTTTTATACTTTTCGTCCATTTTGACGATTCCTTTTTCCCTCGTCGATGGGGAGAAATATGTGAAGTCGTTCCTTCACATATATTAATTTTAATTACAGCTTTAAATAAAGGCAATAAATAATTATTATATTTTCAATAAATTAAATGGCTAATAAAAATAGATAACGAAATTCTAAATTACTTTTATTTATTCGCTTTTGTCTATAATAAGTATCTCAACTCTAATAATACTTTATCCCTTATGCTATTAATAAATCGTCTGAGAACATAAACATATTCCTTTTAAATGACATTCATAAGCTCTTCTAAATCATTTTATAAATAAAATATAAAAATAATATTATTTCCAGTCATAAGCCGTTGGATACATAATTACATTTTCATTCTTTAAAATTGCGTAAGTTTATTTATTCAAAGCTAAATTAAGCAATACATTTCCGTTATGATATCATTAAAGGGTATTTTAGATTTTTTTTATCACAGGATGTGCAATAAATCCTAGTCTGAGTGTCTCCCTTAAATAACGGTCTTCTGGCGATAAAACTTGGCATAAACTGCTGTAACGAACTTACTAAATTCAAAATATTTATATTAAATTATACTACAAACAAAGGATTAGCTTTGGCTGGAAAGTTTGGCACTGTTTTAATAATTTTGGCGTAATTCATCAGTCTAATCTTAATGGCAATAGAGTCAACTTTAGAATTCGCTCTAAAATCTTGACGTAAGAACACGTAATCGCGAAGCCCTCTCTCTCTCTCATCTAACCCTCTGTATGTCTGTTAAACTTTATAATAGACAGTTGAAAATAATTTTTATTAATAAGCTTTCTTGATTTCCATATTGCCTAAATAAAGATGTTTGATGCGAAATAATTGATTCTTATTCTTCACGGCCTACAGTTTATTTTTCCTTTAGTTATTGCGACTGCTTATTATTCCTGGAGTTTGTTGCGGACCCTTTTCCTATAGCTCAGGTATTCTTCAGAATCTTCTTGATAACATAAATCTATACTTTTGTAAAACTTATAATAAATAAATCCGAATAAGCTTTATTCGATGACTTTAATAGTTTAAAATAATGATTTAAAAATTTATTAAGCACAATCATTGCACTTATAAAATTATTAATAAAATTTTGGTCATGTCATTACACTATCATATGTTTTAAAAGATTTTTGCTTTTGCGCAATTAGATATTTAATCTTTTCGGAGGGGGAAAATTCAATAACATTTCGAGTTTTCAAACAATTTTTATCAAATTTAATATGCATATACAGTCGGTAACAAAAGTGTCCGAACACTAGCAAAAATTCTTATGTAAAAAAGGACACTTCATACGGTTTTGTTAAATAAATCCTTGTCGAATCATGTTCTTACACTGACTAAGAACAGGATTCGACAAGGATTTATTTAACAAAACCGTGTGAAGTGTACTTTTTTTACATAGGAATTTTTGCTTGTGTTCGGACACTTTTGTTACCGACTCGACTGTATTCATCATATTCATAGATATAGTAATTTATATACAGTCGGCAGCATAATGTTTCGAGCACTAGCCAGTAATTCCTATATTAAAAAAGTACACTTAAGACTGTTTTGTTAAATAAATCCTTGTCGAATCATGTTCTTAGACTGACTAAGAACATGACTCGATAAGGATTTATCTAACAAAGCAGTATTAAGTGTACTTTTTTTAGACAGGGATTATTGCTAGTGCTCGAATAATTTTGCAGCCGACTGTAGATCATGATGCCGAAAAATTTTTTTTGGCATCAGCCATATAGTGGTACTGAAACCATTGAAACTCGGCAATTGTAATAGAATAGGATAGAATATAGAATGTTGATGAATTTTCAAAATGTCGAAATATTGCGTCTTTTAATTCTTCTAATAAATTTATGAAAAGAAATAGATAAGTTATCATAAAAGTAAATTATATTTGGCTAAATTAGGAAAAATATAGTTTTTATTATCAGTTGCTTTGTTATTATTATGAAATAAAAACTGGTTTGATTTTTAATGGAATACGTTTTTTTAAAATTTGATATTTTTTAAGATTTTATATTAGTAAGTAATATAGAATTTTCAAAATTCTTTTAAATATATTAGTTATTTATATTAAATATATTAGTTATTTATATTAAATATATTATTATTAAATATATTAGTTAAAATGCCACTTTTAAATACAGTTAGCAGCGGCGTAGGTAAAGAACGTTAGTTTTAATATATAAAAAGAGTTTATCTTTAAATATTAACTAAATTAATTGATATATAAAGGGAAAAAAAGAAAGAAAGAAAAAGAAAGATGAATTTCAAATTGTATCTGCAGTTTTTTATTCACCTTTAATACATAAATTATTCATAAATTTTATTTTCTAAATTATCTGTGTGTGTATTCACTCGGCCATATTGTGGAGCGTGTTCAGTAGAGCGCCCGAGATGGATCAATGCGACCGGGCGATGACGTCACTGATCCTGGACCGGGCCAGGAATCTACTGAACGCTTTGGAACAATTTTGACGTGATAGGAGTAGCGCCATCTATCTAATTTGACCTGTATTAGCAAGTTATATATTGTATTTCTGTTGTTTATTTTGTCTGGACTTTTAATACGTAATTCCATAAAATGCTAAACTATATTACGTTTTTTCTTAAAAAAAAAAAAAAAAAGAAAGAAAGAAAGATCTTTTATGTAATAACAGTTTTACTTCTTTCTTATTAATGTAGAATTCTGTACTCTGCTAACAAAAAATAAGAAGCTATTAATTGATTGTACTGATAAATTACTAATATACATTACTTTGGTTATGATTTTTCTAAATTCACGTATAAATTTTAATCATGAAAATGTTAAGAATGTTACGTTACATTTATTTTTAAAGGAGCAGAGTAGATTTATCTTAAATGAGCACTTAAAACACCTTTCTTTCTCTTCGAATTTTATTATGAACAGAAATGTACAACAAAAACGTTTTTGAAAAATAAATAAATTATATAAAATCTGAAATATGCTGTTCAGTTAATATAATGGATTTATATAAAAAATAATCTTAATTTCTTCTTCGATTTATGAATCAATACAAAGAGCTTTTTCTCTTATTACCGACTGAATATTAAAATAAACTAGCAATGTAAACAACACTGCATAATTTTATAGCTACTTTTTTTACAGTCTGTTTTGTTTATTAAATTTAATAATTGACATCTTAAACTTATTTTTACCTAAATTAAAAATATGTGGAAGGAATTTAATTTATTTACTTATAGTTAACTTATTGTTTTAAAGGTAAAAAATACAATCGTTTACAAACTTTTCTATTTGTAAACAAAAAACAATCGCATGAATGAAAAGCTTTGTCTGAAAAAAAAAAGAAATATAATTTTTCCTAGCTTATTTTTATATATTAAATTAACAAAATATGATAGCGTCCGAATTAAAAAAATATATATTTTTTTGTTTCAATTAAAATTGTGTAAATTTTTGTTTTAATTTTATGTTTGAATGTTACGTTCATCAATAAAAAAAATTACGTATCGAAAATCGTTATTACGTAAAAAATCTTTTTTACACAATAAATAAATAAACATAATATAGTTTAGCATTTTATGGAATTACTTACCTTATTTTCTACAGCACAAACAATGCATATAAATAGGTACATCTGTATTAATCCTCAGCTAATCAAACAAATAAACAATCATTGTCAAAAACAGATGTTCATTGTTCAGGTTTTCACTGCGTAATGTCAATAAGAGCCTGATTTTCAACCTATTGCGCATTTGATCCATCACGTGACCCAATGGATCAAGAAATTTTTCTGGGCTTTCTGATCCACGACCGGTCGAGATCGGTCCATTCCACTGAACGACGTGACTCTGGATCGGTCGACACCACTGAACGCTTTGGCTCGGAATCTTTCGACCGGTCGTGGATCGGGCGCTCTACTGAACACGCCCGTGGACTTTTCTCCGACGAGTAAAAAGGAATCATTTTTTCCCCGCAATGATGTAGCTCAGGTAAATTTCCTCAACCTCAATAATAATCCGAGAATTCATTTAATCGAACTGTCGACGAAAATATGAAAACATCGCAATCGATTGTTCTTGTGCACCAGTTTTTAAAATTAATTTTTGTTTACATATTTAGAGAAGTTATTGTAATTTTAAAATAACTTTTTGTTTCGAATTACATATCCTTAATGTATCGCATGCTATATTGAGTTTATGGCATTTAAATACTTTCTCTTACTGTTATAATTTATTTTTACAAGTTGCGATACAATTCTCCAATTTATGCTTTCATCTGAGTTTCGAAATATATTACTTCTGTAATCAGCCATGGCCTTTAAAATTAAGCAAGAAAAAGCAGGTAATTTAAAATTTTTTTTTTTCAAATATAGTTTAAATGGGTTACTATTATCATAATTTCCTACAGCCATTCAAAGATTTTCTTTAAAGTTGCCTTATTATTATTTTTAACACCATTCGTGAAATTATCTGACTTTCCTGAATGGGATGTTTTAGCTTTTCGCACATTATTTGTATGTATTAAAATATCATAATACCATAATGATTAAAATTTTGAACTTGATTATATTATAAATAATTTAGTTCATTATTAATCATTGTGTTATTTTAGCTTTATTAAAAGGGCAAAAAATACTTTCTTTTAATATTTTATTATAAATGTGTTATTAGAATTCACAAATCGTATGATACAACCTTGTTTTGTAAATTTTTCGTAATTTTTTTTTTTTATAAAAGTATCAAGATATATACGATTAATATTTTTTGCGAGAGTATCTATTGGGCACTTATTAAAACAGATTATCCGGATTGTTTGTAAAGAAATTTAATTATCGTAATTTAACTGAAAAAATTAGGTGTGTTTAAAAATTTAGTACTTTTTTGTTTGATGACCTTAGATTGGTGATTTAGATTACCAAGTGGTGGACTTGAAATAGATAATTGAATTGTTAAATAAAACAATCATGAAGATGGAACAGATTTGATATCTGTCATCCTTGGCAAGAAAGAAAAAAAGATTGCCAAGTTATCTAGCGAATATATTTGATTCCTTTCAAAAATCATGGTCATTTTAATTAACACATATTAAGTGATTAATTAATACAGTAGAACCTCGATCTATCATTTTTCATGGGGTGCATGAAAAAAAGCGGGAAAACGATGAATACGGGTTAAGGTCAAAACACGAATAAAACAATATTTATGAAATAATACACGTAGTATACTATAATAAAAACTAATTTGTTACTTTCCAAACTATCAAAGAAATAAATCAAAATTGTAGAACATTAAGTGATATTTATTTTTAAAAATCAGTAATTTTATGTTGGATTTTTTGTTCATTTTATTAATTAAATGAGGATTTTCCAGATTTACAAAAATTTTCTGGTGTTTTTCTATAATTTCATGTGCAAACAAAAAAAAAAAAAAATGTGCATTTTAAAATGCTGTAATTATGTCAGACACACTTAGCACTGGCGCAGGCTCAACCTCAGGAATGTGAAAAAATGTAGTAGCTGGCCGTACTGTATGCATTCATTCTCCTCTTTATACAAAGTAGAATAACTTATTCTCCAAGCAACAACACACGATCCATATACAGTAATTCATAGATACATGTTACAATCAGGCACCGATTTACTCATTTGGAGGTCCAGGGCACTCATGTTCAATGGGCCCCTTTTTCTCATACTTTTATATTACAACAAACAAAACAAACCGCTTATTTCCGATTCATCCGTCTAAAAATTACTTCACTTCACTTTCAGTAGTGGCACGAGAAATTCCCCGACGGGGGGACACCACCTCCCCGACAGGGGGGCACTACATAAAGAGAGTTTATTATATAAGTATTTATGAAAAACTGCAATACTGTTAACATTTGTAACATTCCATTTGTTAGTACTCCTCGTGGTTTTGGAGATCATCGTACCACAGACAGACATTTTCTAAATATATCATGGTCAAAACGTGTTCTGGGCCTCTCAAAACGTGTATATTCATGGAAAACTGGAAGCTGAAAATTTTTACGAATCCATTACTTTCTTCTATTGAATATAGAATGGAAAAACTGGAATGCTCCAAATTTGTACAAGGAAAGAAAAATGCTGTCAAAAGTAGAAAAACTGAAAATTTTGTATTTTCAGTTCCCCCCCCCCCCCCCCCCCCCCCCGAGAGATTTTAGGAGTATGCCCCGATGGGGGGGGGCACAGACTCCCCGACAGGGGGGCCTGTGCCCCCCCGGCCCCCTAGCTGGAGCCACCCCTGTTCACTTTTCATTTTGCTAGTAAGAGTAAGACTAAACAAGATCCGTTGCTTGTCTATCGGATCAACATACATCGCCCCAGTGTATCTGCATTGCAGTGCATGCCTCGGATTTAGTTAGCCTTAGTAAAAGTTTGGAATACAAATATCGGTAGTATCCAGTTGTATTTGTGTTTAGCGAAAATATTGCAATTTTTCCGATGAGTTTATAGTTTCCTTGAAAGATCATCACGCCGATTTATAAAACAATGCAGTAATTCCTCCATCCATTTACGAAAAACAAAAAACAACGATCATTATAGCAAAATTTGGAAATTTTTCATTTTAACTATTTTTTAAAATGTATGATGGAATTTTCTGGGGGAGGCCCTTCGCTGTAAGGGTCCAGGGCATGTGCCCCAAATGCCCTGCTTTAAATCAGGCACTGGTTACAATATTTGCACAATCCCTGTTCTTCACCTAAAACAGCATGAGGGTGAGATTGCTTGAGTTTTACATCGCACTAGTCCTACAAAATGGTCAAAAGGCGACTGTCTGGAACTCACCTTTGAGGAGGGTCTGGAGACATGTCATCACAATTGGGGTCCTCCATGGAGGAGGAAACGAGTTATTTTAAGGTAAAAGAAGTAATTCCAGTTTGAATGCCATGTGGAATCACTTGATTTTCAATTTCCTTTTAGTCAGAAGACAAATTTTATAACGATGAATGCGGGAAAACAACTTTTTTAAGAACGATAATGCGGGTTCCATTAACATTATTTAAATACAATTTGTGCAAGGACCATAGAAATAAAACAATCAATGCGGGAAAATGATCGATACGGGAACGATAGATTGGGGTTTCACTGTAATATGAAACAATATTTCACATAATATATATTATGAAAATATACATCTGGCATGTATATTTTCATATAACATTTTTCATTGCCAAATGTAAAAGTCGTTAAGGATGACAGATATCAAATCTATGCCACGAAAATTTTTCAAATTTTATTAATATTAATAATATTAGAGATTTTCTTGTCATTAATTTTTTCTGTATAATCTATTTAAAGCACCTGAAATAGAAACTGCACGAAACAAGTTGGAAGATGCCCTTCAATTTATTGCAGAAAAAACAGATGAAACGTAACTATTTTTACTCCACTTCTATTTCATGATATTTTATATTTTTATTAAATTACCATTTGATTGGATTTTATCTATATTTTTGTAATTATATGCTGTTGTTAGCTTGTATATCATCTGATCCATAAAGTGACACCAATAATATACTGTTACAATGTTCTATGATTGTTGTTGTAGCTTTATATGACACACTACTAAGATTTTAGTAGTAGTTCCTATTTGAATATTTCATTTTGATTAAATTTTTTAAAATCTTAATTCTAATTATTTAAATAATCCAATGTCTGTGTTTGTTTTATTGTAGATGATAATTCTGCAAGCTTACATAAATTTATATTTGTAAAAAAATATTTTCTTAAATTTTAACTGTGTTTGCGATTAAAATAATGAAACTAAATATTTAAATTTCATCATTCGCTCAATATATGTAATGGTATTTGGCAAAAATGTTCTATAATACATAATCCTGATGGCAGAATTTAAGCAACATGACAATATTGTTGCACAAAAGATAAAGAAATTGTCACTTGCAGAAAAATTTGCTTTTGAACACTAAGGATATTCGCAGACCCGCATAATATACATGAATGTCATTCGCAGAAAATTTTTTGCAGACGGCATTTGCGAAAAATTTGCTGAGCTTACGGAAAATTAATATATATAATGATCCTCATCGTCATCTGTCATTCACGATTCCGGTTTGCACCGCTTCAAAACAGACTTTTGGCAGCCATTTTTTTTTTTTTCCCCAATTTGTTCAATTCAACTTACGAAAACATACATATCATTTTTATACATGTTTTGTATCGCGCATATTGTTATTTATTCCGTCTAAAACCTTGAAAAACTATTCAATTGTAATGTTTAAATGTTTAATTAAATATAACGGATCACTGGCTATTATAAACATGAACCTATAAATAGAATTATGTAACTTCATGATTATAAACAACGCAATGCCAAATAAAAACAAACATAATTTGTTGCCATTCAGAAAATACAAATTCCAAATGGACAACTCTTTAATTGCAAATGAACGACTTTTTGACTGTTTCATTAAAAAAAAAAAAATGCTTAAAATATTTCTAAAACATATTAAAGCCTTAAAAATCTTAAAATATATTTGTAAAAACATATTAAAGTCTTTAAATATTTTTATCAAGCTTCATTATTTGTTTACATTGTATGGTATGATTGGCGTCGAGTTCAGTACGTAAATGTCGCCAGTTGATTTTAGTTTTGAAATTAATGTAAAGTTATAGTTGGGATAGAATGTTTGGTTGGGCAAGTAAAGGTCACCAGTTGAAATGAGTATTGAAAGTAGGGTAGTCTAAGGTGATAATGTCGAGTCAAGATAAAATGTTCGGTTGAGAATGAGAAAATCCCTAGCTGGATCCTGGATATTTTGGCGATGTTGTGGGTGAGATAGCTGGTTGGGATTATAGAGTAGAGGTGAATTTGGGTTAGCATGGAGTGTCTGTAATTATTAGATAGTTAGTTAGAAAATACGCAAGCAAAGTGATGACGTCACTGGGCGTCAGTGGATGCAAGAAAAAGATTTCCTATGTTAATCGCCCATTGGATTTTTTGCAAAAAATTATTAAAAATTGAGGAAAATTATTTCCCGATTTTAATTCCCATATTTCGGTATAGATATGTATTAGTTATCGTGTGCATGCGTTAGATTACGTTGTTTTTGCTGTAACATTGATAAAATTTAAATTTTAAATTTCAAAACTTTAGAAAAATAAAATAGCAAACTTCCATATTTGATTGAAAACATAAACATTTCATTTCAAAGGATGATATTTACACAATAAATATCCAACTAATATACTAAAGAAAAGGAAAATGATAAATATTCTATCATAATTTGAAGTCAAATTTGTTTTCAAATGTTTAAATAAAGTGTCTGATATAAGATACTCATATGTTGCAGCGGAATAGATTTAATATATCTGTCATCCTTGGCGGAAAATATATATCGCCAAATTATTTGGCGAACATATTTCAATCCTTTCAAAAATCATGGTTATTTTAACTGAATTATATGAAACAATATATCGTACAATACGTATTACGAAAATAAACATCTGGCATGTATATTTTCGTAGTATGTTTTTAATCGCCAAATACAAAAAACGCCAAAGATGACAGTTTTGAAATTTAAAATTTTGTCAATTTGACAGCAAAATAACTCAATCTAACACATGGATACGATATCATACCTATACCCAAATACGGGTATTAAAATCGGAAAATAATTTTCCTCGATTTTTAATAATTTTTTACAAAATATACAATGGACGATTAACATATAGGGAATCATTTCTTGCATCCACGGACGGTCAGTGACGTCACATTTCGCTTACGTATTTGGAAACAGGATCTTCGATCTTCGATAGTCTTAAAGTATTTTGGTAAAATGAAGTGAATCGTTATTTACTTCCTCTTACCCATAGGGTCGAGAGAGTATTGTTTTAGGGTCAAATTTTCGAACGTGAGTTTTTGTTATACTTACATGTTCTGAGGTCCCCTGAATACGAAAATCACGTTTTTAGCGAATGGTCTCTGTGTCTATCTGTGTGTCTGTTATCAGCATATCTCAAGAATGAATAGTAGCAGAAATTCCAAACTCGGTATTCTAAATGTGTATCATATAGGGATGCTACAGTAAGCTTTTCGTTAAGATGAAGCAAATGGTTCGTGTACAGGGACATTCAAAAGTATTCAAATACATTACGGCGGTCTATGGGGGAAATTGCAAGTAAGTAGAATTTAACATCTATAGACTGCACTAAACCAAATGAAACGAATACATATTTTTTGTAATAGAGATAGTCAACTGGGAAATTTTTTTTTGTGTATGTAGGAGCCTCGCCTCCCCCCCTCTGGGGTAGATGTCCTCCCTCGAGTGGAGTAAATTTTCATGATGGGTATCTTTCAAAAGATCTCGCCAATACCTTTAAAACGAATGGTTGAACCATCGATCTACGATAATTTAAAATAAAGTTAATGATTTCTTTCATTTTTAACATTTTTTTTTTTTTTTTTTTTTTTTTACTTTAATATTGAGAATAAATTCAACTTTTTTTTTAGATATTTAGTGTTATACTATTTCTCTAATATGGAAATCGTCTGTGTTATCATACAAGATAACTTTTTAAAATAATAATTTTAATAAATTATTTTTTTTAAACTGAATTATTTTTTAATAACCGAATTAAATTCTATATAAATGTAGGTGCATTAATGAAACGGGGGGTTGAGGGGAGCCAGAACTAATTATCATATAAAACTCCTCCGAACCCTAATTTGAATTGTTTAACATAGGTTTACATAACAGTACACGTTATCTCACCTCTTAATCTCCAACCTGTACTTATAGCATTAAATTTCAGGGTAAGAGAAAGTCGTGTGAGTGACACACTAGATTATTCTTATTATGAGGACTTTAAATGGAGCACTTAACGGAGCACTGGGATGTGTTGTTGCTGTTGTGTTTTCGGGCCTATATTTTTTGTCACCCAGCAGTTTTTTTGTCATTCATATTTATTGATCGGGTAGAATTTTTTTAATTTCAGAACGAAAATTAGAAAATATCGAAACACATTTGATTTCTAAACAAAAACTGAAAATACATTTGAATGATCACGTGGTAATCTTCATGATCTAAATATTGTTTTCAAGATTTATCGTTCACATTCCGTCATTTTTGACGGGGCTATATACTAGTTTTTCTGTAAACAGCGATCGAGGAAAAATCTACAGCTATTATTCATTTTTGGTTTGTATTTGAGCAATACATTATCAGCAAACGCCGATCGTCTGCGCTAGTAAAAGCAGGAAGCACTGATAAGAGCAGTGGTTTTGTCTGTTTTCTTCCCGCTCATTCCAAAGTCCAAAGTCTAGGCTTTCGCGGCAGGCAGTGGCCACTTTAGGATAGGAGGGAGAGGAAAAAGAAGCGATCAGCTTTCTCTTCTTTAATCACGGGAGGTTTTTAATTGGCGCTCTGTATTTGTTGCGCAATGTGCCGTGCTTGGATGCGAGGGGAGCCTTTAGAATGGAAAACCGGCTTGGGACCCAGGAGAGAAGGAGATGTTTATGCTGTTTGTTTAATTTAGTTAGGCTGTGAGTTACACTTGCGTGTCAAAATCTTCGTCGATTTTTTTTTTTTTTAATGTAGCGTTTTTTGAAACGTTTCATTTACTTTCTCATTTATTTTAAACTTAATTTTGTTAGAAAGGCGAACATAATTTCCAATTATGCTAGATTCCTTTGATATTGATAAAAGACAAGAAAAAAAAAAATAAATAAAATAAATTTCTATGCAATTGGCTTTCAAGAAATGTCAAATTAATTATTAGTAATCTGATAAGTTTTAATTCTTATGTTTATAAAACATTTATTTTCTTTTTCTGTGAGTAAAAATTCTTTTTATTATTGTTATTCAATATTGTTCTGATTTTTTTTTTTTTTTTTTTTTATAATGTTCTGACTTTTAAAAAATATTTTCTGATTTTTCCTATGTTTTTCCTAAAATGTTTTAATTTTTACCAGTTTTCAGTTGGCAGGTATGAAATAGGAGCAAATTTTTTTTTTTGCAGAAAATTTTCGCTTTAGATTTTGTGTTTGCGGAAAGTTTTTCGTTTTATCTGAATCTGGATATTCGTAGGTTTCAGTAGAAAATATTAACTCTTGTCTTATATTTAAGAATTCTTCTACAGTCTGTTAATAATATTAATATCTTTATAATTGTGTGTATATTATGTGTAAATTAGAAAGCATGTTATTATTAAATAACATTGTCTTTTAGAAAAGGTTTTCATGAACAAGGCGTGTCGCAGAAAGCGTAACAATATTTTGTTACAGGGATAGTTTAATACCCATTTTTTTCTATGTGTTCATAATAAGTATTATTTTGCTGTTTCAAATAGTATCTTCTTTATTTATTTATTTTTTTAATAAATAGATATATCTGTATATGTTTAAGCATTACAATTAAATCATAATAAATAAAATCATATTAAATAACATTACAGTTAATTAAAGTGAAAATTTACATATTTCATGATCAATATATGTTACGCACAAATACAATTTAACTATGCAGTTATTTATTTATTTATTTTTAAATGACTTATTACTCATCAGTATAAATTTTATTAAAATATCAATAAAATAAAATGTGTTGATATTTTTCCATCTTCTGAGTGAAACATTTAAAAAAAGTCTTTATTTTAATAATTACCCCTCCCCCCCCCCCCGCCCCCCCCCAATAAATGTACTAAATTTAGTATGTGAGACATGCATTATAAAATATTGTGTGGATTCATAATGGTTGTATACAGGGTTTAAACTGCCATTAGTTTTTTTAGCATTTTGCTAAAAGGTATCATATTTTGCTAAAACAAGTCGGTCAGAAATTCGCTAAAAAGCTAAAACTGGATAATTGTATAAAATATCTCTATATAATAATTCAGATTTTTTTTTTTTTTTTTGTAATATTTGCAGGCAAAAACTACGAAAGGAGTGACATTTTTGGGAATCCTTATTTATATAGTAATTTGGATTTATTTTTAATTTTCAATGATTGAATTTAAATGCAAAAATATTTAAAAGTATGTTAGAATTCAGAATTTGCATCATAAAAGCATTTTTAGCACTAGTATTTCACGATTATCTACCACTACACTTTACTTGATTTTTAAATTGCTTTTTCATTTTACACATATGATATGAATACCTCTTTTTCTATAGTTAAAATCAAAACATAGTTTCCCTGATTCATATTTTTAAAGTCACAAATATGGATGCTTGGTTAAAATCATCATTGAACAAAAGGAATAGAAAACAAAACTGAGGATAACAAAGCTAAGTAAAAGAAATCAAGGGTATCCAAAGAATTAACTTTCGAAACAGCTAAAATAGTGCTTGCCTATTTTCGCTAAAATGCTAAAGTAATTTTTTTGCCAGGTTAAACCCTGGTTGTATATATATCTGACAGATGGCGCTATTGTTACTTTCTGCAGTTTTTTAAACAATTATATCTCAGTCAGAGTTATTATTGACTAGCAGGCAACGCCCGCTTCGCTGGTCCCTATTTTTAAATGAATCGCTATAACTACTGAATTCTCAAAATTGCATTAATTTTTATCACGTGAAAAAAAAACAGAAAAAAAATCTTATTAGGAAAAATGTCGCACCGGGTTCTCACTGCCTTCGGAAAAATTTTCCAAAATGCTCTAACTCTTATTTCTATTATTTTCCCCCTTCGCCCCTCCCCCTCCCGTCTATCCTAATAATTTTAAAAATTCGAAAATATCCGCAATCGATTTGTAGGTATCGAAAACCTCTATATACCAATTTTGAATGCTCTAACTCTATTCTATTTTTTTTTGCCCCTCCGCGCCCCCTTCCCAGCCCTCCTAATAACTTTACACTTTCGAAAATATCCCCACTCGACTTGCTGGCCTCTAAAACCTATATGTACCAATTTTGAACGGCCTAACTGTATTTCTATTTGTTTTTGCCCACACCCCCCGCTTCCTGCCCCTCCTAATAATTTTACAAATTCGAAAATATCCGCAATCGATTTGTAAGTATTGAAAACCTCTATATACCAATTTTGAACGATCTAACTATTTTTATTTTTTGCCCTCCCCCTCTCCTCCCCCCTTCTCGCCCCTCTTAATAACTTTACACTTTCGAAAATATCCCCATTCGACTTGCAGGCCTTTAAAACCTATCTGTACCAATTTTGAACGGCCTAACTGTATTTCTATTTGTTTTTGCCCATAGCCCCCCCTTCCCACCCCTTCTAATAATTTTACAAATTCGAAAATATCCGGAATCGATTTGTAAGTATCGAAAACCTCTGCGTACCAATTTTGAACGATCTGACACTATTTTTATTTTTTTGCCCCCCCCCCCCCCCCCCCCCCATACAAAAAAAAAAAAATCGGAAAAAATCAAAAAATAAGTTTTTGGAAATATTTTCAAGAAGACGCTTGGCGTTTTTTTTTTTTTTGTATTTTTGAGCTATTACTTTTATTCGAAAATCCATATTTTTCTAAATTTGCCTCCGAAAATCATTTATACCCCCTTCTCCCGTTAAAAATCCAAAATTCCAAAATCGCAGGAAATTATTTTTTCGTATTCAAGTCTAGTCTCCCCATCTGCAATTTCTTCACTGTGAAGTTATTTGGAGTCGAGTTATACTTATAAATGTGTTTTTGCTTTATGCGCCTCTGAAAATCATTTATACCCCCTTCCCTCCTTAAAAATCCAAAATTCCAAAATCACAGAAAATGATTTTTTTGTTTTCAAGTCTAGTCTCTCCCTCTGCAATTTCTTCACCGTGAAGCAATTTGGAGCCGAGTTGTGCTTATAAAGGTGTTTTTTTTGCCTTCTGCACCTTCAAAAATCATTTTCAGCCCCTCTCCCCCCTTAAAAATCCAAAATTCCAAAATCACAGAAAATGATTTTTTTGTACGTAAGTCTAGTCTCCCCATCTGCAATTTTTTCATCGTGAAGTAATTTGGAGCCGAGTTATGCTTATAAAGGTGTTTTTGCCTCCTGCGCCTCTGAAAATCATTTTCACCCCTTTTCCCCCTTAAAAATCCAAAATCGCAGAAAATGATTTTTTTGTATTCAAGTCTAGTCTCCCCATCTGCAATATCTTCCTTGTGAAGCAATTTGGAGCCGAGTTATGCTTATAAAGGTGTTTTTGTCTTCAGCAACTCCGAAAATCATTTTCACCCCCTTCCCCCCTTAAAAATCAAAAATTCCAAAATCGCAGAAAATTATTTTTTCGTATTCAAGCCTAGTCTCCCCATCTGCAATTTCTTCCCTGTGAAGTAATTTGGTGCCGAGTTGTACTTATAAATGCATTTTTGCCTTATGCGCCCCCGGAAATCTCATTTTCACCCCCTACCCCCCTTAAAAATCCAAAATTCCAAAATCGCAGAAAATGTTTTTTTTGTATTCAAGTCTAGTCTCCCCATCTGCAATTTCTTCACCGTGAAGCAATTTGGAGCCGAGATATGCTTATAGAGGTGATTTTTGCCTTCTGCCCCCCCCCCCCCCCGCTCTTCTTTAATCAATGCTAATGAACTTGCAGATAATTGAATTAAATTACTTTTTGGATGTTGTTCGAGCTATAAAGGGCACATATATTGAAACATAGTACTGAACACAAAACAGATGTTCCAGATCAAAATATATCTATATAAAAGAATTAAAATCAGAACATAATATAATATCAAATCTAAACTCTATTATTTAATTAATATTAAAAATTAAATTATTTTTAAAAATTAAGTTATTTAATAACAAACCTTAATTATCTACAGGTGATTGAATTTTACTACCGTAGGGGTAGGATGTTTTTTAACTGTTTCTACCATTTCCGTTTAAAAAAAAAGAAAATCCTCAAAAACATTTTTAAAATATAAAAATACATAGTTTTATACGCAAAGATTATTATGCAACATATTAAATTAGAGTAAAAAAATGTAATTATACATTAGCTATAATCTCTTTTGTGTACTAGCACTAGTATTCATATTTCAATGTTTATTTTAAGTGACTAATGTTTTTAAAACTTTTAGCATAGATACTATCACATATTATCATATGTTCAAATAGTTCAAGTGATAATAGTTAATACAATTTTTAGCCAAAATATTCGTCCATTATTATTATTATTTTTTAGAACAGGCCTGTCCAACTCAAAACACTTGGTGGGCTGCACTGAAAATTTGTTTTACTTAGGCAGGCTGCACCATATGTATATGTGTATATATGTTTGTGAGTGTATGAATCATATGTATAGACTTTTTTCAGGGGAGGGAAGGATGGAGATTTGGAGCAGAATACATTAAATTAGTTTCATTCATAAATAAACAGTAGAATTGTGAAATATTGCTGACTATACATTAATAACTATAATAAAAAGAATTAATAATGGATCTAATGATATTTCATTACAACAGTGTGATTCTTTAACTACCATAATCATTCAAAGGCATTTTCATTTTGAAAAGTCAGAACAGATTTATTAGTTTTTATTCTGTTAACCAAATTTGTCAAACTTTAAATATCATTAGCAGTGTTGCCAGATCTGTCAGATTTTTTATTCAGTAATCAGCAATAATTTTAAAAAGGGATATTTGATATACATAATAGAGTATGAATCTTCAAAGGAATTAGGCAAACGTTACAATTAAAAATCATTGGTGATTATTGAATAAAAAATCCACCAGATCTGGCAATACTAATAATCATTAGTCTCCTCACTGGCCACAGAAAATTACATAATGGGCCGGCCACCCCTGTTTTAGAATACAATCATTTGTATGGTAAACCAGTGGATGGTAACCCAAGATGGTAAACCAGTGAATTATAGTGTAACCATGTTTCTTACGCCTAGCAGTGAGGACGAGTCGGAAATCTTGGAGGGTTTCCAAGTTGACCAACAAGTTTGAATTTAGTAAACATCCAGCCATTCGTATTCCCTTATTGCTTATTTTCTCTCAACGAGAAGCTGGTCTCCCCTATTTTACTAGTGGACTCGTTTAATCCGCACTTGCGCAGAGGTTTTCATGGTCGCAAGAAATGTAGTTAAAAAGTATATATATACGTATGCGTCAAAATACTTTTAAACTCCTCTACAAGTTATCCAGGATTTTTTTTTTCATATTTTTCATTTATCTTTTTAAGTTCAGAAACCAATTTCGATATTCAGTGATGCCGTTTGGGCCCAAGAGCAGAATTATATCCGATGTTCTGCAACAGGACATCAAAATTTGTAAATGTTCTGCCGGTATTTTGTGCAAATTTGTCAGACCACAGTAAAATGTAAAATAAGCATAAAAATAATACTTATTAGTAAAACATTTATTACACATTTATAATAAAACATGATATCAAAATTTTATAATCTAAAACTGAGGAATATACTCAGAATTTGCAATTTTGTCAATGAGTTTTGGCATTAATATTTTCACATTAATGTGGATATACTACTTATAAGATGTTTATAAACTTTGTCTATACATTGAAACAATGACTGTTTCCTGCAATTTTCTAGTGTCCTAACAGATTTACAGGTCAGTTGAACATATCTAGGTTATATTATTTTTAGAATGTTAGATGTATTAACATCATCCAGTTAAGGGATAGACGAAATGTTCTGCAAAAGCCTCAATTGTTTTGCAATGTGCATCGCAGTTTTCAGCACTTTCTGCTCCTGGGCATTTGGGTTTCAAAATCCTGGGTCCCTGGGACCCATGAGTTCCAGAAATCTGGGTCCTTTTTTTAAAAAAAATGGGTCCTTACATAAATGAATTCATATAAAGATATAAATTAAAATTTTATCTTATTGTAAATGAAAAACAGTTTGTTATGAATTTTTAAACAGCTCTTTTTGAGATTGTCTTAAAACTAATATTATGTAGGAGGTCGTTGCTGTTAAGAAACAATTGAAAACATTTAGCTCAATGTGCTCTGGAAGAAAAAAAAAGAAGAGATAGAGGATTGGTTCTTTTTCCTTTATGGTAAAATGGAGTTTTAAATGATTTTTTTTTTTTTTTTTAATTCTTCAGAGCAGAATGCTTTAGAAATATAAGGAAAATATCAGTTTTAAACAAGAAATGGTATATTTTAAAATTTACTATTTCGTCTTTCTTTCAATTTGAAAATTTTTCTTAAGAATGAAAATTATGCATCTCCTGGGACCTGCCACAATAATTTTTTTTGCGTTCTGCCTTCAATTTTTCGCATAATTTTGTGCTATGCGTAAACGGCATTGCTGATATTTAAGTGCTAAAAAACTTTTGAATATACTGTGTTGCACTGCAATTAAAAAAAAAAAAAAAAAGAGGATATGATGACATTTTGTAGTACAATAATTATTGTATACTTGTTCCCTTAATTAACTAAATGTCTTCTATCAGAAAGTAGAGGAAAGTGATATATACTATTTAATTACCAGTTAAAGAAATAACATTGTTTAAATAATAAAACTTTATACAGTGGAACCTGTCTAAAGTGACCACCCTAGGGACCGGCTAAAATGGTCACTATACACAGGTGGTCACTTTATAAAGTCTCTTTAAAATTGGCACTTTCAAATTTCTTGCGATCTCAAAAAATAAAACAAATTAAAATAAACATATTTAAAAATGCACTATATTAAGTAATGAATAGTTTAATCAACAATTATAATAACTCACTAATTTAAAATATACTGCTACATAGAAGATACATAATTACATTAAAACTCACTTTATTTCTTTTGAATTCAGTTAAAGAACTTCCGGAGTGATTGATCTAAACAACACAAAACGAGAAGATACACTGCAATTAATACAGATTTTTATTTTGATTGTAATACTATTCAGTTGCATAACCACAACATTTCTAAAACTGATTACACCTCATTAAAAAGTTATACAAACTTTTATTAAGGTCCATTCACAGCAAAAAAGTCACTAATTTTTCGTTGCTTAAAACACTTCCTTTCAACAATTATGTTTTCAGTCATGCCTTCAAGTTTTCTCACTAAATCCAGCATTGGCGGACATTTATTTAGGGCATACGTTTTCATTTTTTTGCACATCTTTAACATTTCTGCTTCAGAAATTTCATCATTTTCTTCGATTTCATCTTCACTAACACAATCATCTTCACTTTCTTTTTCATTTTTAAACATATCGCAAATGTCTTGTTTCAAACTTTCTTGATCGACAGAAGTATTACATGTCAGAATGTCACTGTCAAAATTCATGAATAATTCAGCATTCACTGTTTCATTTTCAAAAGTCAAGTGATTTATAAGATTTTGAATATGGCTATTGTCGTCATATGGAGACTGTGATTCAGTGATAGTATCATCAGAAATTTGTTGCGAAAAACCACATCTTTCAAAGCATTTTGAAATTGTACTTTGACATACCAAATTCCATGAATCATTAACCCACATTATGCCATCGAGAACGTTTATACATGAAGCAATTTCATTTGCTGATTTGCATTCTTCTGCTCTGGAAATTATAGCTTGGAGCAATAACTTTCTATAATGCAGCTTGAAAGCTTGAATTATTCCTTGATCTAGCGGTTGTAAATGTGATGTTGTATTAGCTGGTAGAAACTGTACTTTCACATTTGAAAACGACAAATCACTTGGATGGGCTGGACAGTTATCTATAAATAATAGAATCTTTCTCTTTCTTTGCTTCATCTGCTTGTTTAATTGTGCAACCCATTCAGTAAAAATAGAGGATGTCATCCATGCCCTTTTATTTCCATACCATGAGACTGGTAAATTCTTTATGTTAACATTTTAAAAACATCTTCAATGAATGAACATGTGCAGGTTTATTACTAGAATTTCTGAGAACATATGACAAAGGAATCCTTTTTAAAAAAGGGGAGGAGGGATTAACATTCCTCAAAGGGGAGAGATTAAAGGCCAGTTTCGACTTGGGCTCAAGATCAACGCTCAAAACGTCATTAATCATGCTTCCGACACAAAGAGCCAAATGTCTTGTCATCAGTTGTAGCCCTCTCTTATCAGATCGCGCAGTTAACTCAAAGGAAAGCATGCAAAATTGACAAAGATATCTGCCTCCCGGCCCCTCAATTATCTCAGCAGGGGGTTAGAAACAGCCCGTCCGAAGGCTTTGAGCTCGTGTGAGCTCGGCTCATCAGATCAAAGGATTCTGAATAGAGGCCGCGGAATGAGCGCAAATGGAAACCGGACTTAACATTCCCCATTTACCTCTTTCAAAAATCAGTTTCTTTTGTATTTCAGGGAAATAGTAAATAGGAGAAAAAAATGTGAAGGTCACTTTGGACAGGTTCAAATATCATTATAATAAAAGAGAAACTGGTCACTTTACACATTAAGCAGGTGGTCACTATAGCAGATAAATTCCCATTACTTCTGTATGGATGAAAATTAAAATTTTGGAAAGTGGTCACTTTAGTCAGGTGGTCACTTTACCAAGGTGGTCACTTTTACAGGTTCCACTGTATTTGTTAAAGTGAAATTGATTTCTTTAATGGATTTTGAGTATTTTTGTATGTGATATGATCTTGGCTAAAAATCTCGTGTAATTATTAACTTAGCATACATAATTAATAATTAAATTTTTATTGGTGTAATTAAATTTACTTAAGGTTATTAATTTGAAAAATGTGTTAATTACTATTTATATAATAAATGTTAAAGAAAAACAGTTTCTTCCACCTGGTTTTTTCCACCTTGGAAGACACTTGCCAGCCAACCCTGTTTAAAGATAATGACTACTTTTTTTTTTGTGAAACAGTAGCCCTCTTTGTTGTCAGGGGCTACTACTCATTTTGCCCTTTAGTCTGTAAGATTTACTATTTAACAAAATATAGACATTTTTTTTAACTATTTGTTAACAATGGGACAAGTGAATTTATAGTATAATCATGTGAGTGAAAATATAATGAATGATTTTTCTTTATTTAGACCATCAACATCTGAAGATGAAGGTAATAAGTTATTGGAAATAACCATAAAAAAGTACGTATAAATTAAGTATTTTTCATTTTATCAAAATATGTATGTTGAATTCAGATTTTTTTTTATAACATTGCTTGGCATGAAAATTGCCCCCAACACCATTTTTGCAAATTCTTATGTAAAATGACCTCCTGATTCCGAATATGACACCCATTTTGCCCTATAACCCAGCATTTTTTAGGGACGGCCCCCTAATTTTATGACTTTTTGGTTATTTTATGGCTATAAATTTGATTTTTAGTCGGGGAGAGGATTATTTTAACTGTTAAATATCTTCTGAGGGGCTACAGAGTTGAAAAATTCTAAAACATGAACATTTGCATCAAGGGGAAAATTTGGGGGGGGGGGGGCAGATATGCCGCTCAAATTATGGATTACATTTCTTATATTTTTTTTTTAATCTGTTATTAATGTTATTTATTAAACATTATATATTTTTTGTTTTTAGGTGTCAAATTAATTCTTTTTCATTCTCCAAATCAAATTCATGGTCATAAAATTACTGAACAGTGATAAAAATTGAGAGAGGGGTGGTGTCCCTAGAAAATGGAGGGGGGGGGGGTGACTTGTCAAAAGGGAAGTCATATTCAGATTCAGGAGGTCATTTTACATAAGAATCAGCAAAAATGGTATCAGAGCTCGAATTTTATTTATTTATTTTTTTTTTTCAGCGCAGTGTAATTTAGATTTAAATCACATAGCAAGGGTCGTCTTCCCCACCATTTTTTCAGGAAGAAGAAATTTTGTCTTCTTTTGCTACCACTATTTTCATTGAAAAATTTTTGATATTTTTATAATACTGTGCTGTGATTAAATAGGATAGAGATTATTGTATAAAAATAGTGGTATAAAAAATGCACAAATTTTTTATTCCTGTAAGTGCCTTGAGAAAAAAGACCCCTGCAATAGAAATTCAGTCAGTCCTTGACTTTTGTATGTTAAATGTTAAAGGCATGTTAAAAAATATGAAAAATCATATTTTTAAATAAATATTTATTTATTATTAATAACATTTCTTTTTTGCTGATATGGTCTTTAGGTTGGCATTAGTTTTTATTATCCTTTAAAAGGATGGTGGACATTATAAATCATTTTTCTAAATTACTGTCTTAGAATTATTAAATTTTGCATATATATGAAATGAAATATGACAATATTATGAATATTAAAATTTCCCGAAAATTAATTATATTAAGTATTAATTATATGAAGTAATAAATAAAATTCAAAATTTTAAAATGCTCCACGTTAACTTCTTTTTAATCCCCCCCCCCCAAATGATTTTATATTATTATGTATCTAAATTCTAAATAGCAGAATTTTCTGTATTATTATTATTATTATTGTATGCTAAACAAATTTATGTGCAATCCAGGTATGCCGGGCAAATATTGATATCACAAGAAGTATTAGCAATTCATAAAATATATAAAATTCGCATCTGCAAGAAAAATAAGAATTACAACAAGCACAGTAATCTAATTTTTATGTAAACTATATTTATATTTTAAAACTTGGCTTTTTTTTTTTTTTTTTTTTTTTTTTTTTTTTAAAGCTTTAAACAGTCTTCTAGCACTTGTTTCCATGCTATACTCTTTTTGCTACAAGGATTATAACAATATATTGTAACCATATATGGATATTACTTTAAGGATTGGTTGATAAGTTAATTATTTAAAAATATTTATATGTTTGAATATCAAAAAATAGCATGAAATTTCAGCATTCAAACTTAAAAATATTTTTTAAAAAAACTTATCTACAAAGTATTACTCAAACATGTTTTTAACATATTAAACATAACAGTGTAAAATTTAGAGGGTGTGGGGAATTAAAATGTAATTAACATGGAGCATTTAAAAAAAATTCAACAAAACTAATTTACAACAAACAGGGTTTAACCTGGCAAAAAAATTACTTTAGCATTTTAGCGAAAATAGGCAAGCACTATTTTAGCTTTTTCGAAAGTTAATTCTTTGGATACCATTGATTTCTTTCACTTAGCTTTGTTATCCTCAGTTTTATTTTCTATTCTTTTGTTCATTGATGAGTTTAACCAAGCATCCATATTTGTGACTTTAAAAATATGAATCACGGAAACTATGTTTTGTTTTTAACAATAGAAAAAGAGGTACTCATATCATATGTGTAAAATGAAAAAGCAATTGAAAAATTAACTAAAGTGTAGTGGTAGATAATCGTGAAATACTAGTGCTAAGAATGCTTCTATGAATCAAATTCTTAATTCTGACATACTTTTAAATATTTTTGCATTTAAATTCAATCATTAAAAATTAAAAATAAATCCAAATTACTATATAAATAATCATTCCCAAAAATTTCAGTCCTTTCGTTGTTTTTGCCTGCAAATATTACAAAAAAAAAAATAAATAAATAAATAAATAAAAAAATATGAGTTATTATATAGAGATATTTTATACAGTTATCCTGTTTTAGCTTTTTAGCGAAATTCTGACCAACATGTTTTAGCAAAATATGATACCTTTTAGCAAAATGCTAAAAAAACTAATGGCAGTTTAAACCCTGACAACAAACTTGTGATATATATATATATATATATATATACAGTTTTAGAAAAAATTTCATATACTTACCATTGATACATTTTATTGCAGTGTATGCAAAATTTCATAACATTAAGACAGTAATTTAAGAAAACAATTTATAATATCCACTGTCCTTTTATGTATATTTTTTACCGTCTCTAAAGCTTAAGTCTGAACTATTTTGATATATTTCAAACTCTATAAAGATTAGCCAGCATTATAAAATAGATTACATTTGTTTTCAAAGTCAAGCAAATTTTTTGCCCCTATGTACGAATAATAAGTAAAACATTTGTCGAAGCACCATAAATTGCAAAATCTCACAATTGTTTTGGGTTGAAATAAAACCACAATCCTTCATCAGGTGAATAAGTAGGCACAAGTGTAGCAAACAAAGTTCCTATGTACAAAATCGAAGCAAATGACAATGTAGGTTTATTTTGACTCGAAACAGTTGCTGCGAGCTTTTGCAGTTTATAATATTTACTCAAATTTTACTTATTACTTTCCATTGCCAATTCTCTAGTGCATTTTTACTATTTCCTGTGTAAGAATGTTCCAAATTCTTGCATTATTTGGAGATGCTATTATTTGCTTTGCCATCTTGCAGCCAATATTAAAGTTATAAGTAATAATTCTTATTATTAAAGTTACTCTTTACTGGGCACCTTGTATTCTGATATTTTGGATAATAATGATTTGACAAGGAAAGACTCTGCTACTTTCTTTCTTGGTATCGGAATTTCTCATAATATTATCAGAAATGTTTAGAAAAAGGCAGTGCTCAATGTGAGATAGTATTAAGGGCTTCAGTCATGCAAAAGAGCTCAACTGTGGTAATCCTAGTGTTAGGCATAAGGAACTTTTTAAGCTCAACAATAGAAATCATTGGCATTAGAAAAGTTTTTGGGTATTGTATTTTCAAGAAGTGCCTTACACTTATATGGGTTTAAAAATGGAGTTACTTATAAAATGAAGAAACAATTGCCCATGCTCTTTGTGAATGTAAGGCTTATTCACTGTATAGGTTTGAACACTTAAGTCAGTATTTAATTGAAGCCTGAACCATAGAGTTTCAACTTTAAACCATATATTCCTATTAGGTATCTGCTAAACTTTCCTTACCAACTGGAATTTTTTTAGGTACATTGAAGGACAGTACAGCAGGCATCTGTTTTCAGTACTAGGCTTCCTTAAAACCACTCATTAATAAATCTGTCTCTATCACTTAAATAATTAAGTTAAAGAGCCGTGTGTGAGATTCTAGTGTTTTGACATACATAATTATGTTAATGAGGTATAATTATGATAATGCAAGGCATAATTATTATTTTTCTTCCCCAGTTTCATTATGTGTTTCATTTAACTCATAGCTCAATTAAGTACTGAATTTTGAGAAGTACTTATGAGTGAGATTTAATCAAATTATCAACATCTTCAAATGGGGGATCCGAGTACAACTCTTAATCTAATCATTATATCATAAACAATACAATTTCTTCAGAATTTATATCATCATTTTTTGTGGGCTTAATTGTTTCCAGAAACCCTTCATGTTTAATTTTTCTTATTTCAGCCCACAAGTGTCCAATATTTTAAGAAAGCATCATTGAGCTGGCATTTAAGCAAACAAAGCCACTTGAACTGCCGTGCAGTGCAAACAAAGCTGCTTCGTTTACATTGTAGCACTCATGTCTACTTTGTTTGCCTGACAAAGGGTTGTGTTTTCTTTTGACCTGAAACAATTGTTGTGAATTCTTGCATCTTGTGGTGTTTATTCAAAGTTTTGTACTTATTCTCCAATATTGATTATTTATTATATTTTATAAATCATAGTTCTTTTTGTAATCTCTTAACATAAGCACACCTTTCTTGTTAGTTGTTTTGTTTGATGGACTGGTAAAATAACTATCATGTGTTATGTCATAACATAACTTCAAACATAACTATCACTTTTAATCCATAGAGCAATAATACATTGATTTATGGGTATAAATCCTGAAGAAACTTTACTTCAAATATTCTCTAAGATTAATAATGCTTTATATTGCAGTTTTTTTTTTCTTTAATACTTTATAGTATTACTACTTAACTGGTGAAATACTGAATGAATTAATCTTTAAAATATTAATTCAATAGCTCATGTTATTTTGATTTCCAAGTGACTGGGGGGGAAAAAATCCTGTATCTAAAAGCAATTTTTTGAATACTGGATGTTTTAAAAATCTGTGAGTATTTTTAACCCTTTCAGCGTTAGCCGTTTTTCGGTATATCTGTTTAATGATTCACAAAATTAATACTATGCACAGTATAAATATGAAAATTTAATACAATACTCTATACATGTTTATTAATCTTATTTTCTTGAAAAAAAGCAACATAATTTCAAAATTTAGCCATAAAAGCCTTTTGTTTTGACTATGCTTGACGGAAAAAGACGGGCTTAACGCTTATAGGGTTAAAATTCATAAAAATTGAAGGAATTTGTAGAATTGAAAGCAGTTTACAAAAGAATCAATTTCATTAAGCAAGATTATTTTTTTTTTCTTGGTATAGAAAAAAAGTTAAAAATTTTCGTCAATAGAGGGCACTGCACACATTCAGTAATAAGAAATATGCAAATCATTGTCCTGTAATTTGTAGAGTTTTGTGATAACAGCTCATTTTTTATTTTTCCTTCTACTTACTTATGCATAAAATTTTAATTTAAACCATATTCTTTAGTGAAGTTATAGGATGCTACTCGTCATGAAATCTTCGGAATCCAATCAGCTATGCTACATGTTGCAGTTAGCAATATTGTAATTCGCTTATAAACTATAATTTGTGCTGGTGGCGGACACATAATTGTAAACTTGTGAACATTTGCCTCCATCAAAATAAATATATATTTCCATGACAATGTGTGATTTTCACCCGTACAGGCCCCTCGTTTGACAGAAATTTTAACTACAGTCAAACTTCGTTAATGTGAATCTCAAAGGGAATAAAAAATTTCTCATGTTATTAGTAGTTCATGCTCTCAATAACTTAGAAACTAATCTTCATTTTGGCGGGGATTGGGGAAACAGTTCATGTTAAAAGTAATTCACTTTAACAAAGTTCGACTGTATTTTTTTTTTCTTCTTTACATAAAAAAAAAAATAAAAATAAATAAAAATAAAAAACAGAAAGAAAGAAAAACATCTTTACAAAAATAACTTTTTTTCCCAAACCAACGTTATATTCTACAAGTTTCTTCAAATTTTATGAATTTTTTAAATACTTACAAATTTATGGGATACCTGTATGTAAAGTAGTTAATTGTGCAAAAAGTCAAAGACTATCAACATTTAACACTTAACTTTTAAGATATTTTCACTAAGTTTTTAGTAATTTAACATTTTCTTTCTTTCTTTTCCTTTTCTTTTCTTTTTTTCTTTTTTTTTTATCTTTTTACTGAATGCAACAGAAATTCAATTATATATGTACATATACATACTTGCACACATACACTGACTGAAAAAAAAAATCCCAACACCAAGAACGACTTACGTTAGATAAACAAAATTTGGTAGGCGTGTTTATACATCTGAAAGATAATATCGATTCAAATTTTGTGCTTTGCACATAAGTGTGACGCTAATAGCGCCACTCAGAACTTGCAAATCAGGTTTGCTTTAAATATTTGCTATAAAGTTCGTGAGCATTATTGATCTTTGAAATTTGACGAATTGAGTTTGTTAGCCGAGAATGCCTTTAAGAAGACAAAAAAGCCATTATCAACAGCTCACCGAGTTTGAATGAAGTCTGGTAATAGGGCTACGAGAAGGTGGATTTTCTTTCCACAATGTTGCAGAAAGACTTGGCTGGAATGTATCCACTGTGCATTATTATTGGGTGCAGTGGTCAAGGGATGATACTGCCTCAAGAAGACTGGGTTCCAGGCGGCCATGTAGCACTACTGAGAGGGAAGACTGCCGTATTCGGCGTATGGCTGTGGCGTATTGTACTGTGTTTGCGGCAGAAATTCGAGTTGCAGTTGGTACCACAGTGACACAACGAACTGTTAGAAATCGGTTACTTCAAGGACAGCTCCGAGCCAGGCGCCATGTAGCGTGCATTCCACTGACTCCAAGCCATTGCTGTTTGCGACGCCAGTGGTGTCCAGCCAGAGCTCATTGGACGACGGAGTGGAGAAATGTTGTGTTTTCTGATGAAAGCAGGTTTTGCCTTGGTGCCAGTGATGGCCGTGTGTTAGTCAGAAGGAGGCTAGGGGAACGCCTGCATCCAAACTGTCTGCGGCCAAGACACACTGGACCTACACCTGGAGTCATGGTCTGGGGAGCAATGTCCTATGACAGCAGAAGCACGCTCGTGGTTATTCCAAACACACTGACTGCAAATTTATTTGTCTGTCTGGTAATTCAACTTGTAGTGCTGCCATTCATGAACAGCATTCAAGGGGGAGTTTTCCAACAGGATAACGCTCGCCCTCATACTACTGTGGTAACGCAACATGCTCTACAGAGTGTCGACATGTTACCTTGGCCTCCAAGATCACCAGATCAGTCTCCAATTGAGCACGTTTGGGATATCATTGGATGACAAGTCCAGCATCATCCACAGCTAGCACTGACCATCCCAGTATTGACAGAACAAGTACAACAAGCATGGAACTCCATACCACAAAATGACATTCGGCACCTGTATGACACAATGCATGCACGTTTGCAGGCTTGCATTCAAAATTCTGGTGGTTACATTGGCTATTAATGTAACAGCATTTTACATTTGAAATGCATTTTCTTGAGCTTAAATGTACCTGTGATCTTAAAAATTTAATCAATTAAACATGTTAACTAGACAAAAATGCATTGTCCGAATTTCATTACTCTACATCTACAATAATTTTGTGATCTTGAAAATGTAATCAATGAAACATGTTAACTAGACAAATGCATTGTCTGAATTTTATTACTCTACAATAATTTTTTCTTGGTGTTGGGATTTTTTTTTTTTTTTTTTTTTTTTTTTTTTTTCCCATCAGTGTGCGTATATATATATTAATAATAAATCAGCTTATTTAAACTTTTCTTTTTCTAATTTTTGCCTGTTATTTTGAATTGTAGTTCATTCTTAAAGTATATAATTGGAGTAGTTTTATGTTTTTTATTAAATTAATATTTAAAAAACAATAACTTTGTTATTTTAAAAAAGATAAATATAATTTTGATTCATATTCTTATTATTTGCATAGTTCTACAATAGTTTAAATTCCTGGTATTCATTTCTTTTAAATATAATTTTTATTTTTAATTGTAGGGAGCCATCTCCTGTATCTTCTCCCACAAAAAAACCTACACAACGAACACAGAGAAAACGACGGAGAAAAGATGAAGGGCTGAATAAAAATTCTAGTTAGTTTTTATTATATGTATATACATTTTCTCACTATTTACTGTAATAGGTAGTTAATTTTCTGAATTATTTAAAATATTGTGTGGTTAAAAAAAAAAGAAATGTTTAACTGTTTTATTTAGCATTGTTTTACATATTTATTTTAAAAGAGTAATTTTGTAACTTGTGTTGATTATTTGCTAAATCTTTTATTACAAAAATATTCTAGATAAAAATTAATGTAGATTTTTAATTCAATTCTTGAATAAAACTTACCTTTTATCTATTTATAGATCTTTTAACCACACTCTGTGCTCTTCTTCATTATTAATTTGTTAATGACTCATGCTCAGTGTCTTATGTTTTCTCAATTATTCCCTTCCTTCTCTTTAGCAAATAGTGCCATCTGTTCACTAGGCTCAACGTTGTTACATGTATTTTCATTAGTCGAAATATATTTTGGGGGATTATTGGCTATTAATATCTCCCCAAAATAAATTTTAATAACCACTTTAAACTTGCTTAAATTACAGTAACTTTCATCATGTCACCCTCACCAAGAGGGAAGTTGTGTAGATTTTAATTAATAAAAATGCATATCAAGCTTAGCAAGCTTGATGTGAAATGGTGCTACCCGCTGAAGAAATGGGGATAGGGAGAGAAAGAAAAAATGATAGAGAAGGCAGAAGATATTGAAAATCTGTTCATAGAAATTTGATAAGGAATTTTGAATTGCTGTATAAATGGACAGTATGCTATTTGTGCTCATTGTACTGTGGAACATACTGAAATGAGATTCTTCAGCTGAATTCAGCTTTTAAGTAGTTAAAAAGAAAGGGAAAAAAACTACGGTATGTTGTGACCACTACAAAACTTCTTTCAATATCTTCCTATACAAATTCATGCAGTACCAATTATTTATAAAAGTTATTTTCCATAATAAATGCAGATGATTTTCATCACAGAGAAGTATAACACTAAATTGCCAAAGAAAATCAATTTTATGCAATTCAAAAAATATCTTAAAAAAAAAAAAAAAAAAAAAAAAAAAAAAAAAAACTCTTTTTTTTTTTTTTTTTTTTGTGTGTGTGTGTTAAAATTTTTTAAAAAATGATAATTTGTTTCAAATTATCACAGATCTGTGGTTCAAATATTCATTTTAAATGTATTGGTGAGTTCTTCTGAAAGATACCCATATTAAAAAATTCTACCTCTCCCTGGAGGGGGAGTATACTTCACTCCCACGGGGTAGTGATTCTTCTAGTTACACACACTTTTTTTTTTAACTTAACTATTACTGTTATCAATAATTCTTAATAATTTTACAACCATACAGGCTAGCACCCCTTAAAAACACCCACACAGAGGGCACTCTTCCTTAGGCCTAGGACTCTCAGACCTAGCGCAGTCATTCGGCCGTACTCTCAAAACACCAAATAATTTCACAAAAATTTGTTAAAAATAATTCTTCTTATGCTCATTTATACAAAATTTTGTCCTATACTGCCCAGGGCTCAAAAATTATATTGCCCGACATGCCCGGGGCATGTAAAAATTCAGATCGGGCATATATTTTTTACCCTTACGTGCCTGGCCGGGCATGTAAATATTAAATATATATATCTTTCGGAAATTAAATGTTTTATTACCCTGAAAATTCACCAGTATTCCTTACGCCCCTGCTTTTAAATGGAAATAATAATCTCCTCACTTCAACTTTTCGCTTAAAACCAGCACACATTGACCTGTAAACATTCGGCCAACATTATTTGTACGAGTTCAGCGATCCTGCCTGAAACAAGGCTAAACTAGATCTGACGGTTACATTGAACGCCACACGAGCAAGCGTCGGATCTAGTTTAGCTTTATTTCAGATCAAAGCTCATTGGATGACGTTTCACCTACGGATGGGCGTTAACCCCGATTTTAGAGAACGGGAGCGGCAACAGCGATGCAGCTGAATGAAATGAATAACGTAAATATAAACACATGTGCAGTTTTAGCGTATAGAAGTTTCTCAAGTTTTTTATTTTCAAAATTACCAATTGTTTTGCGTCATCCATTTGTTTAAAATGGATATACGCCATTTTTTCAAATCACCAACATCTGAATCATGCAGTGATAGTGGGAGTAGATCTTGTCTTGTTAATTTAAATTTTTTTTTCTTTTTGACAGAATAGTTATAGGTACATGCATACGTGTTTAATTAATATGCAATTGAATAAGATGTTCAGGCATGTATTTTTTAGATTAACATGCCTGGCAGGGCATGTAAAAATTTTGTGATTTTTCGAGCCCTGATACTATTAAAAGTTTTGAAAAAATGTGATAACAATGCCACCTTTTGAGCGTTTGATCTCAAAATGTAATCAGAATCAGTTTAGGTCAAACTAAATACTAGTATGTTTGGTTGAAGTAAAGTTCATTGGTTTGTGATGTATAATGTCCACAAAACTAGTGATACACACTGACAGATATTTTTAAAACAATGATTAAGTCCTGTTTAGGACATCTCAAAACATATAAATCTATTGAAAACCTGAGGTAAAAGTTTTTCAAAAATCCAATATCTTATTATATATGTAAAAGAAAGTAAAAAAAAAAAAAAAAAAAAAGTAGAAAAATTGGATTATTGTTTCAAAACATTTTTTAAAGTTCTGAAGATTTGTCAAGAGAATATGAAGATGTGTATATTTTATTAACAAATAGCTACAAAATTTGAAAGTTATAATTTAAAAATATAAATACACTGATGTATGTACCCATACATTGCAATAATATCTGAAATAATTTTAATTATCCCCATTATTAACCCTGCTCTTTGAATACTCAAAAACCAAATTAAAAATAAATTTTGAACCAGATTAAACAATAAGAACATGATCAATTCTATCTGCATTTCTGTTGCAAATGTAGATTCTGAATATTTTTTACTTTAAAAAAGCAGCAAAGTTCTTTTATCCAAAGAAAACAAGATATCAAGCTTCCATTTTAATAGTTACTTAATTAGTTGTTAATAGGAGCCTAAAAAGAAAAGAAAAAGGAATTTTCTTGTTTTTAGGATGTTGTTTTTAACAGAAGTTATAAAATACAGATTTAAGCATGTATGGTAAACTAAAAAGAGAAGAAATAACTATTTATAATATTGATAGTAAATAATAATAATAATAATGCATTTTTTGTGAATTCCTACATGATAAATTTAATGAAGATATGTAATTAGAAAATATAACTTTTTAGTTCAGACTCGCAAGTATTGGTATTTAATTAGTTTCAACATGCATTCTTTTAACTATTTCTTTTTATACGCAAATGTTACTTCTTCATTAAAAAAATTTCTATGAAATATATTAAATAATAATACAATCATTAATAAATAAATAAATAATAAAAACAATTATATACATATATATATTTAAAACATGATATTTATGAACTAAAAATTTTTAATAATTAAAACTTTCCCTGTGTTTTTTGAAAACTGCTATTGAAAAGATATTTGCTACTGTAGCTGATCACCCTATAGTCTAATTCACCGATTTCTGCTGCTGAAAGAAAATCAGGAATGCCTTGTAATTTTACTGTATTACAGAACAAATAGACGTTATTAGCAATGTGCAAATTTCCTTTTAAAATTTTTAGAGAGGATGAGATAAGGCCATATAATGAATAATGAGCAGTGAAATGACCAATACGCAACTACTGCAAGGTTATTTATTATTATAAGTTGCAAATAATCCTCTTTATTTCTCTATGTGCTTCATTCAGTCTTACTCTGTAAGTTGATATTTTTTTTTCTTTCAGATTCATATATTATGAAGCTTTTTGATCGTGCTGTTGATCTTACTCCATTTAATGAACAAACCCCTCTCTATCCTATATGTCGAGCATGGATCAATAATCAGTCCTTATTTAACAGTCCTGTACAAGTGAAAGAAGAGCCTCAAAATGAAGAAAATAATTTTAAAGATGAAACAGATAAAGTATTGTTTCTATTCTTTAATATATTATATATATATATTTGCAACAAGTGGGAATCCCACAAGGGGGTAGTAGCTCCAGTATTTTGGTGGCATATCTCTATCTTTATTATTATGAAAAGCAATTTTGTTATGATGATGTCCGGCTTTAGATATTATTGTATTTTATCTTAACAAGAAATCACAAAATGCCTTTGTCCTTAAATTATCCATCTAACTTAATGCTAACTCAAAATACTCGAACTGATCAATCAATTAACTTTTTGGATCTAAAAATAATCATTGATGGTAGTAAAATTTACACAGATACCTATGACAAATGGCAAAATTTTAGTCTTAAAGTAAACTTATTTACACATTTTAATTCCTGTCTGCATCTTTCGGTATTTAGAAACATCATCATTAACCATTTATTTCGAATTAATAATTTATGCTCTGCGAAGTATAAAAACAAGAATATTAATAAACTGATCACAGCCATTGCTAAAATGGGTTTTCCTAAAAACTTTGTACTTTCTATTTTATATCCTTAACCATGTCTCTGTCAGTACATTAAAAAAAAAAAAAAAAAAAAAAGTGTACACTTTAGTGTATTTTAACAAAAAAATTATAAAATAATAAAAGACAATAAAACAGGTGGCAGTTGGGTGGGCAGATGTTTGATTACAGGGGATGGGTGGTGGTATTTAGCTGAATGGTTGGGTGGGATTGTAAAATTAAATTTAAAAAAAAAAAAAAAAAACAGAAGGCTTGTTGCATTTACTTTGTATGAATATGCAATCTTTCTTTTTTCATTAAATTTTCAGTGTCTTTATTGTTGAGCTGTCAACTATTTTTAAAATTCTAATCAAACTATTAAACAAATTAATCAATAATTTTCATTGTTGCTTCATAGTTTCATTATTCTTTATCTGCTAGGAAATTTGCTTTTTTATTAATCCATATGACTCCTATTCTGGTCTTGGCAGGCTGGGGGAGTGTTGCCGATGTGAAACTAGTTTAACCCACTGGCAAGTCTTGCTGCCTGCCTCCTTCCTTCTTTCTTAAGTTTCTTAAATTATTTTTTCATAAATTTCGATATAGTTTATGGTTTTAAGTTAAAATTTGTTGTGTTAGTTTATTCATTTGTTTGTTTTGCAGGCTGTTAATTAGTGGATTTGGTTTCTTTAAATATGTGTGTTTCATGCCCCGGTGAATTTTTTTCACCTTTCTGAGCTTCTCCTACATAAAAGGATTTTTATTTTTTTTTTCATTCTTATTGGTCTTTGTGGTTTCAGTGATCTTGTATCTGTTGCTTGGCTTTTCTACGCTTAATGAATCATTATTATATATATATACATATATCAACTTGCTTATTATTTTAAAAATATTTGTATTCAATCATTCACTGATTTTAATGTTAACGCATCTTGATTATAACATCATATGAAGAGCTTAATATTGTTAATTAAGATTTTATTAACACTTTGATTGCTGCATGATCCACTGGTAAGTCATAGCAATATTTGCATGTGTGGCCGCAGGTGTTACATGTGAGTCACCTTTTTTGAAGTTTTATAGGAGATATCTTTGGATTTTAAATCACTCTGTTACAATTTGTTTCTATATTGCAAAAGTATAGTATATAATTTCATAAATTATTTTTTATTGCTCATAAACTGTAGAAAAGTCTAAAATTTTTGAAATATTCATTTTATTTTCTCGCAAAAAAATGTTCAAAATATATTAATATGTTCTAGAAAGCACAAAGTATTGTTCAAAGTATTTAGAAATAACACATAAAGCTTAGAAAACCATTAAGAACCCATTAGCCCACCAGCATAAAAAGATCCATTCATGTATAAAACTACCTGGCTCTGCCCAGTTTGTGTGTCATTATATTAAAAAAAAAAAAAAAAAAAATCCATTAAAATTGCTCAAAAACTTGTTTCAGGTCTTAATACTTTCAGCAGGGTCTTCCGTACCTGCAATTGCTTAAAGTGACGGCTCTATAAGTGGATTTTTATCTCACTCACTCGAGGGTTTTTTCCCCTGCAGTGAGGTCAGCAATTCCTATGAAAAAGAACATTGTCCAAAGTAGTGACAGACAAAAAGATGGAATGCTTCTCTTGACATTGGAACACGGAAGGCTCCCTTAAGAGGAAAGGCTGAAATGCATTAGCTTAAGTACAAAGGCGAAACATGTCTCAGAACAATCTAGTTGGCACGCTAGCGCACTGTGTGGAATACCATTTGAGATATAACCTTGTGGGTACAGTACTATGCACCCTCGGTTGGACCAATCTCCAGCTGACTGTTGAACCATAAAGTTACCAGGACTTCAAGGTAGTGGACCTTGACTGATATGATACATAACTGGTCTTGTGGTCTTTCGACCGCTATGAGTGTGAGCCTCATAATCAGTCATATCGACAGTACCTTGTTGCAGTCCATAGCTGGGCTACTTTTATGGTGTATGAATAGAAGTTGCTGTCATAATGATCAGGGCTTCCTCTAGATTGGGGACAATTAATCATGTACTGAATGGCCTCCTTTGAGCTAAGAATGATTGATAATGTGATGCTTTGCACCTTGCTCCTTACCTGCAGTATCTTAGGTTTATGTTCATATTGCCTCAGACAGCCAGTGCTTTACCCTTAGACTTCAATTTGCAATTATATTGATTAACACTGTATGGACTATACATTGTATTTACTATCATATTATTTCCTATATTTTATTTGATTTACATGATCAACCATAATATGGCAGCAAATTCACTCCAAACATAGTAGTATTAAAATGTTATAAAGTTAAATTGGATATCAAAATGAAAAAAAAAAAAAAATCAGTTTGTTAGCAAACACATAATTGAAATTTAAGCAAGGGCATTTTGTAGCACATTGAATAAAGAAACAGCTGAATCTTTGTTTTTTTCCCCTCGATGGATGAAGGGAAATATCTCGTGGCAAAAAATCTTTGCAAAAAACCTCGATAGTTAATCATGTTTAGAACTATATTTAAATGATTTTTAAAAAATAAATGAATAATTAAAATGTTGAAATAAATATTATTTCAATTTTTGACTATTTCCAGCAAATAAAAAGCACAGCCATATACTGCAATACACAACCTTTAATGAAATGAAAATGATATTTAATTATTTGACTTTCATTATGTTGATTAGAAACACGGTTAATTTAAAATAACCTTGGGGTACAGTTTAATATAGTACTTTCTTGGAGAAATTTTAAATTTGACACTAAAGTAGCATGGGGGCTTCTTGCCAAAGTCTTTATTTACATGATTACAATAGCCATTTTAATTCATCGCCAAAATAGCAAAAGTCGCCAACAGGGTCCTATATTTAAGCTATACCCATATTTCTTTGTAGACAGTAAAATAAAAGGGGAAAAATCATTGTTTGATTAAAAAATTTGACTGTTACAATTATTATTTATTAAAAATAAAGCTTTTAAATGTATTATGATGTTAGTTTTATCAGAAATATTTAATGATACAGGTTTATTCACATTTGTTTCTATGGGTCTTTTTATTCACATGTAAACAGGGGTCGAAATTAGAATCATCAAGTTGGGTGCCAAATGGCAACTAACGTTTTCTTAGTTGCCATTATGTTTGTACTAAGGTACTGTTTTAAAATTATTTACACATAAAAAAATATGCATAAACATTGTACATAAACTATAATTACTTTATCTAGTTAGTTTTTGTATTTTAAAAATGTGCTAATATTTTTATAAGAAAGTTGGAAATTTAATTCTACTATACTTTAATGCTAGTACATTTATTTTCGTTGCACATTATAATGGCACACTGAAGGAGAAAAAAAATGTTAGGTGTCAAAGTGATGACTAGGTATAAAATTGTGGTCGTCAAAATGAAATATTTAGTTACAAAATGCAACTAATGACTAGTAGTTTCAAGCCTTCATGTAAGGAAATGTTTATTTTTATGTTAAAAAAATAAAGGAAATAAAAAACTATCAGCATTTAATTTTGTTCGCAATAATTTGATGTTGTAACTGAAAGAAAAATGTTGGGGGAAAACTACAAAAAATTGCGGAAAACATAAAAATTTTAAATAACATGTTTGTTAATTAAAAGTTTGAAAATTCGGCTTCGAGGTGCACACAGAGACATTCCAGACTATGTGTGTACAAAAATCACATCTGTAAGTTGTGTTAGATTTTTCCTGGATCGGCCCCTGCATAATTTTTAAAAAATGTATTAATTTTTGTTTTAGATATTCAGAATCTCTTAAAACTGTCATGCATTTATTGCATTTTCTTAAAACTTAGTTGTAGATTTTGGTATTATGAGCTTTAATTTGAAAAAAAAAAAAAAAAAAAAATCAACAATTCAATCTATTAAAGTTTAGTATTCTATATGAGAAATAGATTTGTTTTCTTCAGGTTCAAGCCACATGTTATAAAAAAATTCTTTCCTCTAAAACATTCAAAATTTTATTAAGAGCTATTTTTACAGATGTATTAATTGTATAATAAAAAGTTATAAATTATTTTTTCTCTTCTAAGGCTTCAGATGAAGGAAATTCTGAAGAAGTCCGGCAATTACCACCCCCCAAGCCACTCCCACCTGGGAGAGATCTAAGAATACCATCTCCAATTCCTAAACCAGAAGAGCCTTTCGTTATATGCTCTGTAAGTATGAGTTTCATTATGAGATATATTTCTCTTAAACTAAATTAATAAAAGAACTATTTAGAATGTAAAGTTAAATAACTTTTACGTTGTATGAAAAATGCTACTCCTCTCCTAAAAAATGTTTATGAACAACAAATATAATATTTTTGGATGTGTTATCCAAGGCTGTAACCAGGAGGAGGGAGATTTTATGTTTAACCCCTCCTCCATCTGACATTTAAAATCATCCCTCAAAATTTTTTTTAGAAAGATACTTTATTTATAAAAATAATTCTCTAATATAGAACATTCTATGTTGCCTAGTGATGTGGAAATCAGGAAAACAATCAAGGAATTTTACAGAAGGGAAAAAGTCAAGGAGTTTTGACTAATCTTTAAAAAAAAAAAAAAAAATGAAATTTTAATTGTTAACCCAGGAAATTCTTATCTAAATAGCCCAGTTTCGAAAGTTGCCTATACCAAAAGGATAAACAGAGAAATTTATATGGAAGAGCCAAGAAAAATTTAAATTTTCAAGTGTTTCCCACCCTAAATATTTACTTTCATTTACTTAATAAATTCTTGATGTTACTATAGAAGCAAGAATTATAATTTAAGGATAAGAATTTGTAAATAAAGGTATATATAATTAAATTTTTTTTTTTTTTTTTAAATGTTTTCTAAACTTAGAAAGACATCCCCTCCTGATGGAAAGCGTTTCAGCCAGGCAGCTCTCTAGAGAAAACTATTGGTTTTAACACACGCACACTTGCACCTCACCTTTTTGTTCCCAATTTGTCACCTTAGCATATGTAAAGTGACTTAACAGGGTTCATACTCCTCAGGGAAAACCTGGAAAACAGGGAATACTCAGGGAATTTGGAATTTGTTAAAAAAAGTCAGGGAAAATAAAAATTTTCATTAAAACTCAGGGAAAATCAGTTATAAAACCTGGAAAAACAATTTTTTTTTCTCTCTCAAGTTATGTTTTTCTTGTTTAGCTTCGTATCAAAATTTAAATAATGAATTATTGTGAAAATATGCATGTAAATAGGATTTCTACCTGAATTTCTATTATGATCGGCAGTAATATGACATCATACAGTGGAAGTAGCTGTATTTTGTCTTGTCTAGAAGAGTGTTTCTTGTAATATGTCGCTAATATTCTCTTGAAAATTGTCTGGGAACTCAGGGAGAACTCAGGGAATTTTTTCCCCATATTTGAGTATGAACCCTGCTTAATTCCTTTCAATAAATCTAGTTTTCTTTTTATTACATTGAAAAAGAATAAATAAATAAATAAATACATTATGTTCTTTGTTATTCTGCATATCAAGGAATTTTCTGTTGTAAAATATTGTTTTTTCTTTTGACGTATGAGAAAAATGTAGGGGAATGCAGACATGCTAGATTATTGATAGTTTTTCTTAAAAATATTTGTTGCTAAATACACATTAATTGAACTGTAAATTAAAATACTGTCTTATAAGCTTAAATTTTATTTAAAAAAATAAATATATAAATAAAGAACTTCTCTAAAATATAAATTGTTTAGTGTTTTGTTACAAATTCCAGTAGCAGAAAATGCAAAGAAAGACAAAGCATATATATATGAACTAGTTAGTTGTAGGGCGACGAAGGTGCCTGTTGAAAAAGGATCGTTTCATTTTATCACTTCAAATAAATCATTTGCTAACAAACCTGTGCGAAATTTTCGCACTTTATTTATCTCTCCGTTACATTTAAAATTATTATTATTATTTTATAGACATTTTACAGATCATCACGACATCATATAGATACAAATTTAATATTCAGGGCTCCCACTAGGTCCGTTTTTGGGGAATTGGTCCGTTTTTTTGCTTCAAGTCCGTAAATGTCCGTTTTTTCGCTACTTGGTCCGTAAAGTCCGTTTTTACAGGCAATTAACCGACCGTAAAATTTTAATCGATGTTCAGCTAAATCCCGAAAATTGTTAAAATTTTAACAGCGGGAGCTAACTTTTTTAGGCCGATCATTTTATTTTACTCTTTTGCCCCTTCCTTTCTCTCTTCTGATAATTTCTATAGCGTGCGCGATCGTGAAGGTACGCTTACTGAAAATGTAAATAAAATTATTCCTCATTCTGTTTACGTTTTATATATATATATATATATATATTTGTCTCTCTGAAAAGCGAAATTCTTTGAATAGTCATTGAATTTGCTTAGAGCCGAAATTCACGAGTCCGTTCTCGCAGGATGGCGAGATTCGTGTCCAAATTTAAAATATCCGTTAACAAAAATTCCGCGAGCGTAAATCAGCCTGCTGCTGTAATAAAACTGCTCTGAAACGGCAATTTGATGCTCCAAAATGAGTTTTTTTTTTTTTTTTTTTTTTTCTTACACCAAAATTGCTCCAAGAATTTTAGCAATTAAAACCTTGCTTTTGTCTATCAGTGGCACAATGATCCCGCATTTCAGCAATCAGCTGCCAGAATATGGCACATTCTATCAGTTAGGCACATACACAAAGAAATTTTGAGGATTTGTAGTGAAGTGATCACATGCATCGAAAAACAGCTTTGAAAAAATAAACATGAAATTTGAAGATAAGCAATGAAATAATTGCTAATTAGTTGTGATTAAAATTACAGCATATATTTATTCTATTGACCTCTTAAAAAAAAAAAAAAATTAGCAATTTGTTAAAGAATTTGCACATAATTTATCAATTAATGAAAAAAAAAGTTTTTTTTTTCCCCCTTTCCAGCAATGATACGCAAAAAATGTTTTTTCTTTGTGTATGTAATTACTAATCACATATTTAGGGATTCAGTTTAAAATAATAACTCAAATTTTTTTCCAGAGGCAAAACAGATCTCATGTTTCAACAATCGCTTGCAAGAGTATCATATAATTAATTTTTTTAAATGCCTAGAAATTATTAAAATAAAAATTTCAATTTTCTAGAATTGAAATGTAATGTGCCCCCCCCCCCCCCTCATTTAAAAAAAAAAAAAAAAAAAAAAAGTGTACCATTGATTTTGCTTTTTGAGAGTGGACAGCACATTTTTATGACGAAATGGATGAGAGACGATTATTGTGGTGGGGTAAAATCGAAAGTTTTTACAATGTGCCTCTTTAATTTTGAAGTTTTGTTTAATTTAGGTACTTTTTACTTTATATTGCGATTTTATGTATAGAAGAAGTTGCTAAAAAAGTGTAGAAATTTTTCAATTTATTTTATTGGCAATACAATTCGCTAAAGTAATATGCTAATACCATAACGGTCTTTCTTTTTTTTGTTCCTTAGAAAGTGATTCCCTTTATCCCGTTTTTTTTTTCAAAAAATGTGGTCCCCTTTTTCATAAAAAGTAGTCCCCTTTTTCCCCTTTTTGTAACAAAAATTGAGTGGGAGCCCTGAATATTATATATATATATAAAAAAATGGCAACAATTAAAAATTTAAATGTCTATTTGCACATTTTAATTAATTCTAAAAAATCTAAAAAAAAAAAAAATGTTACAAATAAGGTACCAAATGAAAGGAGCGATTTTTCTGAATCTGTCGGATTAAACAGGTTATCGATCAGACAGTTAGATTTTTTAAAAATAACTAAAGTATAAAAATTAGGTGGCAACTTGCATTTACACACAGACAGAGTCCAACGAAATCTCTTAGCCTTTTTAAGCATGACAGAGTCACTCAGTGATGAGTGTAACTATATATGCTGATAAATTAACCAAGTTTGTGTATTATTTTGATAAAAATAAAAATTATATGATTACATTTCTATTAATAAATATCACTGATGTTTATTTCATTGAAAAGTTTCATTCGTGGCTATGATGTGATATTATTATATAAGCATTTTAGAAATTACTAAATTTTACTCTGCTTAGTGAAAATAATTAGCACTTGATCCATTTTTTTTAACTTTTAGATTCAATTTTTAAAAAACATAAATATTTTTGTTAAAATCAAAATATTTTTTGAAAAAGAAAAATTTATCATGTAACGTCTTTAATCTATATAATATTTCTCTAATATGGACCAGTTACGATTAAATTTTGTAGAAATGATACAATAGTGACTTAATAAAATACACACGGATAAAAAAGAATACATAAGCAATATTTAAGCATGTGGACTCAGCTCAGTGGTCTAATAAAAAATATCGGCGACATTTGTTTGATGATGAGACCATTTTATGGAAAAATCTATTTTTAAAAGTTGCATCTTTACAATCTTTGGAAGCGTCATTTTAAACCTAGCAATACTTTAAAGATATAAAGAAAATATGAACTATTGTTAGAAATTGACTAAAAAATGCAATAATAAAAAAATAACAATCAAAATAAGTATTAAGATTTTTTTTAACAAAAAATTATGCAAAAATGAATAAATTAAAAGGGTCGCCAGCATGATGGCAAAAATTTAAAAGTTGCCATAGGGGTCCTAAGAAAGAAAATACGAAAATTTTGCTTGGGTTTGCTAGTGTTTAATATGAAGCTAGAAATATATTTGACAGAATTTTGAAGAAAGGAGTCGGAAATGGAAAATATTGTAAAAGGGGATAATTTTTATAATAAGAAATTTTGTGAAAAGTCTGTTTTCAGGAATTTAAATTTCAGGAAGCTACCTTTTTTATGAAGTAGACTTTTATGAAAGAGTGATTGGATGGTAAATGGTTCGAATCTCCCTTTGAAAGTGTTTGATGCAAATTCCAATGAAGAAACTAGTATGTTGTGGCCACCATAAGAGTTTCTTCTATATTTTCCTATACAAATTCCACTCAGTAACAATATTAAAAAAAAAAAAAAAAAAAAGATTTTTTCCCCAAGTTTTTTTTTGTTAAAAGTAAAAAAAATCGATAACTTTGTTTTAAATTATCACATATTTAAGTTCAACCATTCGTTTTAAAGGTATTGACGAGACCTTTCGAAAAATACCCATCTTGGAAATTAACCACCCCCTCCCCCGGGGTGTACTTCCCCCCGGGGGGGGGGAAGAGATGCCCCCACATGCACAATTTTTTTTTCCTAATTAACTACTACTATTATCAATAATTCATATTAATTTTACAATCACAGGTTAAGAATAACTCTCATTATGTACATTTATACGAAATTTTGTCCTATACTGCCATGTTAAAAATTTAGAAAAAATACGATCACAGCGCCTCCTGTTGAGCGATTGATCCTCAAATCTAATCAGCACCAGGGGCCAACTAAATACCAAGTTTAGTTAAATTTCGTGATTTTTTTTTTTTTTTTTTTTTTTTTTTTTCGTTAAAAGTAAAAAAAATCAATAACTTTGTTTTAAATTATCACAGATTTATAGTTCGACCATTTGTTTTAAAGGTATTAACGAGACCTTTCGAAAGATACCCATCTTGAAAATTTACTCCCCTCGAGGGGGGACTCCCCCCCCCCAGGGGGAGTGGCACATACAAAAAAAAAAATTCCAGTTGACTATCTCTATTATAAATAATTCTTGTAAATTTCATAATGATTACTAAAAAATAATTATCTTTATGCATATTTATACAAAATTTTGTCCTATATCACCATGTTAAAAATTTAGAAAAAGCAGGATGGCAACGCAACCTGTAAGAGAATTTTTACCAAAAGTTGATAGGCACTAATTTATGTCAAAGTGCAACTACATACCAATTTGTATGAAATTCTGTGCAGTAGTTCCTGAGATACAGTTGCCACAAAATTTTGTCATACACACACAGATAGACAGACATTTTCTAAAAATGGTCAAATCGTGTTCTACAGCTCTCAAAACGTGTAAATCCATCAAAAACCCGAGGTCAAAAATTTTTACGAATCCAGTACTTTCTTCTATTGAATATAGAAGAAAGTAAAAAGAAAATTTTGTATGTGTATGATAAATTTGATGAAAAATTATCATTTACATTAACTTATAGATGTAATAGAACTACTGAAAGTTTTGTTTAGTATTAAAAGAATTTGTCCATCAAGTTCTAAACATTTTTATTGTTCTTCAAGTCTTTTTTTTTTTCTTTTTTATGATTAATTATAGAAAAGAGTTGCCCATTTCTTTTATTTTAAAGGCAGTGTTTAATGTAAATTTCATGGTGTGATACTTCTGTGTATACTCATGCTAATTATTTAACAGGATGAGCAGAATACCTTGTCCAAAGAAATTTTAATCTCAAGTCATCTGGAACATTGGAAAGCTGTACGACAAAAGTAATGTACATTTTATATTACTCTTCATTTTCACATGTTAATTAATTTATTGTGAATTTTCAACTGCTTTTTCTTACCTTTACTTTACTAGGGGGCTCTGTCCCTCTCACCATTTTAAATAACATTTACACAATCATTATCTGACTCATTCTCATTCACTTTATCCATGTATCATAATGTGGGAAAATGTTTCCCAATTTATGTTCAATATAGAGATGTATATTTAATATCAAGCTAATATTGTTTCATTGAACCAATTATGTATTTGTTATATACTGAAAATGAACTGAATCCATTTATTTTATTTTATGTATTTATTTATTAGTTAATTAAGTGAATACTGTATTACTTGTTAACAGAATTAAAAATAACATTTTTAATTACATTTTAAAACACATTTTCTTGCTTTAATTACAGTAGACTCTTAGAAATCTGCATATCACAACGAATGTAAACAATGAAATTTAAGGAAAAATTGAAGATAGAATTTATTTTAACAATAATATTTTAGAAACTGAATCTAATGCGATAAGGAAATGTAATTTTAATTGAGGTCCAGGTCTTAATCAGATCTTTATTAACGCAACATTTGTGTTTGAACAAAAAATAATGACTATTCAAAGACTGCAAAAAAAATTCTAAAAAAAAATAAAAAATGATTAAACTTTGATCCGTATTTCTAAATTGTAATAAAATTTGTAAATTTATAATACACAAGTCTGTATTGTATCAGATGTTCATATATATACTTAAATTTCGTAATTTACTTTTGGGGCAAATTTTAATTTGTTAATTGAATATGTGAAATTTCTTTAAATAAAAAAATATCTTTCACTGCATTTATTATTCTTTAATTGTTCATTTATTTATTTATTTATATTTTTTAATATGTTGCATATTTTACGTGCTTACTTTATATCATTGTCATTTGTAATGCATTACACCATTAAAATTCTAGTTCAGATATGCAAACAAACAAACAAAAAAAAAAAAAACCTACTAAAATCCACAAAATTCTAAAATCTGTGTAGTCTCTGGTCCCAAGCTTTTAGGAGTGTACTGTATTTATAATATATGAAGCATGCAGAACCCCTTTGAAATGCAATAAACTTGCAACAATTGTTTCAGGTCGAAAGGATACACGGCCCTTCATCAGGTGAACAATGTAGGCGCAAGTGCTGCAGTCAAAGTGGCTATGCACATTTTTTTTTTTGTGTGTGTGTGTGTGCATTGCTGCTTCGACTGCAGCACTCGTGCCTACACTGTTCCCCTGATGAAGGGTCGTGTGTTCTTTCGACCCAAAACAATTGTTGCGAGTTTATTGCATTTTATGGTATTCAATGTTTTGTTATTTTTACTTTTAAATGCCAGTTCTGGGGTGCTTTTTTATTATGTAGAACCCCTGTTTAATGAATATCACTTTAAGAAATTTATAAGGTACAAAATTTGAGGTTCAGTTACTTTGTTTAATTTTAGATGAGCATAGTCCGGCTAAAGTTTATTGATGCTATTGATTATTGGCTAAAGTTTATTAAGTTCTATTTCTGAAATTATTTAGGTGGAAGCAGGCTGCCAAGGCTAATGAAGACAGATACAGAGAAAGTGGAAATATTTTGAAAGCTATGTTTGAAGGGTAATATAAATATACTTTTTTTTTTTTTTTTTTGGTTAATTATTTGCATATAAAATCCTATTATGATATACGATGTATGATTCTTTAGATATTTTATTGTTATGAATTGTTTAATGATTTTTCTTCTCATTAGTATTTGATCTTCTCTACATTTTTGTTACTATGTTTTTTGCATCCCTAAAAATATATTACCAAAAATTTGTAAATTTTCTTTTCTAACAAACTCAGATGCAGTTAAAAATACTTAAAAAAAAAAAAAACTTTGCAACAATTAAATCAAACTTCAATTACAATAGTGGAAAAAATAAAAATGCAAAGTTTTAGTTTTTCCAAAGCAAATTATTTTTAATCTATATTAATAAAATCAGACTTTTGTCAATAAATTTATCAGAATCAAAATTTTTTGCGATATCTTCATGTTTCACACATCGTGAAATCCAAAAATGACTTCAGAAAATTTTCTGTGTATATGTGTCGTCCTGTCTGTATGTCTGTAATGCTATTTTTGTCTGGGCATCACGACCTGAGAACGGCTAGATGGAATTCAAGGACACTTGACAGGAATTTAGATCTTTACCCAACTTAAAATTATTTCTATTAGCTTTAGCAAAATTCCTGAACTTTCCCCTCTGGGTGAGCAGGAGGCAAAAACACATTTTGTAAGCATAACTTGGCTACAAATTACTTGAATGGTGAAGAAATAGCACATGGAGAGACTAGATTTGAGTACAAATAAAATATTATCTGCAATTTAGGAATTTTTAATTTTTAACCATCTGACCACCACTGGCAGATACATCCGGTCACTGAGCTGTTCTTTTTTCCACAATACACAAATAATTCAAAATTATATAATTTCGATTCTTTAGCTTTTTTTTTCATTTGAATGTTTTAAATTGTAATCATAAGGGCTATAATCATGTGCACAGTTAAATTTTTAATCTTATGTCAAAATAAATATCACTTTAGTACTTTGAAAAACTGTGCAATGAAAACAACATTACAAATTTACCCTTTTCAAAGGCGGTCAGATGGTTAAGAAGAAAGGGAAAGGGGGGGGGGAATCTATTTTTGGTGAGAAATTTCACTAATTCCAGATTTTTTAATAGAATTCTACCAAAAATGGTAAAAAGATATAGAAAACAGCCATGCTTCTTCTTTAGGATATTTCTAAAAACGCATTTTTGTTTTTTTGTGATTTTTCGTTTATATATATATATTCTTTTTTTTTTGAGACACCTCTTTTAGTGCTTAATTTGTCCTGAGAAATTTATAGGAGCTGCGGTTATGAATTTTTATGCATGAATAATATGTATTTGACATCTAAAGTAAAGGGATTTATTGAAACTTCCCCTCCTTTCCCCCCTGGGGGGGGGCAGGAGGCAAAAACACGTTTGTAAGCCTTACTTAGCCCCAAATTACTTTACAATGGAGAAATTGCACATGAGGAGACTAGACTTGAGTGCAAAACAAAAAAATCTGTGATTTTGGAATTTTTGATTTTTAAGGCGTGAAAGGGAAAATTTCGCAAATTCCTGATTTCTGAGTAGAGCTCTACTAAAAGCGGCACAAAGGTATTGAAAACAGCATGTGTCTTCTTTAGGATATTTCCAAAAATCCTTTTTTTTTTTTCTTTGTGATTTTTGATTTGAAGGGGAGGGGGACATTACGAGGGGGCAAATTCAAGAACCCCTTTAACACTAAATTTGTCCTGCTACCAACCCCCCTTTTGCATCAGGGGGGGGGGAGGTAATAAATATGTTTCCAAATGCAACATTGACCAAATTATCTCAGTAAGATTAATTTCTATGTATCGATTAGCTATACGTACCCAACATGCACTATAATGGGATTTTGTAAAATTTGCAGCTCTCCCCTGCATAGAAAAGCAATTTTTGATGTGTATCTCTGTTGTACATATCAACACATGGCATAAAGAGATTTTACTAAATCCCCCCCCCCTTCCCACCCTTTAAGAACGTGGGGTTGGGGGAGGAGCAAAACACATTTTCAAACATAACTCAGCTCTAAATTATCTCAGGAAAGCAATTTTTTTCATATGTCGGCTATGTGTAGGCAACACACGCTCTGGAGGGATTTTGTGAAATTATCCCCCTCCACACACACACTCCACCCCCACCCCCTTTTTAGGCTGTCAGGGCAAAAAACATGTTTTCAAGTTTGAATTTGCTTTAAATAATCTTTAATTGGCAAATTTTTGTGTGGGTGTTGATTAAGTATACACATTATGTATGCACTTTGGTAGGACTTTGCGAAACTTCTAACCTACTCACAGGGGAAGGGGAAGTAATAAGCGGGTAAGTCACTGCCAAAAGCAGTGAGGTCCCACACTTCTCACGTTGCGACCAGGAAAACCTCTACTGAATGCAATGAGAACTTTAACTTAAGTTTGGACTGATTTCAGTGATTTTTTTTTTTTTTTTTTTTTCTGAGATTTTATTTATAATGATATGAAATTTTGAGAACTCATTTAAATAGAGTGTCCAGTCAAGCAGGCAAAGCCTACTAGTATCAAATAATTATATGTCAAGCAAAAATAAAAATAATAATCTTATTTCTTGGAACCTTTTTCTGTTCCCTAATTGTGAGACGGTATCAGAAATTTATATTTTTCACTATGAATTGATAGCATTTAAGAAAAATAAATAGACAAATGTTAGTAAAAAGGCTGGTTTATTGTTGATGCCCAATTTTTCTTTTTCTTTTTTTTTTTTTTTTTTTTTTAATCTAATTTTTTGTAAAGTTAGGCATTCTGAAATTTGATAATTCTTTGTGTTTATTGCATAAATTCATTTTTATTTACTTTTGTGTTAGCTTTTGTGTCGATGCTTTCATGCAAAACTAATACTTTTTTTTTTTTTTTTTTTTTTTTTTTTTAACTTGATGAAAGGTGGTGCTTTTACTTTAAATTGAAACAATTATGATGAGTTTTTGCAATTTATGATGTTTGCTTAGAACTTTTTTATTTATTTATTAGCTTTTACTTATTAAGTCGAGAAAAAGCAAAGGAAATTCCATTTTTATATATATTTTTTGTTTTATGCTTCATAAGTTTAAATAAAATTAACTTACTCTTCTTTCTGTTTTAGCTCTCAGAGCCAAACTGCAACTACTTCTTCAGAGCCATGGGATCCTATGACAACCGTGTCTTAGTTTTACAGTGAGATGCTTGTATCATATTTTATGCTGTGAAAAGTACATTGTTAATGTTGTATATAATTTCAGATGCATTGCGTGATTTTTAAATGATATTATTTGTTGAATTTAAATTGCAAGAATTGTATTTAAAAACTGTGTTTTTAATCTGTTGTACATAAATTTTAATTAAAATGTGTGAAATTTTTATAATTTGAATTATTTGTGTTATTTAGAATTATATAACAGAAAGAAATTCTTTACTAAATTAATTTAATACCTTACTAATCATCCTTTATAATTTGCACACATATATATTTCAGTCACAACGTTACTCTTTTCGCTTCTTTTCTTTGTTCTATAGCTTGTTGCCACACAGCGGGAATTACGCTATGCTCTTGGTCATTAACGGAGTTGGGGTTTCCTGTAAATTCTGTTACAGGAAAAGAATGTTAGTGTTTACAGAATTTTAACTATAGCTTTAAAAAAGTTTCTGCGATACATATTTTATAAACTTGTGTAACTGCGTAATTTTTTTAAAACCTTTTTAGGGGAAGGTGTTAGAAAAACTATTGGACTGATCTGTTGATTTTGTGGTTTAATAGAATGGCCATTGTCCACTCCCAGTTTGTACATTTTCTTCCCTATCCAGAAGCGTATTGAAGGGGAGAGGGGGGGAGGGTGTCTATCATGCCCCAGTGCCACTCACAGAGGAATATAAAATGGTTCCTAATTCTATTCTATATTTTATATTACTATGTTTTTCAAGTTTACTATATGTTTTTTATGGTAGGTCGCCAAAAGTATATCGGCCAGTTATGCTGTCTTTTTTTGGGGTTTGATTTTTAGTGCTAAAAAAAGTTTCCTTTGGAGAAATTATAACAGGGGTGTTTGTGTTCAAAGTTTACCCCTGATTTCAGGGTTTTTACTCTAACAATCTGTATTTTCATATTTCCTTTAAAGTTATTTTTTGCTTTCATTGGTTCATTTGTTATCCATGTGATATGTGAATGAAATGTAAAAGAATTTTGAGGGTTTCTGGCCAAAATAGTTTGAGTATTATTTGATATTTTGGGTTTTCTCTAATCTGAGGGTCTAATTTTCAGGGTTTTTACCTTTGAGTCACAATCACACCTGTCATCATGTGGTTTTACACTAAAATATACATAAGTTTTTCTTTTTTAACTAAAAAATATTTAAATTATAAAAAAAATTATTTATTTTTCCCCATTTTCAAAAATATGCTTTTTTATAATAGCATTTTAAAGATAATTTTAAAACTTAAATATTAAATATTACCCCAAAGTGCATTAAAATCAAAATTTATTTTACGTCTAGGCTACTTTGTTTACATTCAGTTTTTACAATTCATTAATAACTTATATTCTTAAAAAATGTGCTATTTATGCTTCCTCAAGATTTAATGCTAATTTTTTTATAATTGAAATTTTCATTTCTTGAAAAGCATTCTAATTTTTATGTTAAATAATAAATGAATTATTTAATATATTTATAATCAGAATTTTTGCTTTAAAATTAACCACCACAAAAATTGAAAAGGGTTTAAAAGAAAACGAATGATTTTGCATGGCTTTAGACAATCGTTCCTTTTTCATGAAGTCATAAAATGTTGAGATTAATTCAGAAATTTTCTTACATTTATTTGTTTTTGTCCATATGTATGTATATTACTTATAGGAAAGTATATATTAAAAGATTTTATGTTCTTTTCATTATAGTATTATTCAGTGTTTCTGCTACGGTAGCATTTTTCGTGAAATGCAAAAAAACTTATCCAAAATGTACAAATGAAATAACATATTTTTGCTTTTTTGCTAAAGCATCTTACTAAACACAAACTGAAAAAAAAAAAAAAAAAAAAAATCTTCAGCGAAAATATTATAACGAATCTTTTATGGAAAAAAAATCACAACATTGATCAAGAAAAATGCATTGGTTCATGCATATAAGGAAAATCAAACACTGAACTACGCATAAGAATCGCATACAGGAAATCAACTTGTAAATAAACATGAGACATTTGTAAAGTGGTCTAATATGAATGAAAGAAAAATTATAAATTGTAAACCAAAAAGCTTTGAATAGTAATAAACAAATTTCACTTATATTACTTACCTTTTTTTTTAATTTTGGTAAGTTATGTTTTTATTTTCAGATACAGTATAAGCTTAATGTAGTTTTACATGCTATAGTGATAATTATATCTCCAGAAAAAGAATATAAGTCGTATCTAAGACGTTCATATTGCTTTAAAAAAGTTTACAATATAAAGTAATAATCTAAAAAGTTTAATGTTTTTCATGTCTGCCAATAAATGAGTTAAAATATATGCTTGTACAATATTCAAATTGATCTGGTTACAGTCTTACTTTTTTGTTTTTCATTTCAAATTTAAAAAAATTTACCTTCTGTGTATAACTCTTTAAAGACCTGATTAAAAACTTTTGAGTTTAAATGACAAATGAAAATCAAACATATCTAGGGGTTTAGAATAATGTGTAAACTGATATTCATCTTTTTCTACTATTTCTGGCATTTCAGCATTTTGCTAAAGCTTTTCTTCTGATTTTAGCTTTTTTGCTAAAGAAAATTCTTACTCAGCTTAAACCCTGGTATTATTAGACCAAATATCAAAGAACAATAAGTAGGCCAAATGATTGTACTAGCCTGCGATGGTTGTGTTTTTTAACTTCTGATAATTGATTCTGATGTTTTGGTGCTGTATCCAAAAATGACTTTTTTTTTTTTTCTATTACATCAAGAGTTTTCCCAAATCATAAATAAAAAAAAATTGCTAAATGTTCAAAACAAAATATTTTCATAATATAAAATTGATGTAAAACTTTTTTTTTTGCTGAAACTGAGAATGCTTATAGCCAAACCACTGAGGATACCTGATCAGGGTGAGTAAAATTTAATTAGATAATATTTTACATATGCTGTAGAAAGCATAGTGTGAGCCAGAAATAATAATACATTACTATTAAAAAGCATTTTTACGTCTATTTTATAATATCCGATTTTCACAATGTAGCGGCTTTTCAAAAATGTTAAAATTTGCAATTTGCGAAAAATTCTGAGGTGTTGGTAAAAAACTGAAGGTTATTTTCAAAATTAGGGTTAAAATAAAAATACATATGAATCAATTATCAAAAGCTAAAACACCTGACACAACCCAAATTTTGCAGGCTAGTGTTATTGAAATGATTCATTGATAAGATGACATTATCAATCTGAATTTATCTCTTAAGAGCATACAATATCTATCCTCATTCACAGCCAATGTTCATATTATTCTATGGCAGGGTTTCTATGGTACTTGAAATTTGGAGAAAACCAGGGATTTTGAAAAACTACTAAAAAACAGGGAAAACTTAGGGAATTTCATAATTTACTGCAAAAACAGGGAAAATTCAGTTAATTTTGAAATTTTTTAGGGAAAACATTGGAATTTTTTTTTTTTTTTTCATAATCAAATCTTTTTTTAATTTTAGTGCTTTATAAAATAAATGAAAAAATTCAATTATACATTTTTTTTTTCCAAATATAGCAAGTTAAAATTAATTTACCCTAGATATGTTCAGATGACTTATAAACAGACTCTAATGCTGCATGATTGTGTGTCATCTATTTTACCTTTAATACGTTGAGTGCTATGTCAGCCATCGGTGGCTGACACTGAACTTTCTGTTTCGGCCACATCAACCACCGGTGGCTGACAGTGTAAAATATTATATTAAGCCGTGTCAACCACTGGTGGCCTGCTGTAAAATATGATATAAAACTAAAAAAATTCCGTTGTTTTAAGTAATTGCTGAAAATTTACTTAATTTTTATTTGTTACAGGATATCATTAAGACATTTTAATGGATTATATTGAAACACGGTAAACATAACATGCTTCTAAGCAGTGCATGTGGCCTGATGGGGATTTCCTTAAGAATTTGCGAGTTAAGACAGGGAAAACTCAGGGAATTTTTTCTCCTGACTTGAGTAGCAAGTTCCTGTATAGGAAAATTTGTTACCAGAATTTCACATCATGTAATGTATTTTTGTGTATTCTGTTTTCCATTCAAAAAATTAGTACTCATATTAATACCATTAAATTATTAAATTAATACTCATAATTAGTACTCATAAACTTAAAATTATTATTCATTTTTCTGAAAATTGATTTTTAAAATTTTTAATATTTCATTTTACAGCTGAAAATGTGACAAGTGTGACAATTATTTTATTTTATTTATTTATTTTGCATTTTTAATCTCTAAAATATAAAAAGTTTGAAAAATCAATTTTCAAAAAATGAGTACTCATTTATCAGATAGTAATTTTCTTATTAGGAAAGCAGAAAACACAAAGTACTTTAGATCAGTGGTAGTCAACTTGGTCCCTACCGCTTACTAATAGTCATTTCAGCTTTTATGGTGGGGGGTAAAGATTTTGTTTGATACCAAAACACCTTCTTTTAAATTTGATTGACTTTTTAAAAACATAGAAATGCTTTAAAGCAAATTTGTGATTGTTATAGGGGTCTATTACAAACAATCACAAATTTGCTTTAAAGCGCTAAGCCATAGAAATCCTAACCACTTCTTCTTCTGTTAACGACCGTGAACACAGCTTAATTCCTGAAGATTGGCAACAGCTATTAAAAATCAAGAAATGAAGTGAAGTAGGAACGACTGCAAGTGAAGAATGTTTACTTTGGAGGTGCCAGCAATGTGAAGTCGTCATTTCAACTCTGAAGAGGGCTACGATAAGCATGCCGAAATATATTTGTTTTTATGAAAAGGATAAATATAAGGTATTTAAATTGTAAACGATAATCCTTTAGTACTATACCAATTACAAACAACTCAATTTAATTGGTTTACTGGGCTCATCAACTGACAGCCAGTGGTGGCTCGTGAGTTTGTTTAATAGAAGGGCTGCATTAGAAGACTGCACAGGCTGGGTGATAGGTCCGAGCTGAGGTCTGGAATATATTTGAAATATTTGGATTTTAGTCCTATTTCTTTTATATGGAAAAAAAACAACATTGTCACCATTTGCTGTAGACTATTTTGAATTTTACATAATAAGAAATAGGCTATTACAGAATCTAAGATTTAAAGAATACATAACAAACAAAAGTCTAAGTAAAAAATTCTACCCCGGTATTAAATTCAAGACAAAAAAATTTTTAATTAACTTTTATAATAATAATAATAATATAATAATTATTGATAATTAAAAAATAAATAAATCTTTGGAAAAGTTAATATCTATAGTACTGTAATTTTCTGCATATAATCCGCAGGTCAGGTAAATCAGTTCTGCACCAGAAATTATAATTAGCAAGCGAGGTTCTATTTGTACGAGCTGTTTCTTCAAAATAATACAGATTTTGTGTTAAACAAAATTTCTGGTGGAGGAATGACATATCTGCGGATTATACCCGGAAAATTACGGCAAATAATTTTGCCTAGAAACTATTGTCGTACTCTAAAACTTGTATTGTCATTTTTTTTAATGGAAAGAAACATCAGATTTCGCTTTTTCATCAAATTATAATTTAATATTTATCTTTATGCGACACGTGAATTATATTTATTATATATTTTATTGTAATACAATGCTCGTATCTAGAAATTGTTATTATAATAAAATGTTTTTAGATCATCCTTTAAAATATTAATTAAAGAATTAACATGAAAGTAAAATCATGCATACTGTACAAATTACAAAACACTTGCCAGCATTCTGAACATCTTGAGTTATCCTGTATTAAAAATGTAGATAATACATAAATAACATATTTTACTAAAATTTCATTCTGATATAAAAGATCTTATTATAATTTAAAACGAATTTCCAAAATTTATTACATATAGTCAGTAACATACCCGATATTTTCTGTTTCGCCCAGCAAAAAAATGACACATTTTACAGACATTATTTTAATCAGATAATAAATTTAAGAAGACATCAATTCAATTCTGTTTGAAAATATTATACAACTAAAATCACGAATGCCCAAGACAGTATTGTATTTTGCATCATTTGTGCTTAATTGTAAAAGATGTATAAATAATGTCTACAACATTTTCTAAATGGATGATTTTATTATGGATTAGAACGGCAGGAGTGCAGAAAATGTTCAAACCTCGGAAATTTCCCCCAAACACAGTATAAATTTCCCTCAATAATGCAAAAATCTACTTTGCTATACAAAGTCATTTGTTCTATGTAATAAATCTTTAAGAGAATAAATATACAGTGTAACATAAAAATATCGCTGTTAGTGTATAAGCACTTCAAAGTAGCAAATTGTTTTCGATTTACATTTTTATTTTCTCTTAAAAAAATATTCAAAATTTCCCCCGAACCTCGTTCGGGCGTTCGGACATATTCTGCACCCCTGTAGAACGGTATATCATTTTTTTCTTTTCTCGAAGAGTCTGAAGCAAAATAACATTGCTGCAATGTATATAATTATTTTTCCTATAAACTGTAGTGTACAGTAGAACCTCGTACAATGCACTCCCACAAAACATGATTTCGTATAATGCAACAAAAAATCTGTGACTATTACTTATACAACGCGATAAAGAGTCTCGTATAACGCGTGAAATAAAGGAAACACGTGACGACATCTTTTGTACTTTTCAACCTGTTCAAGGAAGGATTGCTCCGTTACTATGCCCAACACTCGACGCTTTTCGTCTCATTGCAGAACGAAATCATCTGCTCAATGTATTAATAAAATATTAAAAGATCAATAACTGATTCTTAATATTATGCTTATGAATTTATAATCATACGTTTATGACTATTTAACAGTTGTTTTTTGAAGAAAAATATATTTAATATCCATATTTTCTGTTTTAAATCCTCACGAGCCCACCATAAAATGAATTACTATATGTATATGGTTCATGCATTTATATAATGTATTTATACATGGATTTATACCTGTGTAAAATAGATTTCTAATGCGGCCCACCAAGAGTTTTAGGTTGGTCAGGCCTGCTATAAATGATGCACTTGTAAAAGGTGCTTTACATAGAAACATCATTTAAAGTTAAAAGATAACATTTAATAATTAATTTAAATAGAATTTTTGGTTAACATGGAAAAAAAAAAAAGTTTAAAGTTTAGAAAAAATACTATCATGGACTCTAAAAAAATTGTTCTTGTTTATTTGGAAGGAATCTTCCATTCTCTATATTCTTTAACTACATTTCTCTCGACAACAGGAACCTTTGCGCAAATGCAGACTCAACATGTCCAATAATAACCCTACAAAGCACCCAGTTCCATATGTGGAACACCGACTTTAATCGTTCCTATAGCTATAAAACTATTAGTAGCGACATCTCTTGACATCTTGATAGAAGCTACTGACATTTAGCAATGTAGTAATATGAATCTTTACCTAAAGATGTCGTTCATGTTTTTGTTATAGTGCACTCAGTATGAAATTTGAATGAAAGTGATACGTTAGTCGTTTGTCTGAATTCAAAAAAAAAATAAAAAAAATACTGTGTGTTATAACGAAGTGTATATTTTGCAGAGGTAAGTTGTTGTTTTTTATATTACAATAGTAAATTATATTTTTATGTATGTTCCACGTACGGTACGTTGAGCTAAAAAGTTGATTTTTCCATAAAATATGGTTTTATTTTTATAAGTTTTCCCTATCTTCTGATCACTAATTACAACTTATATATTTTTGTCATGCACTAAAAAAAAATTGAGCATTGTAGGGTTAAAACAGGGGTGATATGATAACCCTTGGGATTAAGAGAAAATAATGATAAGGGAATGCCCAATGACTGGATGTTTACTAAATCTCATCTTGTTGGTCAATCTGGTGTCTCTCCACGCCTTTGGAATCGACCTCAATGTTAATTTTGAGAAACTTGGTTGCACTATACTCTATAAAGTTATGTTTTCTTTTCATTGGTTGTTTATTTGTCATCTGGGTGATATGTAATCAAATTATAAAAAAATTGAAGGCTTCTGGTCTAAATAACACAAGCCTGTTATGAAAAAAATACAAGGCAATTGATAGTTGAACTTTATGTATTTTTTTATGCTGATTTAGAAAAATATAATGAAAATTATTTCGATTTTTAACACAAACATAATATTTGCTCCTCTTGCTCACTTGTTTATTTTATGTAAGTTACCTTGATAAAAACAAATAAAATTGTATGTTTGTGATTTTCTTCTAGAAACTGCACCATAATTTGATGTAAAATGTTTAAACTCAAGGTAATTATTTGTTTTTCTCTCGAGCAGAAGCGGCTTGTGCCATCTCGCAATAACAGAGTCCATTTAAACCTGTAAAAAATAAATCAATTGCTGAAAAATCAATTTGATCAACCAAGAATGGATAAAAACTACTGTTGCTATACATGCAAATACTGTTGCTTGTACATGCAAAATTTTCGAGAGAATTCCTTTTTAAATGGGTTTTTAGCAAAAATATCGATATTAATCTCACAAAAAATCCTGACGTCGATGGAAAAAAATGGCAGTCATTTTCTCAGCACACCAAATAACATAAAAATTAGCAAAAACTTCTCCTGTATTTTTCAAAAACTTCAATTTTGTAAGCCTGTATAATTTGAGTTTTGTATGATATTCCACAGAAGGTTTTTTTTTTTTTTTTTTTTAATTTGAGGCTCTAATTTTTAGGGTTTTTAATCTTTTAGTAACAATCAACGAAATAAATAAAGTAGAGTGATAAATAGTAACCCTGACATGACATGGTCCAACATGAGTCATGTGTCATGAACCATCTATGCGTTGATTCCCTTGGCAACAGCTTATTTTCAATAAATTTCTATGGCAATGGTTTGGAGATTCTACTTGGCAAAAGTCATCACTGCCAGTGTTTTTATTTACTTATGTAGTTTAGTATCATTTTAGTTTTTATTTTACTTCTTTTTTATTTCGTGTAGTTGAAATTTAACCGACAAAATCCTTAAAAATAGTTGAAAAATTATTATTTCTCAAATAATTAAAAAACTTTACATTCTTCTTGAATAAAGCCTTAGTACTTGCGGGAAGGGGCCCCTCCCATCGTCAGAGGCAGCACGTTGGCAGCTTGCTTAGTTGTGTTGATACTGTTGACTTGATTTCTTGCAGTCTTGATGGTCCTACACCAGTTACGGTTGATTTCCTGTGCTGGGTCATTACCATTACAGGTAAGTCGATTAAACAAAATTTCGACCATTTCGCGATTCGCGGCGTATATTGCGTTGTTGTAATCGGCTAGTTTGCGAGTTTCGTTAAAATTTATATTAATGGGTTCGGTAGCGTTTACCTTGGTGAGTGCGGTGGTTATTTTTCCAAATTTGATATCTGCAGAATGTTCTTTGATACGATTTTTTATTTTACGCTTGGTCATGCCTGTGTAGTAACCAGTATCATTGTTTGTTTTGGAATAAGGAATACTATAAATTCCGGAGGTTTCTAAGGGATCTATTTTGTCTTTTTCGTTTCTAATTGTTTGGTAAATATTTTTATTTTTTATTAAAATTCCAATTAAACCAAATAAAAATATTTACCAAACAATTAGAAACGAAAAATACAAAATAGATCCCTTAGAAACCTCTGGATTTTATAGTACTGTCAAAAAGACAAAATCCTGTGGTAGCAAAAGTGTTAATATATATTTATAAAAGTTAAAGTATATTTAAAAATATATATAAAGTTAAAATACATTTATAAAATTTTAAAGACTAAAGTATCCTTAAAATAATAATCCTCCCCCCTACAAAAAAAAAAAATAATAAAAATAAAATAAAGTAATATAGGAAGTAAAAGATTAAGCCTTTAACTACGACAGCACTTAAGGAACGATTTTACAAGTCTGTCTTGCATTCCCATTCCATTCGTTTATTTTTATTTTTTTTATGACGGTTGGTTGGTTGGGTTTTACGTCGCACTAGTGCTGCGCAGATGGGCAATTGGCGACGGTCTGGGACACATCCCTAGAGGTGGTCCGGAGACATGCCATCACAATTTTGATCCTCTACGGAAGGTATGGCTCTCCCGCTTCGGTGACCCCCAGAGGTATACTTTTTGATGGGAACATGGATATATATATTTTTTTTTTTTTTTAATTGACAATTTTTACATTCAACCTATTTTCTATTTTAAACAGTAAACCCCGCCTATTTATATAATTTTTTTTTTTTTTTTTCTAATGCATACTTGCCAACAACATCCTAATTAATATTCCGTAGTATCATTAGCCACGCCTTTTTTTTTTTACATCAGTATTATTTTAGCGTACTTTTCATCTTATTTGATCGTAGGTGCATTTGGAGAATATTACTCTACAAATTTACTGGTGTGAGAAAAAGGGCAGGACTAGCAACACTACAGAATATTAATGAGGATGTTGGCAAGTATGCTAGTGTTCATTTAAAGGATTCAAAATTTATCACCAGATGAAGTAAATACCACTTGTGTATATTTTTGTCAACGTAAAATAAGGGGTTTATACTTGCCAACCAATTTTAATAAAAAAAGGGAAGATTTTTGTTGAAAAACCAGAAGATTTCATAAAAAAAGGGAAGATTTTTTTTTTTTTTTTTACTTTATTACATAAAATAGAAAAAAAAAAAAAAAATACAGTTTTACAATTTTAATACAGTTGAAGATCTTTAATCCACACACCTTGGTTCTAGAACTTATGCGGATTATAGATTTTTGCAAATTATAGATCATCGATGCCATTTCCTTGCTATATGAATTAGTATAAGGTACATAAAACTATAAACTTTATTTAATGAAGCTAGAAATAGAATAGTTTGTTTTTATATAATATAATGTAATGAAGGTAATACTTATAAATATATAAAACAATAAAATTTATTTAATGAAGTAGAAGCAATGTATAATTTAAACCCTTAAATGAGTAATTCATTAAAAAACTGTACTCCTACTTCTGGACTGTGATTAACAGTATGCAGCCAGATACTTGCAATGTGATTAGTTTGATGCAGTTTTTAATGACTGCATTGTAGATCTTATTTTCAAAACAAATGCTGGTATAATTTTTTCCTTAAATAGTTTTGTGCATTTTTGAAATACCACCCAAAAAAGAACATTTACACTAACATTCCTTAAACATCTGTGAAAATACACAATCCCACCAACGCATGTGATGTCATTTTTTTTCAACCAATGAGCAATGCTGTTACTGGCAGGAGTTAGAAACTGTACTTGCATGTGTTTTGTTTGATCACTAATTGAATATTATTCAGACAATGTTCAGATTCACTAAAAAATTATAAAGGCAATAAAGTATAATTTTTTTTCCTTTTAAAATTAATTATGTATATCTAAATTAAATTTTACTCTTTTTTTTTTCATTTTAGTATGTGAATTAACATTATATTTTCTCATGTACATCCAAAATATTGGATTTTTGTTACAACAAAATCTTTTGTTTGCATTTGCAAAGTGAATGTGGATTACAGACAATTGCGAATTATGGGTATGCGGATTATAGATCCTCAACTGTATTTAGAAGCAATCTATAAAAACGTTTTACTATAGATTTATTATACTAAATATATAAAAGTTTTAAATGAAGTTATTCCTCTTCAACATATAAATATCTATAAAACAGAATCTGTAAGAAATTTATTTAACAATAGACAAAAAACTTAGTTAAGTTAAACTAACTTTTTAAATAAATAGAATATGATTTTTGTGTATGTACATTGATCATACATATAAAAAAAAAGTAGCAGTAGCTGATTATCAGTTTCAAACATGTATAAAACCAACTAAGTATTAATTTTCTTAAATTGATTTGGAAAAAATTTTCCTACCTGAAAAAATTATTCTTATTTTTTTTCCCCATGTTTACGTACATTTGGTATAAATATGACATACAAATATTTAATTTAATTGAGGAAAAATAAACAGATTCATTAAATTCAGCAATAAAGATCTAAAAATAATTACATACGTGAAAAATATTGAGCACTTCCATTGCTTTATTGTTTCTAGAATTGATCATTGATCACAATCCGGGGAAAGGGGGGGGGGATACAAAAATAATTACAGAGTAAGAAATATTAAACTCTTTCAACTCTACTTCTAATGAAAGAAGTTTAAAATTAATATTATCATTTATGTTGCAGATGGATAAAGATTAGGAAACAAAAGACTTCAGCAGAACATTTGATTGCTGATCACTAGTTGGAAATAAATGAAAGGAGGGGGGGGGGGGGTAAAAAATAATTACATCAGCAAGAAATATTTAACTATTCTATTTCTTTACTTGTTCTAGAATCTCATAAAGCAAGTTTGAAATGAATATTGACATATATGCTATGGATGGAAAAAGATTGGGAATCAGGAGTTTTCGTAGAACATTTGGGTTTTCTTTTAAAAAAGAACGATATCCGCGACTTTTTTAAAAGTGGAAGATTTCATCATCTGTCCGGAAGACCGGAAAATGCGTTAAAAAAACGGAAGTCTTCCGGGAAAACCGGAAAAGTTGGCAAGTATGGGTTTAACACGAATACTCAAAGTCACCTTTGCTTTTCTTTTCCGTATTGTTTTCTTTTGAAGAACGATAAAAGGCAGGGCTTTAGAAAACAGGAATTCTTGATGCTAACATTAATGTCTAAAAATCATCATTTTTGTTTCATTTCTTTGTGTTTGACGTTGTTGTTATATAATTTCACCCGTAAATAAAAATTAAAAATATTTTGTTCAATTTTCTCTGTTATATTTTAAGATTTGCTTCATTATCTCATGCAAAACTTTATAAGAAACAGCCCCCTAAACCACTCCAAAAGAAAGATTTATTTATATCTTGAAAACTAATAATTGGAATGGGCTGAAAATTTGCACACCTGTATTTTTCAGCATAAGGATTCATTTTATGTAAAAATTAATGTAGGTCATAATTCATAATTTTTATGAATATGAATTTATTAATATTTTTCTGAATTAAAAATATTTTTCAGAATCAAAAGTAATGATGGATTATGTTTGGGTTTCTTCACTGCATCTCGTAAAATATATATATATATATATATATATATATATATCAAATTGTTTTTTGTGAAGGTATTAATAAAAGTTTAAAATATGAATTTAACCAGGCCTCACAGCGTTCCTAAAATTTTAGGAATTTTAGGAATCATTTTGCTACATTCTCACCACTATTTTAAAAGAACACATATTTTAACATTAAAACCTTCAAGAAAAAAGTTTTTAACGATAGTGGTGTCAGTATAATAAAACACGAGTAAAATTTTAGGAATGCTGCGAGGCCTGTTTAACATTTGCACCATTAAACTTTGAACACTTATAACTCTATAAAAAATTAAATAAAATATACAACCAATATACTTTTTCGGATCGTCGCGACCCCAGAAATTCAAATATAAAATAAAAATAGGGTGTTACCATTGAAAAAAATCAAAGTTGGTGTGCGTTTTAATATGTAGACGACCCCCAATTCAAAATTTCACTTCATTTTCTGAAAGTACTCACAATTTCCAGTCGAATGATACCTATTGCATTTTTGTGCATTGATTAGCAACGGAGTTGCATAGAGTGCTGCATTTTTCCCCCACGGCTGTACATGCTTAATTTTAAGCAAATTGGTTCATAAATACCTTTTTATGAGAATTTGAAAATTTCAAGTTGCCGGCACTTGAAAACAAGGTGGTGGTTCAAGCTGGCAATCAAACATATCAAATGCATTTCTGAGATAAGTCTCTTCAACAAATTTAGTTTGAATTAATTCAGCATTTCAAAAGTTATCATGTTGTAAGATTTCAAGCGGCTGCCACTTGAAAAGAAAATGGCGACGAAAAGTTCCTCAGTTAACTAATCCAAAATATTTGTTAAGATAATTTCATTGTCCAACTTTGGTTTGAATAAATTCAGTATTTCAAAAGCTATCTTGATATTACATTTTCAAGTTGCTTCAACTTAGAAACAAATTTGAGGAGCAACTTTTGCAGTAAAATCATTTAATACATTTAAATGATAAGTCAGTTGTCCAACTTAGGAGTGAATTGATTAGGTACTTTAAAATTTATTGTGATGATAAATTTTCAAGAGGCTGCCACTTGAAAAGGAAATAATGGAGCAAGTTGCCCAGCAAGCTCATTCAAAATATTTTAAGCATAAGTTCACCGTCTAATTTTGGTTCAAATTAGTTCAGTATTTCAAAACTTATTGTGGTGACAAATTTTCAAGTGGCAGCCTAAATTTAATTGACTGCAACTTGGAAACAAAATGGCGGAGCAATCTGACAAGCAAAATCATCCAAGATATTTGTATGGATAACTTCACTGTCCAACTTTGGTTCAAATTAATTCCGTATTTCAAAAGTTATTATAATAAGAAATTTTCAAGTGGCAACATGATTTCAAGTTGGAAGCACTTGGAAAGAAAAGGGTGGAGAGAAAAAATTTGATTCAGTATTACAAAAGTTATGATAATGACAAATTTTCAAGTGGCCATCACTTGGAAGTAAAATGATGTAGTAAGTTGCCTAGCAAACTTATCCAAAAAATTTCAACCGTAAGTTCACTATCCAACTTTGGTTTGAATCAGTTTAATATTTTAAATGTTACTGTGGTGGTACATTTTCAAGTGGCAACTTGGAAATAAAATGTCAACACAAGTTGCCAAGTGAACTCATCCAAGATATTTGTATGATATCACTGTTCAACTCTGGTTCAATTTGATTCAGTATTTCAAAAGTTATCATGAAGATAAATTTTCAAATGGTCCCACTAAATTTGAGATAACCAACACTTTAAAAATTGCAGATAAAGTTCATTTATAAACTTGATTGAGACCCTTATATTATCTACGTATACATCAAAATTCAAGTAAATCCGATCTTAAATATATTTTTTTACAATGTGGATTTGAAATTTGCATGTGGTCTGCACTTGAAAACAAAATGGCAAAGCAACTTGGTTAACAAACTCATCCATGATATAAGATAAGTTCACTGTTCAAATTTGGTTCAATTTGGAGTGTTAGATAAGTTTTCAAGAGGTAGCCTGATTTCAAGTGGTACCACTTAATTTAAGATATTCACAACTTTGTTAAAAATGGCAGATAAAGTTCATTAATAAACTTGGTTTAGACACTTATATTGTCTATATATACATCAACATTCAAGCAAATCTGGCCTTAAATAGTCTTTTTAGAAATCTGGATTTGAAATTTTGAAGTGGCTGCCACTAGAAAATAAAATAGCGGAGCAACCTATTAACAAATTCATCCAAAATATTTATAAGATAAGTTCACGGTCCAAATTTGATTCGATTTTGGAAATTATTGTGATGACAAAATTTCTGTTGTGTGTGTACACTAAGTGACAAAAAAAAATAAAATAAAATACTGCAGAAAAAATGATTTATACCTTTTTTATTTGTAATAACTTTAAAATTAAGGGTTGAAACAAATAAAACTGTCTTGTTTGCATAATACCAAAGGTACGAAATGATACCTATGTACATTTTCGATATAATAATTTGCTTTATTACACTCTACGAAGTACTTTATAAGAATCTGCATAAAACTTCCGTTTTAAACATAATGCAATAGCCAAACAATTTGTATTCTATTATGATTTATTATATGAAATAAACAAGTTATATTTTAATATATGAAATAAAACTGTTTATTTGTTAGATCTAAGCAATTTTTTATTAAAAATATGTATTCTGTATTGGGAATGCTTTAATGCACTATGGCATAGTATTATACAGTGTTTTAATCTAAATCTCAGAAATTTCAATGTGCCAACTATCACAAATAATTTTTTCTAGTTCTGGCAGAGTTGTAGGCTGCAAATTTCGAATCCTCTCCCCTTTCCCCCGCCTTTTTTTAGACTAAACATTTTCGAGCGAATCGCAATTAAGACTATTTCCATGTCTGGTAAAGAAGAAATTCTATATCTTTTGTGGGATTTAACTTAAGGTGAAAAAAGATATGATTACATACAGAATTATAGGTTCTCACGAGAATGGATAGGAAATTTTAGCAATTTGAAGTGAATAAATTTACTACAGACGCCGTGTAGTAAGGTGCATTATTATCTTGAAATGCTGTTTGCGGAAATGTCGAAGAAACCTCCAAAATAGTCGGTCAGGCACCACTTCTATCAAGACTGTGTTTTATTTTGAGTTAATTGATCCCTTGGGCATAAAAGTTCGCCTGACTGTTTGAAAAGTTATGCACCTCCGTACCATAATGTACGGAGAATGTGTCACTGTTTTAAAAGGGCGATTTTCATTAAGTCGGTGATATTTCCGTTGTCAGATCTGCTTGTTTTCTTTAGCTCGAAATAAGTTAAACTTGACTCATCGGAGAGAACCAGTTCATCCTAATAATTAACTAATTATTTTTTAATTTTTTTAGCCATCTGAGGTCTTGCTTTCCTAATTCTCTTCACTAAGAATGGAATTTTTTCAAATTTTCTATCATTTAAACCTGCTTTGTTTAATAATTGCTGCACTGTAGTTAAAGAAATTATGCTGCTAAACATTTTTTCTGAATCTCTTTTATGTTCTAATAAATGTAATACAAACCGATTTTATAAGCAATGGCTTTTTAACTTACAGTCATCGTGCTTGGATGAGCAACATGGCTGCCTAAAGCCAAATTTCCAGTTTTAACGGACAAAAATTTTTATATCTTGCTAAAAACCATTTTACCTATATTTTGTTAACATTTGCCATCTCACGTACTAAAATATTTTTTGATTTTCATTCAAAAATTAATACTTTTTTGTGGCATCGTTAACTGCCTTATTCTTACCATTTTTGAAATAATTTCTAAAATTACAATTTTCCTGACAGTTGCATTTTGTTCTTAACACTTAACTCAATGTTAAAGTGTATGTGGAGGACAACATAATAAAATCTGTTCGAAAATTTGCTGTTTAAACAATAAAAGTAGCGGTTGTAGAAGGTGAAAAAGAGATTATCCAAGTGCGGCTTTTTTTTTGTCGCTTAGTGTATATATATATATAGATAGATAAACGAGGTGATTGCTATAGGTTGATTTCTAAAGCTAAAAAGAAATTTAAAGTAGAATTACTTATGGTTGAGTTTGCCAAGGGGTCCTAACCTGTATTTACTCAAGTTTTGAAGAAAATCAAGGAAAACTTCATAGAGATAAATTAACAGGTACTATTTGGGATGGAACTCAGCAATTCTCTTCTAGCAGCTTCGAAAGCAGAACTTCACTTCACTCATAAAATCCTAGAAAAAATACTCGAGTATAGACTATCTTGAAAAGTGTAAGATTATTTTTATTTTTCTGGGAGTGCCTGGTGGAGGCGACAAGGTGGATGTGCAAGTTGCCAAGTGAACTCATTCAAGATATTTGTATGATATCACTGTTCAACTCTGGTTCAATTTGATTCAGTATTTCAAAAGTTATCATGAAGATAAATATTCAAATGGTCCCACTAAATTTGAGATAACCAACACTTTAAAAATTGCAGATAAAGTTCATTTATAAACTTGATTGAGACCCTTATATTATCTACGTATACATCAAAATTCAAGTAAATCCGATCTTAAATATATTTTTTTACAATGTGGATTTGAAATTTGCATGTGGACTGCACTTGAAAACAAAATGGCAAAGCAACTTGGTTAACAAACTCATCCATGATATAAGATAAGTTCACTGTTCAAATTTGGTTCAATTTGGAGTGTTAGATAAGTTTTCAAGAGGTAGCCTGATTTCAAGTGGTACCACTTAATTTAAGATATTCACAACTTTGTTAAAAATGGCAGATAAAGTTCATTAATAAACTTGGTTTAGACACTTATATTGTCTATATATACATCAACATTCAAGCAAATCTGGCCTTAAATAGTCTTTTTAGAAATCTGGATTTGAAATTTTGAAGTGGCTGCCACTAGAAAATAAAATAGCGGAGCAACCTATTAACAAATTCATCCAAAATATTTATAAGATAAGTTCACGGTCCAAATTTGATTCGATTTTGGAAATTATTGTGATGACAAAATTTCTGTTGTGTGTGTACACTAAGTGACAAAAAAAAATAAAATAAAATACTGCAGAAAAAATGATTTATACCTTTTTTATTTGTAATAACTTTAAAATTAAGGGTTGAAACAAATAAAACTGTCTTGTTTGCATAATACCAAAGGTACGAAATGATACCTATGTACATTTTCGATATAATAATTTGCTTTATTACACTCTACGAAGTACTTTATAAGAATCTGCATAAAACTTCCGTTTTAAACATAATGCAATAGCCAAACAATTTGTATTCTATTATGATTTATTATATGAAATAAACAAGTTATATTTTAATATATGAAATAAAACTGTTTATTTGTTAGATCTAAGCAATTTTTTATTAAAAATATGTATTCTGTATTGGGAATGCTTTAATGCACTATGGCATAGTATTATACAGTGTTTTAATCTAAATCTCAGAAATTTCAATGTGCCAACTATCACAAATAATTTTTTCTAGTTCTGGCAGAGTTGTAGGCTGCAAATTTCGAATCCTCTCCCCTTTCCCCCGCCTTTTTTTAGACTAAACATTTTCGAGCGAATCGCAATTAAGACTATTTCCATGTCTGGTAAAGAAGAAATTCTATATCTTTTGTGGGATTTAACTTAAGGTGAAAAAAGATATGATTACATACAGAATTATAGGTTCTCACGAGAATGGATAGGAAATTTTAGCAATTTGAAGTGAATAAATTTACTACAGACGCCGTGTAGTAAGGTGCATTATTATCTTGAAATGCTGTTTGCGGAAATGTCGAAGAAACCTCCAAAATAGTCGGTCAGGCACCACTTCTATCAAGACTGTGTTTTATTTTGAGTTAATTGATCCCTTGGGCATAAAAGTTCGCCTGACTGTTTGAAAAGTTATGCACCTCCGTACCATAATGTACGGAGAATGTGTCACTGTTTTAAAAGGGCGATTTTCATTAAGTCGGTGATATTTCCGTTGTCAGATCTGCTTGTTTTCTTTAGCTCGAAATAAGTTAAACTTGACTCATCGGAGAGAACCAGTTCATCCTAATAATTAACTAATTATTTTTTAATTTTTTTAGCCATCTGAGGTCTTGCTTTCCTAATTCTCTTCACTAAGAATGGAATTTTTTCAAATTTTCTATCATTTAAACCTGCTTTGTTTAATAATTGCTGCACTGTAGTTAAAGAAATTATGCTGCTAAACATTTTTTCTGAATCTCTTTTATGTTCTAATAAATGTAATACAAACCGATTTTATAAGCAATGGCTTTTTAACTTACAGTCATCGTGCTTGGATGAGCAACATGGCTGCCTAAAGCCAAATTTCCAGTTTTAACGGACAAAAATTTTTATATCTTGCTAAAAACCATTTTACCTATATTTTGTTAACATTTGCCATCTCACGTACTAAAATATTTTTTGATTTTCATTCAAAAATTAATACTTTTTTGTGGCATCGTTAACTGCCTTATTCTTACCATTTTTGAAATAATTTCTAAAATTACAATTTTCCTGACAGTTGCATTTTGTTCTTAACACTTAACTCAATGTTAAAGTGTATGTGGAGGACAACATAATAAAATCTGTTCGAAAATTTGCTGTTTAAACAATAAAAGTAGCGGTTGTAGAAGGTGAAAAAGAGATTATCCAAGTGCGGCTTTTTTTTTGTCGCTTAGTGTATATATATATATAGATAGATAAACGAGGTGATTGCTATAGGTTGATTTCTAAAGCTAAAAAGAAATTTAAAGTAGAATTACTTATGGTTGAGTTTGCCAAGGGGTCCTAACCTGTATTTACTCAAGTTTTGAAGAAAATCAAGGAAAACTTCATAGAGATAAATTAACAGGTACTATTTGGGATGGAACTCAGCAATTCTCTTCTAGCAGCTTCGAAAGCAGAACTTCACTTCACTCATAAAATCCTAGAAAAAATACTCGAGTATAGACTATCTTGAAAAGTGTAAGATTATTTTTATTTTTCTGGGAGTGCCTGGTGGAGGCGACAAGGTGGATGTGCAAGTTGCCAAGTGAACTCATTCAAGATATTTGTATGATATCACTGTTCAACTCTGGTTCAATTTGATTCAGTATTTCAAAAGTTATCATGAAGATAAATATTCAAATGGTCCCACTAAATTTGAGATAACCAACACTTTAAAAATTGCAGATAAAGTTCATTTATAAACTTGATTGAGACCCTTATATTATCTACGTATACATCAAAATTCAAGTAAATCCGATCTTAAATATATTTTTTTACAATGTGGATTTGAAATTTGCATGTGGACTGCACTTGAAAACAAAATGGCAAAGCAACTTGGTTAACAAACTCATCCATGATATAAGATAAGTTCACTGTTCAAATTTGGTTCAATTTGGAGTGTTAGATAAGTTTTCAAGAGGTAGCCTGATTTCAAGTGGTACCACTTAATTTAAGATATTCACAACTTTGTTAAAAATGGCAGATAAAGTTCATTAATAAACTTGGTTTAGACACTTATATTGTCTATATATACATCAACATTCAAGCAAATCTGGCCTTAAATAGTCTTTTTAGAAATCTGGATTTGAAATTTTGAAGTGGCTGCCACTAGAAAATAAAATAGCGGAGCAACCTATTAACAAATTCATCCAAAATATTTATAAGATAAGTTCACGGTCCAAATTTGATTCGATTTTGGAAATTATTGTGATGACAAAATTTCTGTTGTGTGTGTACACTAAGTGACAAAAAAAAATAAAATAAAATACTGCAGAAAAAATGATTTATACCTTTTTTATTTGTAATAACTTTAAAATTAAGGGTTGAAACAAATAAAACTGTCTTGTTTGCATAATACCAAAGGTACGAAATGATACCTATGTACATTTTCGATATAATAATTTGCTTTATTACACTCTACGAAGTACTTTATAAGAATCTGCATAAAACTTCCGTTTTAAACATAATGCAATAGCCAAACAATTTGTATTCTATTATGATTTATTATATGAAATAAACAAGTTATATTTTAATATATGAAATAAAACTGTTTATTTGTTAGATCTAAGCAATTTTTTATTAAAAATATGTATTCTGTATTGGGAATGCTTTAATGCACTATGGCATAGTATTATACAGTGTTTTAATCTAAATCTCAGAAATTTCAATGTGCCAACTATCACAAATAATTTTTTCTAGTTCTGGCAGAGTTGTAGGCTGCAAATTTCGAATCCTCTCCCCTTTCCCCCGCCTTTTTTTAGACTAAACATTTTCGAGCGAATCGCAATTAAGACTATTTCCATGTCTGGTAAAGAAGAAATTCTATATCTTTTGTGGGATTTAACTTAAGGTGAAAAAAGATATGATTACATACAGAATTATAGGTTCTCACGAGAATGGATAGGAAATTTTAGCAATTTGAAGTGAATAAATTTACTACAGACGCCGTGTAGTAAGGTGCATTATTATCTTGAAATGCTGTTTGCGGAAATGTCGAAGAAACCTCCAAAATAGTCGGTCAGGCACCACTTCTATCAAGACTGTGTTTTATTTTGAGTTAATTGATCCCTTGGGCATAAAAGTTCGCCTGACTGTTTGAAAAGTTATGCACCTCCGTACCATAATGTACGGAGAATGTGTCACTGTTTTAAAAGGGCGATTTTCATTAAGTCGGTGATATTTCCGTTGTCAGATCTGCTTGTTTTCTTTAGCTCGAAATAAGTTAAACTTGACTCATCGGAGAGAACCAGTTCATCCTAATAATTAACTAATTATTTTTTAATTTTTTTAGCCATCTGAGGTCTTGCTTTCCTAATTCTCTTCACTAAGAATGGAATTTTTTCAAATTTTCTATCATTTAAACCTGCTTTGTTTAATAATTGCTGCACTGTAGTTAAAGAAATTATGCTGCTAAACATTTTTTCTGAATCTCTTTTATGTTCTAATAAATGTAATACAAACCGATTTTATAAGCAATGGCTTTTTAACTTACAGTCATCGTGCTTGGATGAGCAACATGGCTGCCTAAAGCCAAATTTCCAGTTTTAACGGACAAAAATTTTTATATCTTGCTAAAAACCATTTTACCTATATTTTGTTAACATTTGCCATCTCACGTACTAAAATATTTTTTGATTTTCATTCAAAAATTAATACTTTTTTGTGGCATCGTTAACTGCCTTATTCTTACCATTTTTGAAATAATTTCTAAAATTACAATTTTCCTGACAGTTGCATTTTGTTCTTAACACTTAACTCAATGTTAAAGTGTATGTGGAGGACAACATAATAAAATCTGTTCGAAAATTTGCTGTTTAAACAATAAAAGTAGCGGTTGTAGAAGGTGAAAAAGAGATTATCCAAGTGCGGCTTTTTTTTTGTCGCTTAGTGTATATATATATATAGATAGATAAACGAGGTGATTGCTATAGGTTGATTTCTAAAGCTAAAAAGAAATTTAAAGTAGAATTACTTATGGTTGAGTTTGCCAAGGGGTCCTAACCTGTATTTACTCAAGTTTTGAAGAAAATCAAGGAAAACTTCATAGAGATAAATTAACAGGTACTATTTGGGAATGGAACTCAGCAATTCTCTTCTAGCAGCTTCGAAAGCAGAACTTCACTTCACTCATAAAATCCTAGAAAAAATACTCAAGTATAGACTATCTTGAAAAGTGTAAGATTATTTTTATTTTTCTGGGAGTGCCTGGTGGAAGCGACAAGGTGGATGTCCACCCCCCCCCCCCCCCCCCCCCCCCCCGCCAAAAAAAAATTTCATCTGCATGGATGGTTTCCTCCAAAAATATTTCTAAACCCTCTAATTTTAAACTTAAAAAAAGGTTTAAAAAAATTCTTTAAAGTGTGAGATTATTCACCCAAACCTCTCTAAATTTTATTTTGTGTGTGTGGGGGGGGGGGGATTGGAAAAAGATTTTTGTCAGCATCAAAAAGGAAAAGGAAGCTGGTAGACGTAAATTTCTGGGTTTAATCCCAGATTGTGTTCGTTCGCTTAGCGTAAATAGACCTAGAAAGACCCTCATGGAGGGCATTTTCCTCAGGCCTAAGACCCTAACAGAGTCAGTCGACCTTACTCTTAAGCATTACACACCTTTTAAAAATCATACATTTTTTAAAATAAATAAATAAGTGTTTTAAATTATATTTGCTTTTAAAATAAAAATTTGAATTGAATTTGGGATTTCTAACGATATTCAAAAATGTCCTGAATTGATTAGTTCGTTTTCATCTTTCGTTTAATTTGCAACCGTAGATTGGAAAAAGATTTTTGTCAGCATCAAAAAGGAAAAGGAAGCTGGTAGACGTAAAGTTCTGCATTTAATCCCAGATTGTGTTCGTTCGCTTAACGTAAATAGACCTAGAAAGACCCTCATGGAGGGCATTTTCCTCAGGCCTAAGACCCTAACAGAGTCAGTCGACTTTACTCTTAAGCATTACACACCTTTTAAAAATCATACATTTTTAAAATAAATAAATAAGTGTTTTAAATTATATTTGCTTTTAAAATAAAAATTTGAATTGAATTTAGGATTTCTAACGATATTCAAAAATTTCCTGAATTGATTAGTTCGTTTTCATCTTTTGTTTAATTTGCAACACTAGGGGGCTCTGCCCCTGCTCGCTCCGCTCACCAACCCCCGAAGGAGGCTTCATCTCCCCCCAACTCACTTTACTTATTAACACATACAGAGCTCTGTCCGCTTATTCGGTGCTTTTTTTGTCACTGAAAAGAAATATTAATAGTGCATATTACAAGATAAAAGCAGAAATTTATTATGGAAATCCTTATATTCAATGTCAAATTGAAATATATAATATTTATATTTTTTTAAATAGAAAGAAATTCATAATATCTAGACCATTTTGCATTACAGCTTTAGTATATAACCCTTTTTATTTCTTTTTTGCAACCGTAGATCCGTACTACGGTACCCCAGTCTGTAGAGCACTGTGCTCGTAATTGGAAGATTGCGGGTTCGGTTCTCGAGCCAGCCAAAGACCGTCGTGTACATTAATGGTGGCTGGTGCATATAAAATATGTTGTGACCGCAATATCCTTCGTGTTCCCATCAAAATTATATCGCTGGTGGCCACCGATGCTAGGGAGCCATCCCCTTTGTGTAGGACCAAAACTGTGGAGGCATGTCTCTGGAACATCCATAGGGTGTGTCCCAGACCATCGCCAATTATCCATAGCGCAGTAATGGTGGATGTCAAACACAACCTACTTAATTATCTACCTACATACAACCATGGATCATATTTTAATTTTCCCATATAAGAAAATTAATTTTTCAAAAGTAGAGAAAAAAAGTTGGCATTTATTTTCTTTCTTTTTTACATTCATGGCTTCAGGCCGCTGTACTCTAGTCAGTAAAGTGCCGAGCACATAATTGGAGGATTGCCGATTCGATACTTGAGCCGGCCAAACACTGTCGTGTGTGTTAATGGTGGCTGGTGCACATGAAATCTGTCATGACCGCAAAGTTCTCCATGTTCCTATCCACACTATACCTCTGGAGATCACCAAAGCAGGGGGGGGGGGAATCAAAATTGTGATGGCATGTCTCCAGAACATCTGTAGGGGTGCATCCCAGATCTTCGCCAATTACCCATATCGCAGTATTGGTGCGACATTAAATCCAACCTACCTACATACAACCATGAATCATATTTTAATTTTTCCCGTATAAAATAACTTCATGACAGAAGAACAACGTCACTGGGATAAACTTTTTTCAAAATGGCAAATAGAGTACCTTCATAAACTTGTTGTTTTTAGTTAACTTCTTTAATTAAAATGATAGAAAATTCTAAGCAGCTGAAATGTCTTCCTTGGAGTATTTGGAGCACATTGATACTTCTCATGACGCGAAGGACCCTGCCCTCGATTAGAAGATGCTGTCGCAGACAAAAAAAATTTGATGCCAATGACCGTAACTTTTTTTTATATATTGAGTTCTAACAGATGATGTCATGAGCAGACGATATTTGTTTGCTGAGGGACAGTTGACTCCACTGACCCATTGTTTATCATTGCAGAATAATGTTACAAATTTATTATAACATAGTGTTGTAAATGTATTTGTAAAAGCATAAAAAAAATTCGACTACTACGCTTCCAAAGGCATGGAAAATTTAGCATTGTCCTTTAGCAAAGTACGGTTGTTAAGAAGAAAGTCACATGGTTGATGGTTGTTAGAACTCTATAGAGAAAAAATTGGAAACTAAATAAAGTATTATTCTTGAAATGGTTATTTAGAATATACGTTTTCTATTGCTAGCCACAGGCAGCGCTCCTGACGTATTGCATGCTCTAAACAACAAGATAAATAAAGTAGAGTGATAATTGGTAACCGTGACAGGGTCCAGGTCCAACATGAGTTATGTGACATGAATCATCTATGCGTTGATTCCCTTGGTAACAGCTTATTTTCAATAAATGTCTATGGCGACGGTTTAAAGACTGTCCGCCATTGTTTTTGTTTACTTATGTAGTTTAATATTTTTTTTGTTCTAAATAATTTTAGTTTTTATTTTACTTCTTTTTTATTTCGTACAGTCGAAATTTAACCGACAAAATATTTGAAATAGTTGATAAAATATTATTTGTTGTTAAACCTAGCTTTTTAAAAAGTTTAACTTTTCTTTATAAACACTTTTAAACTTTGTTGGGAAATGATGAAAAGATATATTTTATTAACGTGAAATATGTAAAAAATTATTTAAAAAACAATTTATTTTGGTTATAGGATTGGCGTGTTACTTAATAATAATGATAGTTTGCTGAACTGAAACTTAAAATGCCAAAATAGCGGTAAAGGGCCAAACCTAGCAATCTACTGGTTCATATCACGTGATTCATGTTGAACCACGGAAAGGTAATCCTTTATCCGTTGAATCAGCACTCTACTTTATTTATCTCGTTGGTTGAAAACTCAGCTTTAGGTGTCATATTTCCAATATGAGGACCCTCTAATACCATGGCCTCAGCCACTGAATATTGATAGGAAGTAGAGTACGGATACGGATTCCCTATGCTAAATGTGGAGGGAAAATCTACAAATATCATTAAATTTTTTTTTGGTGATAATCGCTCTGGTGGAAGTGGAAACCTGCTTTGGAGGAAACACGGGTGGATAAGAACTTGCCTTGGTGGAAGTGGAATGTTGGCATTCAACCACCTTGAAAGTAGGTTCCCTCTATACCATTTAAAACATGCAAAATTTCAAGAGCCAGTTGCCAAGAAAGCTATTAAGGTGCAAAAACCGCAGTGATGCTTGTGGAATTTTTATTCCTAGTCAATATGAGGAATCCATATTCTACTTCTATCAGTACTCATTGGTTTAGCGAATGAATTGGCGGATTGGTGAGTTTGTGATACTTGGGAACAAATAGTATACTAGTCCAGGGTCTATTCATTATGTGACATTTAAATTGCAACACCAAGAAGGAGTGGCTAGAAAATTATGCAAATTTCAGGGTAGATGCACCCCACTGAGTTATGCGAATGATGTGAAATGCGCAGCTGTCCAGTGCACGTTGAATAAGATATAAGGAAAGGAACCTGCAGAATGTTCAATTTTTGTGCCGTTATTTCTGCTAAGGAAATCATTGTAGAAATTTTGTTCTTATTTCAGAGGATGCGTGTAATAGCAGGGAGTGCCAGGCCGTCGTTAACGGAAGCAATTCCAGCAGACTGACAATTTTACGAGTGGTATGGGGATCGGACTGAGAAGGACAGGTTGATCTTTATGGCAAATCTCAGCTAACGCACACCTGGACGCGTCCTCAGCGCAGGGGCTATAGCGAAGATGGTCGGAACAAGAAAATGTTGCAAGTTTGAGGTGTGCCATTGCAACCTGAGTGACATCAGCGCACGTGGATCGACGCATCCGCCGAAAAGCGGTAGTGGACCCACAAACCACTTCTACCTTCATTCTGCAGCATGTTCAAGACACTTTATATTCCCATATCGACCAGAACTATTTCCCGTCGATTGGTTGCTAGTGACCAGCACTCATTGTGTCCGTTAAGAAAACTGCTATTGGCCCCACAGCTTAGACGCCAACGTCTGCAATCGTGCCGGTAAATGACATTGAGTTTAGAGCGATGTGGACGACGGAATGACATAAATAAGGTAGTGTTCTCAGATGAGTCACGCTTCTGTTTCTCCAATGATAGTCACCACGTACGAGTGTGGCGTCGATGGGGAGACAGGTCTAATCCGACAGCAATTGTGGAACGCTCCACCACGCGACAACACCGCATCATGGTTTGAGGCGCAAGTGCGTACGATTTCAGCTCACCTTTAGTTCGTATTCAGGCCACTATGACGGCTCAACAATATGTGAATGATGTGCTGCAGCCGGTCATACTCCCATACCTTCAGGGGGTGCTCAATACCCTTTATCAGCAGGATAACTGCTGACCTCACACTGTTCGCATTAGCCAATGTGCTCTGCACTGCAAAATGTACAAACACTTCCCTGGCCACCGTTCTCTCCTGATCTGTTACCAATCGAACGCATTTGGGAGGTGATTGGACGCCATTTGCAAATCCTGCCACTATCACGTTCAGAAGACAAGACGAACTATGTATGACAAATGGTTGATTTTGTATGGTGAGCCATTCCTCAGGACACCACCCATACTTTCATTGACTCTGTACCTAGACGTGTTGCTTCGTGTATCACTGTCCACAGTGGTCCTACAACCTACTGAGCCGACGCTGTTTTTGATCTGTATTATGAATATTATTTCGAAATAAAGATCACTTATTGTTCGTTGTTGTCTCTGTCTGTTTGCTGAGTTTCATTACTACCTTCCAAGAAGGCCACTCCTTCTTGGTATTGCATTTTCAATGTTACTTAGTGTATGTAGTCAATGGCCTCATCCTAACGGTTTTAGAGTAAGGTAAGGTGACTAGAAATTTTCATTGGAATTACGCACTGTCCTCTATTTTATGAGAAAATAGAGGACATTCAATTTTGAAAAAGAGGATATTTTACAGGATATAAAATTGACTGAAAATAATTATAAAAACTGATGGAAAAGCTGCTATTTGTACAAGTAGTAAAACTGAGTAATATTTAAAAAGTTTTAAAACATTTTTAATTCAAATGATGAGTTTGGTTCAATAATCTTAATTTAAGTTAATAATATACAGATGTCAGCAGTGGTGGCTTGTGGAAGGAGTTGCAGAGCTGCAGCCCTCCCCCCCAGAAATATTCGAAGTAATTATTTTATCAACTTACAAAATATTTTTAAAATAAATATTATTATATTATATGTATTATGCATAGAGAAGATCAGATTACTTCATTATCATGAAAAATTATTAAAAAGTCGAGAAAAGTTAATTAGTTTTAAACGTAATATCATCTCCAAAGTTCGTAAAGGGGCTGCTCATTCATGCAGCTCCCGAAAAAAAAGGGATTTCTTTAGGAAAAGAACAATTAAAATCGCCCCTATTCGTTTTCCCTATCAGTTTCGACCAAAGAATCTCCGGTTTAGAATTTCTTTGGTTTCGACCATATGGAACTATGCAGCTCCGACCTGATTAGGGATTTTGATAAGGCTGGGAAAGAACAATTTCCCTTTGTAATCTATGGTTTTTCTTCACAGTTTTTAATGCAGTAATCGCTGTGTTTGAAGATTATTTGAAGAGCTTGTTTCCAAAAGGCGTTAATTCAAAAATTTCAAAAGTTGACTTTTCGATGCAAAAAGTCGCAGCACACGGCTAACAATATATTTTCAATAAGTAGAAGTTCCAAACGAAGTTTAGTCATAATGAAAACAGAAAGCGAAATCTGTGTTTTTTTTCCAAAAAGAATTAAGTCACAAGTGAGTTTTTTGCCAAATTTGTACGGCCTTAAATGAAAAGTCAAAAGTAAGGAAAAGAATGTTTTTGAAAATTATTAGATTGAGACAGTTTTTTTTTTTTTTTTTTTTTTTTTTTCAAGCAAAATTATAAAGAGGAATGTACTTATAACCTAAAATTATATATAATATGTTCGTAAAAGATTTTAATCTTGGTTTTGGAACCCCGAAAAAAGACATTTGTTCCTTCTGTATTAGGAAAAAAATACAAATGAATTCAGAAAAATGTGCAGAAAAAAGAAAAGACCCTGTTAACCGAACTTTTGATTCATAAAAACCGGAGCAAAAACTTTTATTCACTTTTAGGGGAAAAGCTTATAGGAGAAGATGAAATTACAATATGTTTTGACCTGATGCAAAATCAGGAATTGCCACACAAATAAAAATTACAACATATTAGGAATGATTTCACCAGTGGCTGCTCAAAAGGACTCCACCTTCACATACTATTTACCAGTGCGTGGTCACTCCTACTTACCAGCAGATAGAACGTTCGAAAGAAAGTGGATACAATTTTACTCTCTAATGAATATTTTTAACATTTCTCTAAGGTTGGAAACCTTTTCGAGTACAAGAAGCAGTGGAATATTTTAGACTGGAAACATTTTGTGCATAATCGTTTGAAAAGTAAACAAGGTTTCTTGATTTCAGAGGCAAAAGCACTGGAAATTACGAAGCGAGGTGTGTGAATCAAGACAACGTACTGTGGTTCGTTTTGCCGTCAAAAGATCCTAAAACGAGTGAAAAAAAAATTCTTCCGTGCGCCCTTTCTGAAATAAAAACAAAAAACAATATGAAACAAGCAAAGAAAAACAGATGTTTTAAAATTACTTAACGCTTTGGGAATTAACAAATTACACGAATGTTTTTATTTTTATGAATAATCTTGCAATGATACTGCTAACGTTAACATAAGTGAAAATAATGATAATGATGGAGAAATAGAATTTGTAAATGAAGATTTGTAGTAACTAACTACCTTCCAAAATTGTATAGCTAAAATTTATACTGTATTTACTTGAAAAAAAAAAAAAAATACTTGGATTACTTTCAAATGGAAGTAAGTCATTTCATTTCGTTATTTGTTTGTGCCAAAAGGGCGTAATTCATAGTTTTGTTCCAAAAGGGGTTAAGTCATTTTTTTTTTTTTTCCCTAAATAACTATACTGTTAGGATTTTTTTAAACATGTAATTTAGTGTTATTACCATCCATAGATTATTGGGAAAAAATATCTTTTCCTTAAATTCAATAATAAATCTTACATAACAAAATCGCGGTTTTTCAAGAACTGAAAAAAAATGACTTAACGCCATTTGGAAACAAGCTCTTCATTTATGTATAAGAGGTAGAAAATTTAGCATGAAGGTTATTTGCAATTATATGAGAAAATAGAAGTCATTTTTATTTATATTTTCAAACAGATTTTTATTTTATATTACATGGAAATTTCCCTTGGTTTTCCCGTTTCTTGCTTTCCCAATGGCAGAAACGTTGAATAGAGAGAATCTCAGTTTTATACAAATTCTGCCTTCCATTAAATAAAATATTTAAAATTTGTCAAGTGTTTAATCGCTTTCTTGATGAGGTTGTTATTATTATTATTATTATTTATTTTTTTTTTTTTTTCACTTTTATTGTAGTGACTTATGTTTTTTTTTTTTTTTTTTTTTTTTTTTTTTTAATGAAAAATATTAGCAGTCGAACCTTTCTTAAAAACACAAGATTACTAAATTTTTAATATCTGACATTTTCCTACAACGAAATTGGGAAGTGCATTGGGATTTTAGCAGTGTTATTCTGCTTCAAAATCTAGGAAATTTTTATATACATTATTAATGAATAACGAAATTATCCATTTATAAAATATTGTATTTTTCATCTACACTTCTTTTACAAGGACATACAAAACATGGAGAAGGCAATACTGGCTTAGCTATGCGTGGTTTTAGTTTTGTGATAATATTTCAAGCCAAATTAAGTTGATATATGCTATTGAAGTCTTATTAAATATATCTAAAGACAATAGTGTTTTAACATTTGTAGATTTTTATTTTTTAATGCACGGCAATAGAGAAGATATCGGTTACGTTACTGACAAATAACCTAAAATGTTCGTAATGTTGGCAAGTATTTCGTAACCTATGTGATGTGCATAATTTTACATCAATGTTAATTCTTTCAATTAGTATTTCAAATGTTGGTTCTAAATAAATTAACGCAACGCAAGTTTTAAGATGTGTGTGGGCACTGTATTACTATAAAATATAAGACAGGAATTTTAAAAATAAATAATTAATTATAATTCGGCATCTAATATTTCTTCATGCTAAAAAAGTGACAATAAATATTTTAGATTATGACAGTAGTTTCTAGGCAAAATATTTATTATAAATATTAACCTTTACAAAGATTTTAATTTTTAGGACTGAGAACTATTAGTCTCAATCTGGAATTTTTGCGGTGTCATTTTTCGATAGTTGGACATTTATCGAAATCTAAAATTTATCGTAAATATAATTGAATAATTGGAAAGCGATGTTATAATTTGGAAAAAAAAAAAAAAAAAACTAATAGTCCTCCGTCTTAAACTAAATTCTGCTTTTGCCAGAATTTCATCAAAATCAGTTTTTTTTTTTAAGAAAAAGAAAAGAAAATTAATAATAATCAGTATCGAAACAAACACTATCGAAAAAGTTTTTTTTTAATAATTTTGAATTAGGAAATAAAAAGTGCGCGTGCAAAATAAATTAAAAATAAGTAAAAAAAATAATTTAGTGATTTAATTTTTATATAAAACATGATCGCGTGCTATCTTAAAAAGTAGATGTAAAATTTAAAGTTTATGTGGTGCGTGTGGCATCTATAAAAATTGCTTTAAGAAATAGAATAGAATAAAGAAAGCAACGATGTTGGTTGCATTTTGTTATGTAGTTTGAAATTTATAGAAGAAATATCTACCGTAGGAATAATTACTTATGTCAAAACTATAGGGAATTGTTATGCGAGCACAAGCGATGCTACTTTATCTTTTTTTTTTTCTCAATATGTATTTTTATGCAAAATTTCATTTCAAAAAATATTCAAGACTAGCAAACCCATGCGAAATTTTCGCAGTTTTTTTTTTTTTTTTTTTTTTTTTTTTTATTTATTCATTTATTGAAAAAGATAATTTTTAAATACCTATCTTAAACATAATTTAATCTAATATCGGAGTACAATTTTTTATTTAGACTTTCCTTGTTCCGTATTCCTAAACTCTTGAATTCTGTAATAGATTATTTCTTATGCAAAATTCAAGATGGTCTATAGCAAATGGCAATGACGTTATTTTTCTTATCTGAAAGAAATAACATGGAGATCCTAAAATTTTTATCTATCTAATATTTTAAATAAATTCATTTAATAAACACTACTATAAAATTAACGCGCCGAAAAGAATTCCTCAGGTATAAAATGATGAAGAAAAAGAAAACAAACGTTCTTCCATAATTATTACATTAATTATATATTAAGTAAAGATACTATATATAAATAATTTATTTGTGTTGTGTGTGTTTTTTTCTTCTTCCTTTTCTTATTACGGACTTTGGTTTATAATTCCAAATATTCAAATGAAATTTTCACATTGTTTTATTTTATACAGGTTCTCTTTTTACTTTTTTCGTGATCGCTCATATGCTTTACTTGCGGAAGAGAACTAAACATTATCTTCAAAATAGTCACTTTTCTAAAACGATTTTGAACTTAGCAGATTTTTTTCTTTGTGTACACTTATTTGCACTGTCTTCTTTGTTTTTTAGATGATTTTTTAGTTAATCTTTGTTTCAAATACTTTGCATAGTAAAACTGTGTGAAATGCATTTCTTTTCCTGTTACTTTCTGAAAATACATTATGTAAGAAAAATTTTGTAATCATGAAAAAAATCGACTGTGAGATTTTTGTGTATCTGTACGTTTTGAGATCTACTGAATTCATTTTCCCTATTTTTATGGTGTTATATGTGTGGTGTGAGTATGTGTATGAATGTGAGTGAACACGATAACATCTAAAAGCTTGGCCCGATTGAGCTGAAAGTTGGTAGGTATGTTAAAGGTCACCATCCTATGAATTGTATAGAATTTGATAGATGTGGGTCTTATAGTTCTTTTACAAGGACACAAAGAAAAATTCCTTATCATTTTAACTAATGGGCTTGAATATTTGAAGTGTGATAGCGTCTAAATGTTTTATCCGAATGAGCTAAAAATTGGTAGGTATGTTACAGGTAATCGTCACACGATTTGTTTAGTTTTGATGAGTACAGGACTTATAATTCTTTTACAGAGACACAAAAAGAAATTCTTTATCATTATTGACTATAGATTCGAGTTATTTGTAGTTATTATCGCAAAAACCGTACAGATTATACATAAGTATTTAACCCGTTAGTAGTCGCTAGTTGGTCGATTTGTCGCCCATCCTTCAGTGCTGCCAGATTTTTTTATTCAATAGCCACCAAAAATTTTTAGAAGTAGCATTTGGTTTACATAAAACGCGAATAAAATCGAAGGAACGTCGATCACATCACTTCTTAAAATTATTGGTGAGAGTTAAATAAAAAGTGCACAATCTGTAATAGGTGGCGCTGTCTATGGCGACTACTAGAAAAAGGATTTCTAGCGACTACTAACGGGTTAATCAAACTATTTATTATTATTTTTATAAAAATCATTGTGAGTATCATTTTAATGTGCGAAAGTTACTTCGTACATTCTTAGAAAAAATAATAGCAATAGCATACAAATGAAAAATATCTTGATGGGGAAAATTGGTTAGGTATCACTAATAAATAAATTTAACAAAATAAAAACTTTAGTTTTTTTTTTAAATGAATGTCTAATAATATGAAATTTTAAATCTATACAGTACCTATCCTGTATTGCTTTGCTTCGCTTCCTGCTCAGTCTGTGCATATAAAATCTGAAGCCCCCGATTAAAATAGATTATTCAGAAAATCACTTTCACTTTTTTCGTAAATCGTGTTTAGACATGCAGCGATGCAGCCCCCTGTAAAGGAATCTCAAAGCCGTCACTGGATACGAGAGGGAAAATCGGTAAGTTTTTTAGGTGGCACTGGATAATATAGATTTTCTTTTTATTTAATTATGAATTTTTTGAATATTTTTTTACGGTACTTTCATACAGTTACATAAGAAATGTTGGTAGACATTTTTTTTATTAAACTTACAATTATAAAAGAAAATTGGCAAATAAAAAAGTAAAATTAGTATTTGGTAGATGAAATAATTTGCCAAAACAGTTATTCTTTGTCAACATTAAGTCCTTACAGGTATAATCTAAATTAGTCTTAACACTTAACAGTTCATAAGTTTTTTAAAGTACTAAAACTCGCTACATAAAGTTGATTTTTTCCACATGTCCACATTTTGTCCATTGAAGAAAACGCTCGCTTAGTGGTACCGTTTTTACCAAGCGGCATAAGATGAATTCCACTAATTTTTCTGAGGTGGTGGTGGTGGTGTTAGAGGTCTAGGTCTGCACGGGCCGAAATTTTCAGGCCCGGCATGTTGGAGAGGTTTGCTTACCCGGCCCGGCTTGGTATGAAATCGAAAAATTTGGCCCAGGCCCGGCCCGATTCAAAATTATGTAAAATTACAAGAAAAAAAAAAGCCCTTCTACGAAAAAGATTTTTAGTATGTGTTTTGCAGAGGTTTTATATAGCTAAGCAATAGAATGTTCTTTAACAAATCTGTTGAATGTTTACAAGATATTTATATATAAACGGTATTTCATTATTACAGACGTACAGAAGGCACAAAGACAGACAGAAAGTTAAATCGAAAATATTAGCATTCCTCAAACAATATAGGAAGATATTTAAAATAATTAATAGTACTAAAAATACACTTTCAACCACTTCCTGTTATATACCGTAATGTATCCAAATCTTTCATGTGATCCGGTAAACAAAACTTTAATGCTAATCCAACCATATTCAATAAAAAGATGCTTTTTCACATGCTAAAATTGATGCTACTTTCATCCAGTGCCCCGGAGAAAAGAAAAAGAAGCCTTAGAGGAAAAATTACAGCGGAAGGATTTTTATAGCCTTCATACCACCTAAACACTACAAACCATAGAAAACAAAACCTTATATACAGTAACGCATCTAATTTCTCTTGTTTGTTACATGCAAAGATGAAAGGCTTTCAAAACACCCGGTTTTTTCCCCTGGGAATTTAAGGCAAAATTGGAAATTTTGAAAATTCCCCAAACTGGGAATTTTGAAATTATAAATATTTTTATAATTTTTGTATTTGTTAAACACTTTTTGTGTATAAACGATCCTTAAATTAATTTCAACTTTAACTTCTGCGTAGATTTCATTTCCCTTTCTCGCATCTTCGATGTTCATGTTCATTCCGTACACAAAGAAAATTATTAATTATACTTAATTCGTCGCTAACACTAACGGTAAGTTTCTGTCACTATATTCATTAATATTAGCATTTTTACGAACTAAATCACAAGTGGAAAGTCTATAATTTTATTTATTTATGTAAAACTTTATTTTCATAACAATTATAATATTAAAATCTGTAGTGCTTAAAAGAAAAAAAAATTGTTTTTACTGAGTACAAAAGTAGCTAATACATGTTATTTTATCTAGAATAATGTAGTAAAATTAATTGAATTTTAGGCTTATGAAATAATGTTATCTTGTGGAATTAAAAACTATATGTAAGAGGTGTCTGTGGAGAAAAATGCTTATAACAATCCTAAGTCTAATTTTTGCCAATCAACAAGCCTAAGAAAAGTAACATGCTATGATTCAAAGAACCTTTTTTTCTTAATCATATCATTATCTCTTAAGCTTACATATTTTGTAATTATATTTTATTTAGTTATATAAATATCACCATATTAAATCTAGTAAAAAGGGTTTTATATTGGAATATCTTTTCAGATGTATAAAGTATGACTTGTTTATATATGAAAATCTAATGATTTGGCTGCAGTTCCGATAAATTGAAAATAAAATGATAAATTAAAACAATGTTATAAGCTTATCTGTATATCAAAGTCTTTAAAATTGTCTTTTATATTAAGTAAACAACATATTATTTGCTTTAGAGATTTCTAATTTGTTTTTTCCCAGCAAAATTTCCAAATTTCCCAGTTTTTTCCCCAAAACTCCCGAGTTTTTTTCCCTTGGTTTTAAATCCCCGGGTTTTTCGCATCTCTAGTTACATGTACGCAAACTGGTAGTAACATGCATACTATTTTGAATTAGAAACCATGTAATATTACTTTAAATAAAATATATTAATTTCGAAACACGATTAAAATATTTGCGGAAAATCAGATCGCGAACTGTCAAGCTGATAGCCAATTAAATTGTAGTTACAGACACCTTTTAGCAAAATAAAATTTTATGTGACATACCAGACTGTAAAATTATGTAAAATAAATGACTGAAAAAGTATTTTATCATTTTCCTTTTTCTTTGATTAACGAGGAATTAAAAAAAAATATTCGGGCCGGGCTGGGCTCGGGCTTAAAATTTCCTCCCGGGCCGGCCCGAGTACACAGAAAAAATATTTAGCCCGAGCCCGGCCCGGCCCGAGCCTACAAAAAATTTTTAAGCTCGAACCCGGCCCGGCCCGAGAGCAAATTGAAAAATTCGGCCGGGGCCCGGGCCGAAAGCCCGGCCCGTGCAGACCTCTAGGCGGTGTTAGCATTAAGACCGATTTACTGTACCAGGGTCCTAGACCTTTAGAAGGATGCCCTCCGTGGGGTCTTTCTAAGGGTTCTCGCTTTTATTTACAATAGTTTTGGAGAAAACCACGGAAAGCTCCAGATGGCTAGGCCGATGAGCACGACCAGGGATTGAACCTGGCACCTCACGGCTACCAACTTCGAGGAAATAACCTCTCAGCCAACCACTTATCAACGGGAGCACCACTTCTTAATGATTCCGTCATATATTGTTTTGGATCAGGGAACCGTGCCTACCAATATACCTTAGGAAATAACACCTTAATTATTTCTTTGTGATTCGAAGAATATGAATAGCTAGAACTCCTACATAGATAGGCTGACGCATCCGCCATTTTCTGTCCAAAAGACAGGCTGACGACTTATTATTGGTGGTTTTTCGGCAATAAATTGCACGAATAATTCCAGAAAAGGACACCACCTGTTTATATTTTCGTCTAATCCAGGAAGAAGGAAAAAGTGGATTATAAATTGCAGATGTAACTCGTGGATACCCGGAGCAGGAGCACAACTTTGTAGCGCAAAATTTCCCTTATTTTCAACTTATCTCATTTTATTTTTAAAGTTCTTTGACAAATTTAATATGAATGTAATGTTTTTTTAAGATATTGCTTTTAAATTTTTTTTAAATTATTTTTAAAATTACATCTCTTTTAACGTGAAGGGTTGCAGTTCCGAGAATGTTGGCGATGTTCTTAAAATTGCCAACTTGTTTGTTTAACCACATTTCTTGCGACCATGGAAGCCTCTGCGCAAGTGCGGATTGAATGAGTCCAGTGTTAAAATAGGGGTGACTGAGAGAAAACAAGCGATAAGGGAACACCGAATAACTGGATGTTTGTCAAATAACTATCTCTCGTCCAATTTTGCATCCCTCCAAACTTTCGGACTCGGCCTCACTGCTAGTCGTAGGAAACGTGGTCGTACTATATAGCTCACTTGATCTGTATAGAAGTTTAAAGGCGATAACAACGCTAATCAGGTAACCTAGCTTTTTCTACCGCCAACACTTTCCCAGACGGGCTAGAAAATGGAAATGGCGGACACTGCGCCAGCTCTTATCATATAGGAGTCTTATGAATAGCTAAGGAAAGCGCAGGTGACGTCACGCTCAGAGCAAAATACTCTAATCAGTGCAAAACATTGGTATTTCCACCAATACAAATTGTCCTTTTGCCACTCGTGAGTGGGAAAAATTGATTAAAGGAGCGTTTGTTTGTAAACATGCCCTTTCCTTATAAACATAATCCGCGATTGTAATGAAATGCTCGCCCTCTGGTGGGCTAAGGTGAAATTACAATTAACACAAATAGCTTTCGGCTTTCGTCGAGACGCCATTGCTTGCCGATGTTTAGTTTCACATATATTTATTGAATAAAAATGAATAAATCCGGTAAAAAAGATAACACATACTGTTGCTACGGTGTAACTCCAAAGGATCAAGAAACCCAGAATTAAGCTTCCATTTATTTCCAAACTAGCCGCCTTCGGCTACCAGCTGGTTCGCGATCCCTGAAAAATCCGACTTTACGAAACTCCCGCTCGGTGGCACCTGCGGCGCCTTTTTCCCGTTTCAGGTCTAATAACAACTTATTGATATATCGTGAAAATAGCTTATTGAAATCGCAGTAAATTCCCGTGCGGTAGCGCCTTCGGCGCCCTTTTCCCTTTTCAATATCTGAAACAGCCTGTTCGCTCACCATGTTATGATATTTCAAATTTCTGACTTTAGCTAAGCGCCTGCGGCGCCTTATCCCCGTTTTAGAACTTACAACACCTTCCTCGCTCATTAGAATTTGAAATATTGAAATTTTAAAGTATTACAGTGCCATCTGGCGGTAGAAATTTCTGTAATATATTGTTCAATTCCAAATCAACAAAGCTTTCAAATGATGTATAACTTATGAAATTACTTTAATTAGTAGCTGATATACAAAAGAAAACCTAATCAGGAGACCTTAAAACGTGTAAATCAGGTGAAATCTCGAATTCCACTTTCGATAATATAAAAATGAAAGATTTAATTAGAAGCTGAATACAAAGATAATACAAACATTTTTTAAAAAGATTTGTGTCTGACTCATCTGTGGTTTTCTCCAAAACTTGCTTAATTCCGGGCTTTTTTCCGTTAAAAATTATTAGTACGAAATATGAACGAAAATCTGAATTTGAAATTCTGTAAAATATAAAAGAATAAAAATTTTCTGGTTTTTCCGTAGTTTTGTCCGAAAGTTTCGTACAGAATTTCTTTCTGGGTTTTCCATGGGTTTCTCCGAAACTCCCGTTCCTTTTCTACACCTTTGCCCCTCCCCCCCCCCTTTCCGTTCCTACTAATAATTTTACACTCGAAAATATTCGCAATCGATTTAACTTGCTTTAAAACCTAAATATACGAATTTCAAACGCTTTAACTATATATATATTTTTTTGTCTCTTTCCCCCCCTCCCTAATAATCCTATAGAGCAGTTTCATATGACGTCATAGTGACGTAGATGGAGGGCTATCAACTCCACAGGAAAATAAATAGACGCCATTTTTAGAACAGTAAGCAAATGGCAGTTGAAAACAGCTCACAGCACCATGGCAACCGCGCATAGCAACCAGTGATGGAGGGCACGCTGTCCGCGTTGCTATGCTGTTATCAGCTGTTTGCAACTGCCCTATTCTTTCAAAAATATTCACAATCGAATTATCAGGCATTAAAACCAAATACTACGAAATTTCAACGGCATATCTCAATTCAAAGTACTGCAAAATAAAAGAAAACTTTTTCTTTTCCCAATAAAAATGTAATTTTTTTGTTTATTAATATATTTTCATGAAAATTGAACAGTAGCTTTATAATATGCTGTGTAATCCGAATATTAATTTAAATGTAACATAAATGAAAATCTGAAGAATTTTGAAATTTGCAATTTTTAATCCCACTTCAAGAACATGTGATATTAATGATTTCCAGATATTTTGTTTCCATTCCAGACAGCGAAAAAATTCGTCTGCTGGTAGAATTTTTTTTTTTTTTTTTTTTTAAGCAATTAGCCGTTGAATCCCGGTCAATTTCGAGACATACATGGGTCGACATTTTAATTAATATCTCCGGAACTAATTAAAATTTTTAAATTATTTTTTCATTATGCACTCGGGCAGGCTTCTGAGCACCCGTATGTGAAACATTGTAGTTCTGCGTTCAATAGGGGCTAAACGTATAGTTGCTCAGACAGACAGACAGAGAGACAGACATCTTCTTTTATTATTATAGATGACAAATTTAAAATTTCAGTTGCTTTGGCTAATGGAAGTAAAGAATTAATCAGATGATTTGAAACTAATATTTGTTCAGCTTCAGTTAAAAATCTATTTCCGATCGAACTTTGAATTAACGGAAATATTTTTTTCCAAAAGCAATCAATTTTCCATGATATAATGGCGGAGAAATTATAGCACGAGTATTAAGTAGTAACACAAATAGAACAATAATAAATACACGTGGCTATTATATTTCCTAACAACAAAAGCTGAAAAAGCGCCATCTATCGATCATTACAAACGCGGATATGCTTTGGTAAGTTCATCCGTGGTAAGTTCATTAGCTCCTTTGCTAGGCTGACCAGATCAAAGTACCTTTATAATAGAGAAGCATTAAAAATTGCTACAATTATCAAATTATGGATGTATTTTTTCATTTCTAATAAATAAGGACTAAAAATAAAGTATTTTTGGCTAATAATTTATTTTCTACAATTTTTTAAAACTAAGAAAAATGCCTTAAAAAAAAGGGCGTCCCCATTTGTCCTCAGAAAATGGGGACGTTTGGTCAGTATATCCTTTGGGTGCGTTCAGGCTCTCGACCGATCCAGGATCGATCCAATTGGTCGTGGAGCAATGCGTCCAGTCTCATCGACCCGTCTGGATCAAAGTCCTCCAGTGCCAGTGTAATGTGTTCCATGGACCGGTCGTGGATCAAATCGTCCAAAAACTTTTTCCGAGTCATTTGATCCCACAGACTAAGGAATTCCTTAGTCTGTGTTTGATCCAAATCCATTGCTATGATTGAACCATGAAGCTACATAATTAGAGGAGGGGGAACGGTAATGGCGATAAGCACTGAAAAACGGACCTAAAGAGAAAGTGGGTGATAGGGGGCGCTCCGAACATACTAGACTCATCGTTTACACGAGAAGTGTGCGGGAAATTTAAGATTTTAATTGATATTAATTAATTTAAATTGCCCACAAAGAGATAATGGCGAAGAATTGCTTTGCTTATGTATGTAATAGCGGCTTTCGATCAGCTATCGCAAAAAATAAAGCTTTACGGAAGAAAAATCCAAGTTAATTTTCTGCTCCTAAGGTTAGCTATTCCCACTTAATTTAGAACTTTAATCTACTAATATTTAACAAATGATTTTCATTTCTAGTATTATAAGTAGTTACTCATTTAATATAAAATGCATATTTCCGTTTTTATGGACCAGTGTCGTTTCTTAAGGCCTTTAAAAATTCTCATTTTATGAATATTTGTCTTAAGAAATGTGAATATGAAAAAAAATGTAAAATAAGCATAACTTTATTATTTGTGACATATTATGCTGTTTAATCAATTTCAGAAATGAAATTTGATTTGTTAATGAATAAAAAATTTTAAATGACTTACATGTTTCGTTTCTTTATTTAGATAGATAAACAGAGAGGGGGGGAGAGGGGTTGTTTGTTCAAAAATTTCAAAAAAATGAAAAAGAATAATAAATAAATAAAGGATTTTTAGAATTAATAAAAATAAAATAAAATAATGCTTTAATGTTTTTCATCTCTTAGTGAAAATAGCTTGCTTTTAATGTCTAATTAACCATTTTAATTAATAACGATTAGCTTGTAATAAAATCAAGACAAACCATACGTTATGTACGTGTATGTGTATATGAATATATATATATATATGTATGAAATAGTATTTCAAAGTTTTGTGAAATTAAAAAAAATTTGCTTTGCCCAGAATCCACCCATGCAAAATAACGGTAAAATTGTAAAGATTGATTAAAAAAAAAAAAAAGTTTTAACATTGAAATCGGAAATTTCTTAAGTAAATTTATTACAGTGAAAAAAGGCAGTAATTTTATAAACCTTTTTGTAAATTACTGGTTTAGGGTTGGGAAAATTTACGTACACATTGAAATATAAAATATTAAGCATATTAAATATTCTCAAAAACTATTTAAAATTTTAAAACTGAAACTCTAAATGTCAGTTTTTTGGAAATATTTAAAATGATTACTAGTTTTTCATTTTTGTCCCCTGGATTTCACAATATTATAGTTTAAGAGCATACCCTTAACGATATTCAGGTATTACTTTGTTGATTCATCGTAAAATAAAATTTTTTAAATATCTGAATGATGAAATGTAATATAAATTTTGAGTATTCAAACTTAAAAATATTCAGGATGTGGTGTATGGTATTAAAACAAATTGTTTCTCTCTGTAATGAGGCTTTAAAATATAATTTGTATTTTCTTATACTGAGGAAGAAAATTTATTGATGAAAGATATCAGTATTAAAAATTTGCCATTGCCCCTACATGTTCGTTTTTTTTTTCTAGTTCCCTATTTGTATTATGAATAATATTTTTAATTTCATAAGGATGCAATTAAAACAATTTCAATTGTGTAGATTTATAAGAAATTTTGTCCTATACCGCGAAGTAAAAGTTCAGAGAAAACGGGAGGGCAACAATACCTGCTGCACGATTTTCACCAAAAGTTGATAGACCCTAATTTACGTTAAGGTGCAACTACATGTCAATTTGTATGAAATTCTCTAAAGTAGCTCTTAAGATACAGTTGGAATTATATAGACATTTTCTAAAAAAGATTAAATTCTGTTCTGGACCTCTAAAAACATGTAAATCTATCGAAAACTAGAAATCGAAAATGTTTACGAATCTAATACTTTCTTCTATTGGATATAGAATAAAGTAAAGAATATCTTTATGGCTTTAATTTCAAACAAAAACTAAAAGGCAGATTGTTTTTCTGTACTCCTTTATATTTTCAAAAAACAAGGCTGCAAAAATATATTCTGTTTTTAGCAATAGAGGAAAAAATCTCACAAAAACTTCTTCACAGCTTTATGTCTAAAGAAAAAATTGAGAAAAATATTGCATTTGTATAGCCTATATATGGACTAAAACTTGTTTAGCCATCCTGTAGAGTATTATTGTATCATTTTCAGTAGAGAACTTGGCACTTAAATAACATATATTAATTTTAAGGTATTTTATAAATACCACCAGAAATTAAAGAACAGACACACCAATTAAAGTTATAATCATGCATTAGCAATGTTTGCTCTCTGAAAAATAAAAAATATTCTTACTATCCCTAAACTTTCTCCTAGATGTGTAATGCTGTACTTAACCTTCCTACTCATTTTTATTATTGTGTTTCCTCTTTCCATAAGCTCTAAAATTATCTGTTATTGTTTTTTTGTGCCTTTTATGTTCCCCCCCCCCTTTCTCCATTGCAGTGAATTGTTGTTCGGGACCCTCACTCCGTTAGCTTCCACATCTAGGTACTGGAGGATGCGTGACGCTGTCACAGGTGCCTCCCAACCATTCCATCCGAAGAAGATCCGAAGATAGCAATGTTTTAAATTATTAAAAACGCTTAACACAATTAAAAATGCAGTTCTAACAATTTTCAACTACAGCCCATAATGCATCTGAATATTTTTGTGTATATTATTGTGAATATTTAACAGTAAATCTCTGCTATTCATACCCTGTTCCACAGAAAACATATTTTTAACCATAATAAGGTCAATTTCCTTATGTGTTGTTTAGTACAAAGGTATTAAAACAATTTTTTTTAAATATTATCTCTTTATTGAACGAAATATATTGGAATTATTTTGAATATCTTTGTACATAAATTAGTTGCGCTCTGTAACTGGAAAATTTTTAGATAAATTTATTACGAAAGCGGGTGGTAAATTTACGTAAAACGCTTTATAAATTACTATTTTATAATTATGAAAATGCACATACATATGCATTAAATTATGAGATTATTAAGTATATTATTTTTTCTCAAAAATTATTTAAAAATAAATAATTCAGAATTTCAGATTCTTTCCAAAATATTTAAAATGATTACTACTCACTAATTTCTAATTTTTCACCTTGATTCTACCTTATTATAGTTTAACAGTATATTCAAGTTATTACTTTATATATCTATATCTATATATATGTATTAAACCTATATTAAGGCCAGTTGTCTGCTCTAGAAACTTGGGCCAGGGTGGATTACTTCCTTGGGTCTTTCTAAGGGACCCTAGCCCATATTCATGCAAGTTTTGTAGAAGATAAGAAACGTCTAGGCAGACAAATGACATGGACTTGAACCATGCTCCGTGCAACTTTCCTCTATTGGCTTAAAGTTATTGGGGACTTAGTACTAGGGACTTGAGCCTAAAGAGGATGCCCTCTGTAGGGGTCTTTCTAAGTGACCCTAACCTGTATTCACGTGAGTTTCGGAGAAAACCACGTAACACTCTAAACGTCTAGTTCGACAAGTGCTTCCTGGGATCTAATCCTGCACTTCTCGGCCACTACATTTGAATGCAGAACCTCTCGGCTACTGGTGGGACCTATTAACTTAACCAAACCTCTAAAATGTTGGTATTCGGTTTAAGGTGAATTGTCTATACTAGTGACATTTACCTAAGAGGTACTAGCTCATACCATTCGCGAGTTTCGGAGAAAAACACTGAAAACTCCGAATGGCTAGGTCGACAAGCGTGACCTGAGACCGAACCCAGCACTTCCCATCGTCCAGCTTTAAGGGCAGAACTTCTCAGTTATTAGTGGAGCTGTAGGAAAGAAAATTATAATAATAATTAGTTTGCAGGGAGTATTTATTTAATAATTTTCAAGAAATATAAATATTATAATATTTCATTGCACATGTGTGGAATATATATATATATATATGTGTGTGTGTGTGTATAATTGAAAGAAAGTTTTAATTTATATAAATGAAAATTGTTTAGTGAGAGTTCAAAATGTAGATATTTAAAAACAAATTATTTCAAATGCTAAATATTAAACATTGAAAATAATTTCAAGAACAATTGATAAATATTCCTTATATACAATTCCTTGGTGGGTTTTTTCTTTTCATTTTTTCCCACTTATTATTATTATTATTATTATTTGGAAAATTTCAAATTGATTGTTCCATTCTATTATTTATTTATTTATTTAAACGAAAGACTAATTTATTATTATTATTTATTTTAGATTTCTCAAAAAAGTTTTTGCAGAATGATTTTAAAATTATCGAACTTTCGGAATCTACAACAGTATACGTTGTTGCGGATTTAATAAAAGTTTATTAACTTATTCCAAATGAAAATCCGCGATTTTTTGCGCAATCCTTCCTTAACTTTTCTTTTACCTTTCAACATTCAATAATTCGAAAGACGGAATTTCTGATACCGCCGCGTGATGGCGCTGCAAAGACCCGAGATGTCTGGGGAGAAGCGAAGGGAGAAAATTGGGGTTATTCTTAAAACATCGCGATCGCCGTCCTCTTTGCGAAATTCTAAATAGAAGGCACAAATCTGCAGTCATATCAAAAACATCCATCTCATTGGTCGATTCAGTCACGTGGTTTTTGGCGATCGATCTCTTGGCGAAAACCATAGAACGCCAGATTTGCGTACGTCATGGAATGTTTACACCACGGAACCAAACAGCTTCGCTGACAAATACGAATCCCGCTTAACTAAACCACTAAACGTATTTGGAAGGATAGTTTGTTTTGTTTTGTTTGTGTGAGCGATTTGAGAGAAATTTTTTTAATTATTCATATAAAACATATATATATTTTTTCAAGTTATTCTTCCTTTTGATTTGGATACTTTGAAATTGAATAGATTTTGTTTGATGAATAAATATCTCGCGGGTGTATTCATTATAGGATTGCTGCAACTTCATTATTGCATCTTTAAGACTACTTTTATTTGCTATATATATTTTAATCGTCTTATTATTTAATACTCACCAAAATTTATTGTAAACATATATTAAATTTATAACTTTTAAAATGAAAAATCTACATAGAAGTATTTTTTGAATAAGTTGAATGTATATCTTTTTCTTTCCTATATATATATAATCTTAAATGTGCCTGACATTAATTTAATTTTACTATATAGCTGTTGATTCGTAATAAGGCAATTCCACGGAAATGTCAACCTGAACGTCAATATTTCAAATTTAACAAAATTTTGAGTGTGATACTTACATATTTTTAAAGCTTGTAATACATATTTTAGTAGTGTGAAGTTTGAATTATATAAATTGTTCTGTAAAAAGGGGTTCGTCCATGTGCTTTCAGATTAGGATATTTAAGAAATGGACTTGCATGAAATGCTTAAGTATGTTGCTTGTTACTTGTACATGTATAATTTTAAATATTTAATTATTTTGTTAATTTAAAAGTAAAGAAAGACAGATTAGTTTTGTATTTGATTTAATTAAGGCTTTTTTATTTTGGAAAAAAAAAATGATGTAACAATTTTGTCAAAAGTTTACTCTTTAATAATCCTCTTGTAAATATTAATTTTACATATTTACTTAACGTATTTGAAGCTGGATGCTGTTAAATTAAATTAAAAAAGAAACAGATTAAGTTTAGGTTATGAATTATCGTTGTTTTATTGAAATACAGTGTAAACAGATAAAAGTAAGCTTAATCGCAAATTTATCATCTACCACTTGTATTTAATTTAATTTTCAATGCAGTATCTATAAATAAAGGTTAATTTGCAGAAAATTATGCATTAAAAAGTTTAAAAGTACTGTGCAAAGCCCTGTTTAAAATATAATCTATAATATTTATTGAATTTGTTAAAGGCAGACTATTTTGTGCTACACATGCTTTAAAAATTTTTTTGTTTGTAAAATCAACCCATGCCAAGTGTGTTTTTAATTTTAAACATTCAGGAATCATTCCTCTTTTTGAAATAAATGATAAAATGCTCTTAAAAATATATTATTTCTTTTGATTTTGAAACTTGGCCATTTTTTAGCTTAAATAAACACATTATGTTTTTTAAGAGATAGAGAAATTTTGGACTCCTCATTTTAAAGAGAATTTCATAAGATTTAATTTGATGTCTACCTTGATTATGTTAGTTAAAAAAATATTTTTATTTATTTATAAAGATAGTGTTTTGTAAACTTTTTGAAAAAAAAAAAAAAATACTAACTATAATAACTAGAACTTTTTAATAATGAATTATGACAAGTTACTGTTCATGTAAGAATATAATTATCATTACTTACATGGTAAAAGAACTCATTTTTAAAATTAGTAATCTATAAAAGGTGAATGCACGTATGGATTTTACTATAGCTGAAGTCGAAGAATCCATAGCCTAGTGTAGGGAAGGGGCCGGCACCTGGAAAACAAATAAACCCCTACACAATGCAGCTATGGAGGAGACTCCAGGTGTCAGGTTGAAAATCAACCGGCAAAGGCCTAATTTTTTTCTTTACAATATTTTGTTATTATTGTTCTTAAACTTTAAAGAAATTTATCTGTTAAGTTTAAAACAAATAATAACTGCTAAGCTTACATTGTAAAATACAGAAAAATAACTTTAAAGTAAGCTTTAAATATCAATTTATTCTTTTTAAGATATTTTGTATTTTCTTTTTCCCTCTCTGTTAATAAACACAAGGTCATAGTAAATTTCTGCATAATTTGTCACTTTGTCATATGTTTTTAAACAGTAGGTACATAGAAAGAAATTAAGTAGTTAGATAATTTAAGTACTTAAATTAAACTCTTAATAGAAAGTATTGTTAGAGTATAACACATAATTTATTTTAACATTTTTACAGTATATGTTTCATGTATAGAATTATGCAATATACTTAAGTTGTATGAAAAGTATTTTGAACATGAAGGACATTTTATACTAGATATTATTAAAAATCATTGCAAATTCAGTGTAATCATTATAGTAGATATGTACTAATTATCATACTAGTTAATTTTCAATTAAAATATTCTAATGTCTAAAATAATTAATAAGATAAGATTTTTTAGTCTTTATATATACATTTTTTTTTTCTTTCACCTTATTTACTAAGCCTAACTGTGAGTATTTTCCTGTGATTATTCTTATTTAAATGTTTATAGAATACTAATTCTTTTTTAATTTGTTAAAGCAATACTGTATATTTTTTTCTCTTACATGTAACATTTAGTATATAAAATACAAAACTTACCCGTGATTTATCTTTCAATCCAAATTTTGCTATGTCATTATTGAAAGATTCAAAATGGCTGCTGACCATAATGAATGATGAAACAGCAGTAAGATCTGTTTATTTCATTAGACCTGTTTTTAACAGTGCCAATATTTAATGTAATTGATTATTTGAGTTTGAAAGGGAGTGTGAGCTGTGAGGTAACATTTGTATCCATCACTGTATTATTATTATTATTATTTTTTTTTTTTTTTAAAGAGTATTTTAAAGCCCAAATGCATCTAATTTTTAATGTATATCGGGGATTTCATCAGAGGTAAAAACTGCATGTGAATTAATGAATGCAAGAACAGAAGAGTAAAAAAAAATCTGGATTAATGTGAATTGCTAATGATGCATAATTTTACAGCTCATTCGTATAATTTGAGTTTAATTACATTTAATTGCTTAAAAATATCTTTTTTTCACTGTCAATCACTGACATAGTTATTGCACTGCATATTGATGAAACTTTATATATATATGTACAAGTTTATTTATCTAATTCCAATTTTTCTGGTGTTTATTGTAGAAATATAATGTATTTTTGAAGCTTATCAGCAAAACAAATAATTTTGTTATCAAAATTTTTTGAAAACTCTTTTAAATCATTCTATGGTCGTGAAGGGTTTGTTGAAATTTGCTAATTTTTTGTGAAAGATGAAAGATTTTTCATTTCAAATTTGTTGTGTTTTTTTTTAAGAGTGTTTATGTTTTCGGACAAAAAATTTTAATGAATTGGCTCCACAAGACTGCACAAATTTGTTTCAATGTTAAAAATTTTATGTGAGAAAATAAAAAAACATGCAGGAAATAAAAAAACATACCACCGCTACTTTAGAATGTAGAAAAAGGGGGGGGGGGGGAAGGCTAAAAACCCCATAGGAATAGCATGGGAAGAAAAGCAAAAAAACTCACAATGTCAAGTGTGTTTAAAAAAAAAAAAAAAACAGGCTCACACCGGAAGTAATAAAAGGACAAAATTGACTAGAAAAACACATCGAAGAGCGGGAATCGGGCGGGCTGGGGCATGGGTCCTGTCGTCCAGGATTAATACGACTCGCCTAGTACTGAAGTGTTAAAAGTTTACATAAAATGTGATCACAGCGCCATCTGCTGGGCGATTCATCCCAAAATCTAATCAGCACCATTGCATGTCAGGGTCCAACTATATACCAAGTTTGGTTCAATTTCATTCATTGGTTCGTGAGATACGGTGAAAAATACGAAATTTTGCAATCACAGCGCCACCTGCTGAGCGATTAATCCCCAAATCTAATCGGCACCATGCCCCGTCAGGTTCCAACTATATACCAAGTTTGGTTGAATTTCATTCATTGGTTCGTGAGATACGGTGAAAACAAGAAATTAATTTTTTTTGTACTGTGAATTCAGCATTACACCACTACTTATGCATAGTAATATTTCCTAATATTTTTCTACATTTATGTAAACCACTGTTTCTGAATAGTTTTTTTTATATATTTTCATACTTAAAAATATATATTACTAAATGTAAATGGTATTGCTGAAAGAGTTTGCAAAGAATTAGGCTGATTGACACGATAAGAATAAGAACTTAATATAAGAGTAAATCAGCCAGCCAGGGGTCGATCCAGGTTTTAATTTTTGGGTCCCTTTTTGTGAAAAACAAAATATTTTTGTGAAATTTTTATATATTTTTGTGAAATATAAAATATTTTTGTGAAAAAAGTAAAATATTGTGTAAAATCTTCCGTTTTTACAATCACTTTATGTAATGTTTAATATCAATTTAATAGAGTTTCGTTGAGCCAAATTAAGGAATTAATTAAAAATAATACTGAAACTATGAAAACATTTAATAAAAGGATCATTTTTATAAAATAAAATCTTGTGAAGGGACTCATTTTATAAATTTGAATTTTGTGAAGGGTCCCTTTTTGTGAATTTGAATTTTGTGAAGGGTCCCCTTTTACTATGTGGAATATTGTGAAGGGACCCAAATTTTGCCTGGATCGACCCCTGCCAGCCAAATAGTTACTATTCCGGTTTGAAGGATATTCGGCCAAAACTGCTATTCGGTGCAACCCTAATATATATGTTCATTTACTTCTTTTTTAAAGGAAATCTATTTATTTTTATGTTGATACTCCCCCCCCCCCCCCCAAAAAAAAAAAAAAAAAAACTTATTTAAATTGATATACATTTTTTTTTTTTTTAAATGCTTTTTGTATATTTAGACCAATTAATTTTTTTTTCCATTTTACCTCACATTAAGTTAAAAAATATATTTAAAATGAAATTTAAGGCAGACAGATGATTAACCCCTTGGGTACATTTGACGTCTGAGACACTTTTTTTGTTTTGCAATTCTAATTACTTGAAGACATCTTAATACTACATATGTCACCAATATTTTAGAAATAAATAAATTCTTACGTAAAATGTTCTTACGTAAAATGTTCCAGAAACAATATAGCTGATACTTTTCAGCTACATATAATAACATAAATAATTAAATAAATGATTCATGCTTTTGCAATTAAATGCAATAACTTTTATGCTTAGCAGCCATTTTGAATTTTTTTAACTAAGAAAAAGAATTACATCAGCAAAATTTGGATTAAAAGATAAACCACAGGTATTTATTATCAGTACAAAAAACCCTTAACGGGTTAAAAGTTTGTGACGCCGCTACTTTATGGCTATAAGAATTTGAAATATGAGTCTTAAAAATAATGATATCAAATTTTAAGTGACACTTTGCAATTAGTTAAAATATACATAGATTTTCTTATTTGATCATTTACTTTCTACTTTTATTTATATTTATAATGCAAACGCAATATTTTTAGCTTCAAGATCAGACAGATATATAAAATACACTCACTGATGCTTTTTCATTTACATTTCAAATTCAAAATAACAGTTTTAAAAGGAATGATATAAAAATTCCAGTGGCACCTCAGTGTTATTTTAAAAGATTTGTTTTTAGATTCCATTAAAACTACTTTTGTTTTGTCTAATAAAGTATATTTACATATTGAAACAGTGCTTTTAATTTTTAAATATACTCTCAAATAATTATACTTTCACTGAGTTTGCATTATAAATTAAAATTATTTATTTCAATAAATTGATTTATCTTTTGCATCACACTATGCAAAACATAGTATATCATAGTATCCAACAGTGAAAATTTGCACAAAGAGGTAGTGTGACATAAAGAAAACATTTACACAGATTTTACTTGCAGTCTTACAATGTTATTAAGATGATTCATGTTTAAAAGAACCATATTTCAAACATTTTTTATTTCTTGAGATGTAGTCTTTTCTTTCGATACAGACTAGGTGTAATAAATTACTTAAGTAAAATTTCACAAACAAAAAAAAAAAAAAAAAAGGAAGTCCTTTTGGCTCATTCAGAAGGATAGGTTGATTTCTTTTTTCTTATCAAACAGCCGCCATTTTGAAACAATATGGCAGCTACAAATTATTAATGGACTTGGTAGAAATATTGATGTGGGTTAACTAAGCAAATCTGTTCATAAATACCTTTTATGTGATTTAGAAATTTTCCAGTAGCCAGCACTTGGAAACAAGATGATCGGCCAATTTAGCAAACAAGCATAACAAATGTATTTGGGAGATAATTCTACTGTACAGATTCAGTTTGAATTAATTCAGAATTACAAAAGTTATCACGTTGAAAAACTAAGTGGCCGCCACTTAGATAAAAATGGCACAGCAAGTTATTCAGTGAACTATTCTAACATATTTGAAATATAAGTCCACTGTCCAACATTAGTTCAAATAAATTCAGTATTTCGAAAGTTATTGCAATAAAAAATTCTCAAGTAGTCGCAACTTGGAAACAAAATTCTAAAGAAACTTACCCACCAAAATCACACATATTTGAATGATAAATCCATTTTTCAACTTTGGTTTGAAATAATCAAGTATTTCAAAAGTTATCGCGATTACAAATTTTCAAGTGGCCTCCACTAGAAAACAATATGATTGAGAGAAGTTATTTCGATACTTTTTTGTACATATTTATTTGTAGGTGGGGTTGTTATAAAAAAAGAAAATTTTCTGATGGCCACAATATACTAAGTCTAATATGTAATACAGCAAAACTAAAACTAAAGCTGGTTGAAAAACACAATGCAGCCAGAAAAGTTTTTTAGGTTGGAATTCAATTTTAATTTTTAGTACATAACTAGCGAGCTTTGCCCGCTAGCGGGTCAGTATTTTCAAATGAATCACTAACAGTAAGTTTTAGTCTTAAGAAAAGAAATTGGAAAAAAAAAAAAAACATTTATGAATGGGTAAAAAGTCGGCCCGTGTCCCCACTGCCTTCGGCAGAGCAGTCCCGTGTGCACTGCGTGTGCACAACTTAAAGGATACACGCGCTGCGTGCATATATTCCTTCCCTAACCCTTCGTGCCTCCTAAAAAAAAAAAAAAATCTGATCGGGTAAAAACTCCCACCGGGTCCCCACTGCCTCCGGCAGAGCAGACCCATGCTTGCGAGCACGTGTGAAGGTATACGTGCGCTGCGCGCACATATTCCTTCTCGAATCAAAATTTTATTCTTAAGAAAATTTTAAAAAATCATTTCTCATCGGGTAATAATTCGGACCGGGTCCCCACTGCCTGCGGCAGCAAAGTCCTTTGCACGCTGCACACACACAAGTTAAAGGACACACATGCCGCATGCGCGTATTCCTTCCCTGACACTTCATTTCCCCTAAAAAAGAAATCATTTCTGATTGGGTAAAACTCACACTGGATCCCCACTGCCTTCGGCAGCACAAACCCATGCGCGTGCACGTGTGAGGGTATACGCGCGCTGCGCGCACAAATTCCTTCTGTGATAAAATTTTTATTCTTAAGAAAAGAAAATAAAAAAATCATTTCTCATTGGTTAAAAAGTTGGACCGGCTCCCCACTGCCTTCGGCAGCGTAGTCCTGTGCACACTCAGCGTGCACAAGGTAGGGGACACACGCGCAGTGCACGCCTATTTCTTCCTCACACTTTCAGCCCCGCCTAATTAACCTACATATAACAATTTTGAACAATCTAACTCAATTAGCTGAGATGCAAAAGAAAACTGATTCAGGAGACCTCAAAACGTGTAAATCTGGTGAAAACGTTCGATAATTTTAAAGAACTTTAAAATATCTTTTGAATGATGTATTAAAAAAAATTTAATCATAATTAGAAATTGAAATATTGAAATTTGAAAATATTACAGCACTATCTGGCGGTAGAAATTTCTGTATTCCACTGTTCGATTCCAATTCTGAAAACTTTTGATAATATAAAAGAACTTTAAAATATCTTTCGAATGATGTATTAAAAATAATTTAATCATAATTAGAAATTGAAATATTGAAATTTTAAAATATTACAGTGCCATATAAGAAAACTGATTCAGTACACCTCAAAACGTGTAAATCTGGTGAAAACTTTGGATAACATTTAAAGAACTTAAAATATCTTTTGAATGATGTATTAAAAATAATTTAATCATAATTAGAAATTGAAATATTGAAATTTTAAAATATTACAGTGCCATATAAGAAAACTGATTCAGGACACCTCAAAACGTGTAAATCTGGTGAAAACTTTCGATAATATAAAAGAACTTTAAAATATCTTTCGAATGATGTATTAAAAATAATTTAATCATAATTAGAAATTGAAATTTGAAAATATTACCACACTATAAAAGAAAACAGATTCAGGAAACCTCAAAACGTGTAAATCTGGTGAAAACTTTGGCTAATATAAAAGAACTTTAAAATATCTTTCGAATGATGTATTAAAAATAATTTAATTGTAATTAGAAATTGAAATATGTGTATTAGAATAAAATTTAATTTGCAAGGTAAGTGTATTTGTGTTGCTATAGAAACTCGCATTGAAGCATTTTGAAATTTGCAATTTATATTCCTAGTAGAAAAAGCATGTGATGTTTCTTCCCGCAGACTCTCTGTGACTGGACTGGGTTACCAAGGTAACAACGGAAACGGACGACTGCAGCATTTCATTCTGGAAATCAGTACTGAACGAAGGTCGCATATTCAATTCAATGGTTTTATGGCTAAAATTAAAAAAATTATAACTCATTCAGTTTTTAAAATTTTCTCTCAATCTTTTCGGAATTGAATTATGGAAGCGAGATGTAATATACAAAAAAAAAAAAAAAAAAAAAGAAATGATTTATCTCTAAACGCTTTTGGGTTATAGAATGTTTTGTGAAAAAATCGACGTTTCGTAAAATCTAAAAATATGGATCGCTAATCCGTATTTTGTAAAAATGTTTATATGGTTCGAAAGAGGATTAAATGTCCTCTCTGAAATATACCAGTTGTTAAGAAATGGAACAGTTACTCGGTTGTACAGGGCGTTTAAAAAAAAAACGATCGAGAAAGAGAAAATTTCGACCCTTTTTAATTTTTTTTTTTAAATACAAAAAATCTGTATTTTTTTAAAAAAAATTGTGCCGTAAGAATCGGTAATAAATGCTTTTTCTCGTGGTGCAGGTGTATTTTCAATATTTCCAACAGATCGGCAGCGATCGCTTTACAAAAACCCACGAAATTTCCTCTTCCTCCTTCTTCTTTTGAGGTAAGCGGTCCCGGTCGAAAATGATGATCGCATGCCATTTTGAATTGTTTTTTTTGTTAGACATGGGTCGACATTTTAATTACTATCTCCGCTAATTAGGGTAGCATCGTTTACCAAATTAGATAACGTACATCTGCGATAAATTCTCTGTCCGACGGTTCCTGTCCGAAGTCTGTGCGACCATTAGCGGCGGAGCCTTAGCTGTTTCAAGCCGTTTCTCACAGACAGACACACACATGTACAGATTTTAATAATATAAGAGATGTATGTTAAAAATGAAGTGTAGCTTGAAAATTTTCAACAAATCTACTTTTTTTTTTTTTGGAAGGAGGAGGATGGCAATTAAATCAATTCAACCCTTCCCACTCTCCTTGGCTTAGACCTTGCCAAAAGCTCAACCCATCGATCATTATGGTAGAATTGTATCTTAGCATGTATAAGAGAATCAGTAACTGTTGAGATTTTCAGAAATTCAGTTATTAACCAAAATCATTGAAAAATATTTGTTATTTTTGGTAGGCACTGCATTGTACTTACACCTAGAAATTCCATTTTTATTTGGGACTCACCCACTGATAGCTTGTCTCCTGACCACCTTAGGGGGGGTGTCTCAGACCATCGGCAATTACCCATAGTGTAGCACGAGCGTGATGTAAAATCCATGCAATGATATATTGTATTCTAAAGTGTGGTGGCAAGAAGTCTCATGTAAAAAGGCGAAAGTCTTTTCAAGCACATTTCCACTGCATTTTTGAATATAAAAATTGAGGAAAAAACCTAAAATTCCATACAAAAAGCATGGGATGAAAATAAAAATACACTACGTTAAGGCCGGGAAAAAAAAAAAAAAGGTTAACACCAGAAGGAATAAAAGGAAAAAATTAAGTAGAAAAAGTCATTCAAGAACAGAAAGGGATTTGGGTTAAGGCATTAAACCTTTTGTCGAGGATTTAATATGACTCGTGTAGTATGTAGTAATAAATTTTCTTTGGGATAATGTTAACATGTGCCAAATTGACAGGAAAATCCTAATATTAGAATTTTGCTAAAAACTGTTTAGGGTCAAACAGAAAAGAATTGGAGGATATGCATATCAGTGGCGGCTCGTGAATTGAACATAGATAAGTGCTGAAGAATAACATTAAAGTAGTTATGCATAACTTTAACGAAAAGTACCCATTTTATTTAAATGTAAATTCATACTTTATAAATGAGTACAGTGTAAAATATTAGATGAAGTGCTTCTTCACCTATTTTCGATCCACGAGCTGCCGCTGATGTATATCGGATTAAATATAATTCCCCCTCATTTAAGGGACATCATAATATGTAAACTATATATATTGTATATATTAATAAATACAAGTGAATTCGAAGGCAGATGATGGATATTTGTATGTGCTGAATTACTTTGTAAACAAAGAGGCAGGTTCCAGTCCATGACAGCTCATATAAAATTATTTTATTTATTTTTAAATGAATAAAGTGAATTTGATGGGAAACAGATATTTGTGTATGTCAAACTATTTGGTAAACAAAGAAACAGGTTCCAGTTCAGGACTGTATATATAATTTTTTATGAATATGAACGAATTTAAAGATAGGTGATACCTATTTGCAGGTGTTGAACTATTTGGTAAACAAAGAGACATTTTCCAGTTCATGACTGTTCATATAATTAATTACTTTCTTCTACGTTCAATTGAGGAAAGTATTGTATTTGTAAAAAAAATTTAACGTCAAGTTTTCAATGGACTAGAACACAATTTGATCATTTTTAGAAAATGTGCGTGGCAAAATATTATGGCAAATGTATCTCAGGAACTATTGCTCAGAATTTCATAAAATTTTATATGTAGTTGCACCTTGGCATAAATTAGTGCCTATCAACTTTTGGTGAAAATCATCCAGCAGGTGGCATTGCCATCCCACTTTATTTCAGATATAACAACTACAGTAGGATCTTCATTAATTTGTATTAATATTAGAAGAGAAAACAAAAAGAACAATCAGTTTCACTAACTTATCTTATTTGAATTATTAAAATGTAAATAACATTTAAAGGCTAAGCTTTACTATAAGGCACCCATTGGCGATTTGTGACACTGTGATGCGATTCAGTGTATCGACACTTTTTAATGTATCGTAACTTTGATTAACCATTTCGGAACTTTGTCTTTCTTTTTGCACCGACCATGTTTATTGTAATGCGGCCTAGCTGAATGATTTTTTTTTTTAATGTGTTTTTGAGATTTAAAAATTATTTTTTCGAGTGTATTTTATTATTATTATTTAGAGAAAAATTAGTGCATGGTAGTAATTAATGCAGTACAGATGTTCATGCATTTTCTGATGCATGCACCACATATTAGGGGTATTTAGTGATTTTTTTTTGGTTTTAATATCGGGATCCTAAATTCTGCAGTACATATTTTTATGCATTTTCTGGTTCATGTGTTACGAATTAAGGATATCAAGTGATTTTTTTTTTTTTTTTTTAATATCGGGATACTGACCGCTGCAGTACAGATTTTTTATACATTTTCCAATTCATGCGTTTATGAGTTAGGGGTATCCATCCAGTGATGTTATTTATTTATTGCGATTGTTTCTATACAGATTTTTATTTTCATACATTTTCAGATTCATGCAAGGATGTAATTTTGAAAATTTGTGGAAAATATCTTCAATTTATACATAAATCATAACATTGAATTTTATGTGCTAAAGCTTGAAAGCCCTCTGATATATTTATTTATTTTTTGTGGTGAAGTAGCTCAAATTTCTATTAATTACTGTTTATTTTATTTTATTAATCTTAAATAGGATACATTTTTTTCAGTGAATTTCAGAACAAGCACCAGAGTGAAACAATAATTTACTTTATTTAAAATGCATTTTTGATGTTTTGTAATGATTCAGAGTAACGATCAGGGTTGGGTTTCTTCCGGAAGAAACTATAAAAAACCAGAAGAAACCAACCAAAAGACAAAACAGATGTTCAAAATTAAAATTTATGAACTATATAAACTCAAAGCATAAATATAATGCCAAATCTAAACTATAATTCAATTGATATTAAAAATATCTTTAGAAAAATAAGTTATTTGATAACAAACACTAAATATACACAGGTGATGGGTTTTTACCTTTCAATGCTAATATTTTTAGAACTTTTTGCATACATACTATCTCATAATATTATTATACGTTCACACAGTACAAGTGATAGTAATTATTGAATTTTTAGCCATAATATTTACACTTTTTTTTTTTTTTTAAGGGCACAATTTTTTGTATAAACTCGAAGCTGGTACCCAATGAATCAATAAGTAAGATACCTACTTTTAAACTGTCCTGCAAGCTCTCTAGGATAAAAAAAGAAAAAGAAAAAAAATCCATAGTTTGTATTTATCTATTTTAAGTTGAAAAATAAAGTGCAGTATTGAACTACGAAAAAGTGTTTCATTTGTTTTACAGGCAACTCCCTCTAACGATCAAAAGTTTTGTCCAGAGGTTGTGCAGATAATAGAAATTTGCAAATTAGAGATCATTGTCTTTGTTTACAGTTTTCTTTTACCGATACAAAGTCAGTCATTATTAATTAAATAGACATCAAATGGAAAGAGGATTTTTAATAATTTTTAGAATAAATATTTCTTTAATATTAATAAAACTAATCTATCACATTCATATATGATGGTAAATAATTTAAGCATATTCAAATAATAGGTAAATACAAAATGTAAACAAACATATTTAAAAAATACAAAACAAAATATTTTTGAAAGTCTGGAAATAATATTCATTGTTGATTAATTTTGTTAAACATTCATGTAATAGTGGTTCATTTCCAGCGCTAGTCTGTATGAATTGCAGGATAATAAATATAAGAATGGTTAATCCCCCCCCCGCCCCCTTTCCCATTTGTGTTTCAAAGTAAGGATTATGCTAAAAGTCTGATAAAAATATAATTATAAGATAAGAAAAAAACTTTTTACATACCATGTTTTTAATTTTTCTGATAAGTCATTAATAAAATATGCGAGGCTAAAAAATAATATTTTATCAATATTTAAGCATGCGGAATCACTTCAGTGAAATAATAATAATAGTGAAAAAAAAAAGTTGGTTTTAAAAATAAAATATTACTCTTTTTAGAACAACGTATATTAGCACTTATCAATGTGAAAAAATTTCAAAATTGATAAAGACGTCAATTTTTGTGAAATGCATAATTTAACTTTTTATAATTTTTTCACATTCACATTGAATTAAATGTATTTATTTTTATGTTGAAAGAAAATGAACTCGTAAATTTTTTTTGGCAACAATTAAATTATAGCTAATTTTTAATGGCTATTTTATTGCTATTAAGAGCTGATTATTTTCATATTTTAATTAATTAAAAGAAAACTATTCAAAAATCTGACTTCGTAGTATTGTGTTGTCACCGGGTTCTGAGTTACTGTGAAAGTTTCAATGTCTAGCTAGTAGGGAAATTATTTAAAAATAGATTGCAAGATTTGTACCGAACAAACAAACAAGAATCGAAGTTAATAAAAACATGGTAATGAAAAGTAAAAATGTGAGAAATGTAATTTTTTTTAAAAATATGAGATCTAAATTTCTTTTAGATTAAAAAATCAATTACAGATTAGAAGGATTTGCAGATTATAAATCTGCAGATTAAAGGGAGTTGACTGTACTGTATGTGACTATAAGGAAAATAAAGTTTTTGATGACATTTTGTAATACAGTAAAAGTAATTATTGCATACTGGTATTTTAATTAACTGGATTACGTTAAGAGCTGTTTGATCAGAAAGTATAAGCAAGTGATCCAAATTATTATTTATTACCAGTTAAAGAAACAAAATTGTCTAAATTATAAAACTTTATATTGTTTAAATTGAAATTGATTATTTTACCGAATTTTGAGTATTTTGGAACGTGATCATCAGATACCTAGGCTCATTAGCTCATTTTGATTAAAAAAAACCTCATAATTATTAACTAAATAGGTTATTAAATTTGTATAGGTACAGTAAGACCCCGCTTAACGCGGGGGATACATTCCATCAAGTAGAGCGTAATGCTAAACAGCGCGTGTACAATTTCAGGTAATCCCCATACTGCTGCGAGCAATTTCGGGGAATCCACAGGGGAAATAAAAGAGCGCTAAAGTGAAACAGCGTTAAGAGGGGTCTTACTGTATATTTAAAGTCACTTAAACTTGTTTATAAGATCAACGCATCCATTGTATCTTACAAATCTGCAATTTATAGGATAAATTTTTAAGAAAAACAGTTTCTTCCACTTGGAAGAAACCTATTTCTTCCGGCCGGTTTTTTCCACCTTTGAAGAAACTTGCCAACCCTGGTAACGATTCACGATTTTTTTCTTACTAGATAAGTAAAATAATCATTTATTTCCTAAAATTTTGTTTTAAATGTTCCATAATGATGAAAAGTATTGTTTCATGACATTTTTATTTAATTCACGACATTGTGAAACGATTCACAGTACTGACTCACAAACAAAATCAAAACACTATCATACCGCTTGATCAAAACATCGGCAACAGCAATAAGCAATGGGTGCCTTATAGTAAAGCTGTTCCCATTTAAATCTAGCAAGTTCAACTTATTCATATGTCTATGCAATCGTACTACATGTAATATAATGGGAACCACTGCATAATGGTCAAAATGAATATATCTAAATTTTATGCAAATTGAGCAAGATCAACACCATTTTTAAAAATAAAGTTAGAACCAATAAAGTAGACTAACCAGTTTTCCATTGTTATATATATAGATGTATAAAATATTACAATAGTAATTATTCATGAGGTTACAGTAATCACACTCATAACAGGAACTGGGCATTTTAAAATTAGTGGAATTAAATAATTTACCTTTCTTTAGATATTTAAAATCTGTGTGAGAAGTAGTTAAAAAAAAAAAATGCTTACAAATAAATTACAGATTTCAAAAGTTGTACTTCTTTCAAATTTAAACAACTACCTGGATTGGTTTATACCCTCCCTCTCAGTATGTTTAAAAAGAGAGAGAGAGAGGAATACAGAAAGTTTACGTAAATAGGAATTTATACCAAGGACTATTTGTAAAAAACTACAGATGTATAATTACAAAACTAAATCAATATTTTACACAATTCATATAAGAAAGATATAAATTAGCTAAAAATATTTATTACTTCACTTTTTTTTTCCTGAAAAAATTTACATTACGGTGCAACAGATTTTGTTTACTTTGTGGAAATACTGAAAACTAACACTATCACATCGGATTGCAGTTTTCTTTCCTCCCCCCCCCAAATACGATAAAAAAATAAATGAAAATCATTTTACATTTTTAAATTTAACCATGGATAAGTTTAATAAGACAATTGAGGCATTGACAATGAAAATAAGGAAAGTGCCAAAAATTAAATTTTACAGGAGAAGCAACAGAAGTTTTGATGGTCCAATATCAAAATGAATAATCACGCTCTTGACTACAAATGGTTTATTGAAGCAAAAGACATAACAGGTAAGTGTGAAAAGAAAAAAAAAATATTTTAATTATTAGAAAAATTCCGGCAACGACTGAAACTAAATGAAGCTCGTTAGGCACTTGCCTCTTTTTCGATGCTATTGGCGTTGGAACATAGATTATTTTCAGTGAAAAAACGGAGTTTCGCAAATTTTGGCACTTACCTCATTTTCATTTTCAACGCCTCAATTAGAAAATTAATAAATACAAAAAAGGGAATCTGAATAATTTCAGAAACTGGGCAAAGTTTATATTTAATTTACTTTAATATATATTCTGCAATATATTATTTTTAAATAAACGTTAAAATAATGCTGGAATTATAAATAACTAAATAAATCCAGTGTTCATTATTAATTAGTTTACATATTTATGGATACATAATTACTTTTATATAGAGAGATACACATATTTTAATATGCCATAAATTTAATATTTAATATACGTTCTTCAGACAAAATATATTTTTACTGTTTTTAATACACAATCATTTAGTCATCTCTTCAATATATTTTACTGCTTTTAATATAGATTCATTTAGTCATTTCTTATTACATTTATAACATAAATGTTATTTTTCAGGAGATACGAAAGCAAACACAAGCCTGGTTGCGTATCTAGTAAAAACATGTTTGTAAACAAACTAAAATATCTGGCGTTCTATGGTTTTCGCCAAGAGATCGATCGCCAAAAACCACGTGACTGAATCGACCAATGAGATGGATGTATTTGATATGACTGCAGATTTGTGCCTTCTATTTAGAATTTCGCGTCCTCTTTATAGGTTCATGGATTGAACATTGGTTATTGCTCTGGTTACGCCATCTATCGGTCATTACAAACACGAATATGCATTCAAGCATATATATATATATTTTTTGATAAATAACCAAAATGTCCATGCAATGGACTGAAATATACAATAATGCAAATTAAAATTCATCGAATATTATTTAAATTTAATAAAATAAAATTTTAAAACGCTCCCTGCTAACATTTGTTTTAATTTTGAGTTCAACAAAATATTTTAATTAGTTTGTGAATTACTTTGGGAATTTATCGATCAGTTAATTTTTATGAAACATTTTCATGTTTGAATACTAAATATTTGCATTAAATTTCAACATTCAAACATAAAAATAATTAACAATATTTAAAAATCAGCATTTAATTTGTATTTAAATAATAATAATATTAATAAAAAAAAAACCCATAAATATATTAAACATTTAAAATATTATTGATTGAAATCAGAATTAATTGAATTTAACAAACCAATTTAATGAATATTTGAATCAAATGAATGATAATTCAAAAAACTGTTATAAAAATCTTTTTTTTTTTTTGTAATCATTAATTTAAATTTAATAATTTTTTGACAATGTGTAATAGTTTTATATTTCTTACTTCAGATCATAATAAAACTTGAACCTACTTCTTATTTACACGAAATATTTGAATGCTTAATATTTGATTTAAATTTGAGCATTCCAACTTAAAAATATTTAACAAAAATTAGCTTGATAATAAATCCACAAAATAAAACTTAAAATTGTTTACAGTAAATCATTAAAATACAATAATGCATAATTGAGGGAAATAATAATAATAAAAAAAATTGCTGGAAATTTTTTTAAAATTAAAATTTTATTGTTAGTATTTTTTTTTTTTTTTTTTGAACAATTTTCAAAAAAGAATTATATTATTAATATTATCCGCGTTTGTAATGATCGATAGACGGCGCTTTGTGAACACTGCAGTTGTTAGTAAACATAGCCACGTCTGTTCCATTAGTGTTCTTTTTGTTATTCTACTTAATATTCGTACTATAATTTCTCCGCCATTACATTATGGAAAATTGATTGCTTTTGGAAAAAATACTTCAGTTTTTTCAAAGTTCGATCGGAAGTAGATTTTTAACTGAAGTTGAACAAATATTAGTTTCAAATCATCTGATTAATTCTTTACTTCCATTAGACGAAGCAACTGAAATTTTAAATTTGTCATTTGGAAATAAATGGAAGCTCAATTCTGGATTTCTTGATCCTTTGGAGTTACACTGTGGCACACAAAAGTATGTGTTATCTTTTTTACCGTATTTATTCATTTTTATTCAATAAATATATGTGAAACTAAATATCGGCATGCAATGGCGGCTGTATGGAATTCGAATTAAACCATGTTTATTGTAATTTCACCTTAGCCCACCAGAGGGCGAGCATTTCATTACAATCGCGGATTGTATTTCAGTGCATGTAACCAACTATGCAGAATACAAAATAAATAAATAAATAAATAAAAATAAAAAGTTATGCATCTATCTTTTTTTTATTATTCATAGTTTAATTACATTTTTAATTAATGAATTAAATTTTTCTTTAATTAATTTAACTTTTTATAGCTAATTTCAAACTAAGCCTACAGATGGCAGCACTGATTTTGATCCAATAAAAGGATCGGAGTCGTTCAGCCTCTGCTTTCGACCGGTCGTGGATCAAATGTCTCAGGGCCCAGTTGGATCGTTCGAAGTATTCCAGAGGCTGGAACAAAGCACGTACAATAGTAAGCAGCTCAACTCCTATGGAAATAGATGTCCTCCCAATGTCGGCCATTACGGGCGGCAAATGTAAACAAACGATGTCTCACTTTATGGTTACCGGAAAAAATTTGGCGCAGCGACTTGGCGTATTCGGTTAAAGAAATCTATGCAACCCTACAGTGTTGTGTTTTGCAGCGGGATGTTTAGAAGATAGAAGAATATATTATATTGGCTCTCGCTAGTTTGGTTCGGAATTCTAAAAAAAAAAAAAAAAAATACGATTAAAAGATAAGTATTTCTGTTTATTTTGAACTTTTTTTTTTCAATTTATGCTGTTTATATAATTTTTTTCAGTGCTGATTTACTTTTCTTCTTTTTAGAACAATATTTTGGCAAGAACAGTATGATGAAAAGCTAAGTATATTCGATTATTTTACACTTGTTTTTATTTAACGTTACACTATTCTTATGTAAACTTTAACTGCTAATTTACTTTGCTTTTTTTCAGGATCAGTTTTTGATTTAAGTAAGAATGTTTTTGAGAAAAAACGAATGTTTTCTGTCTTCTCTGTACTTCGTCGTCTCCACTATTGCTGTGTTTTCGTAAAGGCCTGAAAAGGTGAGTGCTTTTTATAAGCTTAAATAAGGTTTTATTGTATAAATAATAATTTGATTAATAAAAAGTACGATTTCATTTTAATCACTGTCAATAAAGAAAATGTTAATTACATTAGTTATGTACAGTTTGCAAATGCAACAAAGTAAATCTGTTGTTGACTATCATTGCAGTGTTATATATTGGATATTGAGAGTAATATATATATATATATATATATATATAAAATAAAGTTATTTCATGCTATACCCAAAATCTTTAAAAAGAAAAACAAAATTCTGAGTTAGGTTCAGTAAATAATGTTGTCAGTTAAAAGTGAAGAATAAAACTTAACCCCAAAACACCCTACTACTCCCTTTAAAGAGACTATTCAATACTAGTTTTCCATGATCAGCATGATAGACAAATACACAGACAATTGTAATTTTAAAAATAATTTATGATGTTTACTTGTCATTATGTACTTAAACATAGAAATATTTTATTTTACTTAACATTTCTAATCTAGGTAAAATACCAATAAATATAAATTAAATGTTTTTAACAAATTATGTCAATAAGACTTTTCAGGGCATAGCTTTTATTTAATATTTTACTTACAATATCAACTTGTTATTTATTTTATTTTTTATCCAGGGGTTTTAAAAATTAAATTTATGTTTAATGATTTGATAATTTTGTAAACATATTAATTAATTGATAATTGGAATTGTAGATGAAAAAAGTACAAAATTAAATTTTACTTCCAATCCAAATATATATATATTTATATTTTTTTATCACAAAAGTAATGCATATAGTAATGTGTGTATATACTGTATATATATTTATAACCAATTTGGTAAACATGCAAAAACTTTAACAGAAATAATAAAAATCTCAAGTGACTCCACTCGACTTTCTGAGCATAAATAATTCACTGTTTTTAAATAAAGTAAGAGAAGTCGTTAAGAGAAAATTATTAAAGCTATTTAATTAGTTTTCCCAAATAGCATGTTGCTTAATGGAATGTTATGTATCTAAATTCTTTTGTACGTCTCTGGAAATGAAATATTGGTACTAGATTCACCAAAATCGATACAGTTCATGTGACATAAACCTATAACATGTATATAAATTTAAAGCTCAATTGAATGAGGCATAAAAATGCCTCAGACAGTGCTTAAAATAATTTGAGACCATAGGCCATAATGTTAAAGAAATTTTGTTGTGTCTGTAAAATATATAAAGTGCAAAATTCACCAAAATAAATTTTACAGTTTGTTCGACGGTGACCTATACAATTTATATAAATTTTCAGTTAAATCGAATAAGGTATTCAGACGCTATCACACTTTAAGTAATTTGAGCTCATAAACCATAATGATAAATAATTTTTCTTTGTGTCCTTGTAAAAAAGTATGAGCTAGATTCTCCAAGAAGTGTATACTGGTGCTACAGTAACCTATAACATACTTACCAACTTTTAGCTCATTCAAGCAAAGTGTTTAGATGATATCATGTTCACTCATGTGCATACATATACGTACATCATCATAAAAATTGCAAAAATGAACTCATGGGAGTTCAAAACATATAGATATACCAACATCTCAAATTTTTATCATGATTACAAAATTACAATTTACTTTCCTTACGTATGTATGTTCGGAAAGTTAAAAATTGCAGGAAAGAAATGTAAACCATTTAATTTTATTATGCTTAATAACAAGTTTTAAAAGATATTTATGACTATGAGAGATTAAATGACAACGTAACTGAAAGCACTGGGGGAAAGGGGGGGGGATTAAAATTGAAATTATTAAATATCACTTTTCCATCCACTCTGTGAAAAAGGCAAATATATTTATTTATTTTTTAAATATTGTCAATTTTGATGATTTTATGTCTATTTTGAAATATATAAATTGATTATGTATGTACATTAATAAAGGATTTTTTATATATATATATGGAAAGAATAAAGACAATTTTTAATTTACAATTCGCAAATAATTAATTGTGGACAAAAGTGAATAAAATGGTATTTTATCCGCGACGATTTTTAACCAGGGTTTTTTTTCTAGAGGTTTGAATGTTCCAAAGAAATTCAGAAGTAAATAAGATTATCTGAATTTATATTATGAAGAGTGAATTTTAATGAAACCTTTTCAAGCAATAGTGACTGGTTAGTTTACAAGATAAAACTAATAATTATAACATAAACTAAGCTTAAACTGTTTTGCATCGTTATAAAAAACCATCGCACAGCTGGCGGTTAAAATAAAAAATAATAAGTACAAAATTAAAGTAATAAATACAAAATTTTGAATAAACACCATAAAATGCAAAAACTCGCAACAATTGTTTTGGGTCAAAAGAAGACATAACCCTTCGTAAGGCGAATAAAATAGGCAAACAACCTTTCTTTTTATGGTGTTTATTCAAAATTTTGTACTTATTATTTTACATGGTGTGTAGTTATCAAATACTGTTAATAAAAAATTAGTGGGTTATAACTGAAGTAAATTAGTTCCAGCTGCTGCAGTATTTTTTACAGTTAAAATTCAGTATCTTGTAATTTGTACTAATGTTTCACAAAAATCTTTAAATTTGTCAATCTGTTAAATAAAGTGACAGCGTAGTTAAAATTTAATTACACACTTACAGTACTTGGATAAAACCAGAACTAAGCTTGTATTTTTACTTTTTTTTTTTTTCTCTCTTTTTACGAAAACTAATTTAATTATCTCTTATTTGATTTATGCTAATTTAAACTTATATCAGGGCAACAATACAAGCGCAGCTTATATTACAGTATTTTGTTTGAGACTCAAACACTGTCACTATTTCTTGGAAATAGTAAAATTGTAATTTTAGTTGATGAGCAATTTCTGTTATCTTTTCACATATTTTTTTTCTTTTCTTTCTAGGAAGTTCACAGTGTAAAGTAGCTCATTTGAAGTTAATTTATGTAAGCTTTATTTGAGACTGGTTGTAAATAATATTATGAATATTTTTCTTGTAATTAATACTGTAAGTATTTTAATGTGAACATTTTTATTGTAATTAATATTCTAAGTACTTTTATTGTAAATAAAATCTTTTTCATTTGAACAATTTCATTTGATGCTTTCTACATTTAAAGTTGAAAACAGGTTCTCAGATTTCTACATAATCTTCATTTTTAATTATTAAAAAAGAAAAAGAAGGGGGGGGGGGAGTTAAATATGAAATTTTTTGCAAAATGAATTACATGATTTTTACACATGTTAATATGTAAGGAGAATTCAACTATGAAAAAATAACTTATTTCGTCAAAAATTTGCAGAAAACAAAAATAGTTGGTGCATTGAAAGTGTTAGCATCATTTTAATAATTATAAATAAAAATTATTTCATTACATAAACTACAAAAGGTTAAGAAGAAGAGTGTCTGAGGTGAGATGAATATATTTTTTATTTTTTTTTTTATCTTTAAAAAAAGTTGTTTAAAAGTAATAAATATGCTTTGAAATCAAATATTGTTAATTGTAAAATTTCCCAATAATTTTTTGTGATGAAATAACACCACAGCTCCTCATCAGGTGAAGAAAAAGAAATACAACATTAAAAAGATAATTTTCTTTAAAAAACTACATAAGACTAAAGAGAAAAGTAATTAGTATCTGTAATAGTTAAAAGTAATAAATTTGATAATCCAATACCTTAAAATGGAAAAATTCACAATAATTGTTTTGAGTTGAAGCAATGTTACAATGCTTCATATAGTATAAAAAGTAGGTTCAAATATAGCAACAAAAGAAAAAAAGGAAGAAGAAATATACAAATTACACACGACTTAAGACAAGAGTGATTAAGGTGAGTATAGTTAAAAATATGTTAAAGAAACTAATGTAGTAACATAATTGGAAAAAAGACATAAAGCCTGATGTGTGTGTGTAATAATACATATATATTAGAAAAAAAACCCAAATGGATTAGGTGTTTTTTTTTTTCCACATATTTCTCCACATAGAACCTGAAAAAAAAAAGAATTATTTTATTTATTTATTATTATTATTATTATTTTTTTTTTTTTTAAAAGAAAATGTGGTCTTTTTTTTTTTTTTTTCTGGAAGTTTTTAAAGGAGAAAAGGGAAAGGGTTCTTTCAGATTTTTTTTTTTTTTTTTTTTTAAGAATTATATGAGAGTACCTATAGGATGTTTTAAAATTAAACATTTATTTTTCTTCTGGCTATATGTTTACATATTTTTGAATAACTTTAATTTTTAAGAGATAGCTAAAATTTTTATTCAAAACTTTAAAAATTTTAGTACTTTCATATTAACTGTATGCCAGTGATTAATGATCATTATGAATTGAAATGAAATGACCAATGAATTAGTTTGGTCAAATTATTTAAAAGTGTCATTCAGTGTTTATAGAAATCTATATTTATTGTATCGAAACCTGCGTCATCGTATAACGATCTTTATTAATATCCATTCATGTCAGACAGTTAAGAATTATTACATGAAAAGTTAAATGAAAAATTGATATCCATAAAATTAAGCAGCAAATCTTTATAAGTTAAATGTATCAAAGCTGATGAAGTGGTAGCCTAGTTGATGGGGCATTTCTGTCTCTGACTGGAAAACGGTCATCAACAGAGTTCATAGCTCTAAACATTAATGTAGCATGTTCTATAGTAAATATATCTTAGAACAAATATATCATGGGGAACACAGCAGATATCTATTATACTAGCTAGTTTTTGGTTGTAACATTATTGCCCTAAGCATCTGAATATAATGAGTATTCTTACAAATGTAAGATTTGGCAACACTCAAAATAAATCTCATTTTGCATGTAAACTGTTTATTTTATAAGTAATTAGCAAAACAAACTATTTTATTTAATACTCAAAATCAATTAAGTTTCAATACCTTAGTATTTTAATTTATTTTATCAAATTCTTACAAAAGTGAACTAGTTTCTAAAGGTGGAATCTGCTCAGTTCTCCATTATGTATTTATCATAAATTTTTAATACAAAGCATATTACAGTCATGTTAAGAGAATTTTGATTGTTTGAAAGCAGTGACAGAGTGAAATGCCCCATCTATTACGCTACCCGCAGTTTAATTCAATATATTTATATAATCCTAATTTTTTAATTGATTTTAAACCGAAAAATGAGTAAAATTGAGGGGGTTTTAGAAAAAAAAAAAAAAAAACCATAGGGTACAACCCAGCCAAATCTTAAAATTTCACAATTGCTTCAGTTTGAAGTTACAACACAAGCACAACCCTTTATCAGATGAAAAAATGTGAGTACAAGTCTTTAATAAAAATATTAAAATACGTAATATGCAGAATGCTAAAGGAAAAAAAATGGAAGTGTGTTTTAGATAATGCTTAAGAAACTTTTAAAGAAACAATTTAATTATTTAATGTAATGAGGATAATTAAAAAAAAAAAAAAGTGCATTTTGATACTTATAAATCAAGATGCACTTTTTAAAAGATAAACCAGAGCATGTTCGTTCTTGATTTTTATTTCCTATGTCTTTTGTAATCTTTTAAATGAAAACTTTTTTTTTTTCCCCTAAAAGAAAACAGAATTACATTACATTAGTTAGAAAAAGCTAAAAGAAAAGAATGATTAATGTGTGTAAAAATTAGAAATTATGTATATAATTAGATATGAGGAGAAAAAATTCAAATAATGTTTGATCTTTCGGATACAATTTTTCAGAATACCCAAAAAACTAATAAGTTAAAAAATAACTAAACTTAAACCCTAATTATCATTTGTTTAGATGTATTGCTAGTTACTAGGCACATATGTAAACATATCTTGAAAGGCATGTTGACGTAATATTTTATGTTCAGTAAAATGTTTATGTTAAGTAAAATCACTAAATCATATACATTTCTTTTTCTTTTTCAATTTTTTTATTATTATTATTATTTATTTATTTATTTATTGAGAAAACAATGTTTGAGTGTTTGCTCCTCATATCAGGAAAATTGAAAAAAAAAAAAAAAAAAAGTATTTAAAATTCTCTCTCTCACTACGTATATGTGTTAATTAAGGGATAGTCTGTGTTAAGAAAAAGTAACTTCACTCAATAACTAGTATGTTGTGGCCACAACATGACTTTCTTCTATATTTTCCTATACAAATTCACTCAGTAAAAATAATTTGTTAAAATTATTATTTAAAAAGAATTATCTTACATGATAATGCAGGCGATTTCCATATTAGAGAAGAAGAATAACACTAAATATTTAAAAAAAAAGTCCATTTTATTCTCAATAAAAAAAAAAATTAAAAAAAAAAAATAGGATTCTTTTTTTTTTTCTTAATTTTTTTTTCAATTACGATTATTTTCTGGGTTTTTTTTCGTTAAAAGTAAAAAAAATCGATTACTTTGTTTTAAATTATCACATATTTATTGTTCAACCATTCGTTTTAAAGGTATTGACGAGACCTTTCGAAAGATACCCATCTTTGAAATTTACCCTACCCCGTGGGGTACTTCCCCCCAGGGGGGGGGGGGAAGCGATGCCTCCAAATGCACAATTTTTTTTTCCTAATTAGCTACTACTATCATTAATAATTCGTATTAATTTTACAATCACAGGTTAAGAATAACTCTCATTATGTACATTTATACGAAATTTTGTCCTATACTGCAATGTTAAAAATTTAGAAAAAATACTATCACAGCGCCTCCTATTGTGCGATTGATCCCCAAATCTAATCAGCACCAGTTTATGGCAGGGGCCAACTAAATACAGAGTTTGGTTAGTTTTTTTTTTTTTTTTTTTTTTTTTTTTTAATTACGATTTTTTTGTTTTGTTTTTCGTAAAAAGTTAAAAAAAATCGATAACTTTTTTTTAAATTATCACAGATTTATAGTTCAACCATTCGTTTTAAAGGTATTGACGAGACCTTTCGAAAGATACCCATCTTGAAAATTTACTCCCCTCGAGTAAATTTTCAAGATGGGTATTACCCCCCAGGGGGGTTGACGAGGCTCCTACACATACAAAAAATTTTTCCCAGTTGACTATCTCTATTATAAATAATACTTGTAAATTTCATAATGATTACTAAAAAATAATTATCTTTATGCACATTTATACAAAATTTTGTCCTATATCACCATGTTAAAAATTTGGAAAAAGTGGGATGGCAACTCAACCTGTAAGGCAATTTTTACCAAAAGTTGATAGGCACTAATATATGTCAAGGTGCAACTACATACCAATTTGTATGAAATTATGTGCAGTAGTTCCTGAGATACAGTTGCCACAAAATTTTGTCACACACACACACACACACAGAGACAGACAGACATTTTCTAAAAATGGTCAAATCGTGTTCTACAGCTCTCAAAACGTGTAAATCCATCAAAAACCCGAGGTTGAAAATTTTTACGAATCCAATACTTTCTTCTATTGAATATAGAAGAAAGTAAAAACTACACTTGGTTAATTCTAAACAATCTTGGCTACTGTATTAAAAAGAGAGAGAATAATCCATAACTGAAAAAAGTAGATAAAAAGATTCTGTTCCAAGCTACATGACAGATGTCATAAACACATGAACAGATGTGGTGTTCATTAAAAAAAAAAAAAAAAAAAATCAGCGAATAAGTATGACCTTATCAAAAGATAAAACTCAGCCTACTGTCTCTGCATCTCATCTTTTTATGTTTATGACATTTTTAAATATGTTATACAATATAATAATTAGAGTTGAATAGTGATTTTTGTCGAGTACCAAATAGTCAGTATTTGGGCCAAATACTTAAATTTCAATGTAAATATTTTTCACACACCAAAACAGCTTAATTATTTTTATCATTTCTTGCATATGAAAAACAATACAATGTGCATTAAAAGTATCAGCGTAAATCTGAAGCAATAAAAGAAATTTTCAAATCAAAATCAGAATATCATAATTATTATTTGTTTAAATCTTTGATTTTTTTTTTTTTTCCCCCGCATATAAAATCTCAAATATATGTAAATTGACTAAAACAGCCAGATTCATTAAATAAGAATAAATTTCAAAAATTGATCTAATTTATATGAAAACTTGCACTTGTGAGTGTATCAGGGGTCATTCTAGAGTCTGTAAAACTGGGTTTGTTAAAGGACCTTTTGCAAAATTCTATATCCTGATGAAGGGCCTTTCACAAAACTTTTTATCCTGAAAAAGGACTCTTCACATTTTTTTTAATCCATAAACAAAGATTCTCTACATTTTTTTTTATCTCTTGAAAACAGACCTTTGATAAATATCATATTTCAAAAACTACAAGAACAAGCCTACACATACATATAGTATATGTTTGTGAGTTTATTATGTTTTTAAAAACTCAAATAATATAATTCTTTTGTTACTTTAAAAATATCTTACAGAAAAAGTTCTATGTGAATTTTTTTTTTTTTTTTTTTTTTTTTTGACTAGTCATGAAATAACTAAATAAATTATTGTTCTGTAATTTTTCTAATTCAATTGCATTATTCATAAAACTGTTGATAATAAAATAATAAAAATCTGATGTGGGCACCACATGACTTCCTTATACACTTTTTGAAATATACATAATGTTAAAAAACATTGACATTGGACCCGAAACAGTTGGCTAAAAATATTTTTAAAAAATGAATTATTACCGTGTTCTGAGTTTTCTGAAAGTTAGCTAAAAACCGATTGCAAGATTTGTACTGGTAACGCTGACGAAGGCAGCAGGGACCCGAAAAAATTGGCTAAAAGTATTAAAAAAAAAGAATTTTACCATGTTCTGAACTATTCTGAAAGTTTCAAATGTCTACCTAGTCGGGAAGTTAGTTAAATAATTTTTTTGTTGGACCATATAAACGCTGCCGAAGGCAGCAGGGACCTGAAACAGTTGGCTAAAAGTATTAAAAAGATGCATATTCACCGTGTTCTGAACTATTCTGAATGTTTCAAATGTCTAGCTAGTCGGGAAGTTAGTTTAATAAATTTTCTGTTGAACCATGTAAACGCTGCCGAAGGCAGCAGTGACCCGAAACAATTGGCCAAAAATATTTTAAAAATGCATTGTCACCGTATTTTGAGCTTTTCCGGAAGTTTTAAATGTCTAGCTAGTCGGGAAGTTAGTTACAAATCGATTCCAAGATTTGAACTGGTAACGCTGCCGAAGGCAGCAGGGACCCTATACAGTTGGCTAAAAGTATTTAAAAAATGCATTTTCACCGTGTTCTGATCTAATCTGAAAGTTTCAAATGTCTAGCTAGTCGGGAAGTTAGTTAAATAAATTTTCTGTTGAATCGCATAAACGCTGCTGAAGGCAGCAGGTATCGGAAACAGTTGGCTAAAAATATTTAAAAAATGCATTGTCAACGTGTTCTGAGCTTTTCTGAAAGTTTCAAATGTCTAGCTAATCGGAAAGTCAGTTAAATTGCAAGATTTGTCTAAACCGTTTTTGAGTTATTACCGTTTTTTGATACATTATGGCCAAATTTTTGTCATTATGAACCTAATTTTCCTAAATATCTCCAAAACGGAAAATCATAGAAAGTCCAAAAAGGGAGGTGCACAACTAGATGTTATAACAAACCTATGTACCAATTCGCAACTTTCTACGTCCAACCGTTTTTGAGTTATGCGACATACCCACACACAGACACACACACACACATACAGACGTCACGAAAAATCGTGTAAAATCCCTTATATCTCTAAAACGAGAGCTCGTGTTAAGATGACACTTGCAGGTGTGCAACTAGACATCATGAAAGTCACATGTATAAATTAGCAACGTTCAGCGATCATTCGTTTTCGAGCAATGTGAAATACAAAATCCATTTCGCAAATCGGGATTACTATACTTCCTTATACTTTGTATAAGGAAGTAAAAAACAGTTGCACTTCGGGAGTGCCGACAGAAGTGAAAACGTGAACAATTACGTGTGTATTTCTTGAATCGCCAGGAAATATTTTATTGTGTGGGAAATACTTTTAAATGAAGTGTTTTTTTATTCATTAATATAAACTACTACTACAAAAATTATATTACAATTTTATTGAATGCGCTAACTGCAATAGAAACAGTGTCCGGAGATGATAGAAGTCATGTAGAGCCGCACCAGATTGTAAAAACGTGAGAAAAATGGTGGCTTTGGCCTTTTTCACGGTTTTGTGAGGTCTAATTGCAATAGAGACAGTGTCCGCAGATGAGAGAAGTCGTGTAGAGCCGCACCAGATTGTAAAAACGCGAGAAAAATGGCGGCTTTGGCCTTTCTCACGGTTTTATGAGGTCTAATTGCAACGTTTCCGGCTGCAATCTTTAAGATATAGTGGCCAGAGATGACAGAAGTCGTGTGAAACCGCACCAGATTGTAAAAACGTGAGAAAAATGGCGGCTTTGGCCTTTCTCACGGTTTTGTGAGGTCTAACTGGAATAAAGACAGTGTCAGGAGATGAGGGAAGTCGTGTAGAGCCGCACCAGATTGTAAAAACGTGAGAAAAATGGAGGCTTTTGCCATTATCACGGTTCTGTGAGGTCTGACTGCAACGTTTCTGGCTGCAATCTTTAAGAGACAGTGACCGGAGATGAGGGAAGTCGTGTAGAGCCGCACCCGATTGTAAAAACTTGAGAAAAGTGGCGGCTTTGGCCTTTCTCACTGTTTTGTGAGGTCTAACTGCAATAGAGACAGTGTCCGGAGAGGAGAGAAGTTGTGTAGAGCCGCACCAGATTGTAAAAAACGTGAGAAAAATTGCGGATTTGGCGTTTCTTACGGTTTTGTAAGGTCTAACTGCAACGTTTCCGGCTGCAATCTTTAAGACACAGTGTCTGGAGATGAGAGAAGTCGTGTAGAGCCGCACCAGATTGTAAAAACGTGATAAAAATGGCAGCTTTGGGCTTTCTCACGGTTTAGTGAGGTCTAACTGCAATAGAGACAGTACCCGGAGATGAGAGAAGTCGTGTAGAGCCGCACCAGATTTTAAAACAATATACAGTATATAATTATTAACACTTCACAATAGTATGTTAATTGTATGATACATTATTTGTATCATTCAAGGATGGAAAGCGTTTGCTGACGATGATGCGAGTTCAATGATTTTTGTTCACCCAAAAGTTTTCACTTCAAATGGAAAGCGTTAGCTGACGATGACGGGAGCTCAATGATTTTTGTTCACCCAAAAGTGCTCAACGCGCCTAAAGAAGTTTTCACTTGAATAATAATAATAATAATTTTATATGACAAAAAATATTTTTACCAATTTTAATATTTTAACTTAATTTTAAATTTAATTCCACTATTTGGTCGCCTAATATAGGCATATTTGGCCGAACCGAATATTCGGTGAAATTCTGGTAATAGTAATATTTTATTATAATGTTCAAAATCAGAAATATTTAAGGTAAAGAGATCAGTGATCTCTTAAAATCTGCACCAGTGGTCGTCATCTTCACAAAAGACATGTTAAAACATTTAATTAACATCTATGAATTTAAAACAGCCGGCACAAGAATCCCTAAAACCGGAGAATCTAGCTTGTACGGATTCAAATCCATAGATTGCCATAGATGTTAACTAACGGTTATTTTAAAATGTATTTTGTGAGGGTGACAAACACTGGTGCAGATTTTAAGGGTGACAAGCACTGGTGTCTATACCTTATAACACTTTTACAGATACATGAATTACATTTAATGCTTTTTAAAATTAGCTAAACACCAAGTATGTGTTATTTTTAAAAATATTCCATTTGAAAACGGAAACTCATCTAAAACTGATTCATTCTTATTAAATCTACTAAAAGTTTTCATGTATTTCAAATATTCTAATATGTTTTTAAATGGCGTTAATTCATAATTTTGCATTTAAAAACCATCATACTAAACAATCTTTCTATCAAAGCAAGCTTTTTATCATTTGTTTACGTTTACCTAAAATTAAACTTTGTTGTAAAAAGTTCAACTTTATTCCATAATTTTTTCTACGGCGTATACATCAACTTGAACAGACTCTTCTTCCGTCTCACACAACAAGCAACAAGAAACCGAGATCCGAGAAAAACAACAAACAAAATTGGCGATTAAATCTTGGCAATTTAAGAAAAAGCTAACTTGCCAAATGTGGTACACGTTTTGGCTGAATCGCAATCCTTTCCATTGATTGTTTTTATTTGCCGCCCGACCGCTAATAGCAATTGGCGCTGCAGTAAGCGGACATTATTTTGTATTATGCTGTGCCGCTTAATATTGTACTCGCTTTGGGCTGGAATTAGTGGGAATCGCCCTTTGCGAACCAAGCGCAGAGAAAGATCGTGTTCCGTGTGCACCGTTCGGTACAGCAAACAGCTGATTCACGTTCCCAGTTTGCGAATTTTTTCAAACTGAAGATTTAACAGTCGGCTGCAAAATTATTCGAGTACTAGCAATAATCCTTTCCAAAAAAAAAAAGTACAATACAGCTTTGTTAAATAAATCCTTGCCGAGTCATGTTCTTAATCAGTCTAAGAACATGATTCGACAAGGATTTACTTAGCAAAACAGTCTTAAGTGTACTTTTTAAACATAGGAATTATTGACTAGTGCTCGAATAATTTTGCAGCCGACTGTAAGATCGTTTTCATTTGAAAAAGAGGACGAAAAATGTAAATAAAAAAATATTAAATCATCTATTGTTTTTTTCATTTAAGTACAGTAGTTTTCATTACAGTAATTCATTTTCGAATGCGAGCGAATGGAGAAGTTGACTGGACGCGCAGTAAATTTTTAAAAAATTATTTTGTAAAATGGCAACAACTAGTCTTTTGTGAATCGTTCAATCGTTATCGCTAATCGCTATCGCATTGAGTAATGTTGTCAAATTGTGTTTTAAAAATTTTATTATTATTATTGTATTGAAAACTTTTTGTTGTATATAAACATTTGTTTAATTTTGCATTCAAAAAGACTCCTCTTGTATTTCAACTTAATGTAAGTTTTTTTTGCCTTTTTGTTTGATTTTGTCAAAAGTGTAATGTTTCAGCTAACCCTATTTCTCGGTACAGTGTATTACCCAATTAGTTTATTTATAACCATTTAGTTTGCCGATCACAACCAAACTATGTTTAAGAATTGGGTTTTGGAGTATGTTTGTTTACTTCAGGCGAAGGAACAAACTTGCAACAGCAGGAAATTAGGTTTTTCATTTAAGCTGTGTAAGGAGAGGAATGTCTATATATATATCTGTATTTTTTCTAAAGTTTCCATTAACGGTCATATATCCTAGTTGGGATTAAGGATTAATTTCAATTGACAGAGGGGGAAAAAATATTTATAAAGATGTGTAAAATGTTACGTTAGTAAGAATATGTAAACAACGCTACCGCATTGAATTGTGAAGTTCTACCGTCATGTGAACTGAGTTGTTGTTGAAAGATGAATGATGTATAAAAATTCTAAGCAAACACCATAAACTACGAAATGAGCAAAAATTAGAATTATCTTTTGTTTATTTAATTTTTCGCTTTTAATAATAATATGTATGTATATATAATTATGTGTGTTACATTATTTGATATGTTTCTCATGTTTTCTGACCAGAAGAAATAAAATTTAACTATGTCAGTTGAAGAGAATAAAAAAGTTTTTTTTTGTCCCCTTTCACAGGAAGTTAATAACCATATTATTGACTTTGAGTGCTTATCTTCAACATTCTCGATTAATGAATTTAAAATCCTCCACATTCTTAAGATTAAGGTGGAGGATTCAACATCAATATGTAATTAAATTTTTGTATTTTTCATTTTAATGTTAACTTTAGTACAAGTATTTCATTATATCATTTATTTATTGATTTGGAAAAAAATAAACACTTTTTTTTTTTTTTTTTTTCAAAATAAGTTTGTGGGATTCCTGCAGTTCCACTCTATAATGCATATCGATAATTTGATATTGAAAACTTTACTTATTTAAATTAAAAGATTAAATTAATAGAATAAGCATCAATTCGTAACTTTTTTTTTTTTTGTAATAATTTTTCTAATATTGGCATTTTATTTTCATTAATAATGCACAGGTGAAATAATGTATTGGTTTCGAGGTTGTTACATGATTTAAATTCTGTGTTTGTTTTATTGACTCAGTGTATTAATGTATAAATTTAATGCACAACCTTTACATAAGTCGATCCAAGTTTAAAGCATGCCAGCAATTAATGCTGTATTATTAACAATATATGTACAAAATTAAGTATAATGTGTACAAGATTGCTGTAATGTTTATATAATTGAGTTTTTTTTATAGAAGCAGGGTAGTAAAACCCAGGCTAGTAGGCATTTTTGTGTTTTATTAAGGTTTTTTTCTTGGTTTTGAGAATTTTTCTTTTTGTAATACGATAAAGTATATTAATAATAATAAGATGATTAAAAAATTCACATGTGAATCATTCATTGGAATCAAAATTTAATTTTAAAGTTTCTAAATCTCTTCTTTGATTAAAATATAAGAAACTTTTTTTTTTTTTTAAATTAAAAATAATTTATGCTTTAAATTTTCTTCAATTCTGTTTATCTGTTCTTTATAACAACAAAAAACTGGATTTAAATATTTATTTAATATTGCTTTAATAATTATTTGAATTGCTTTATTGAATAAATTTTCATAGAATGTTTTGAACTATTGTTATTCTAATAATTATTAGTACAGGGTTCACACTGGAAAAAAATATTGAGTGAAACTCTCCCACTCTAATAAAAAAATTTAAGTGGGATCTTTCAGTGAGAAATTAAATAATTCATATTTTGCAAATATCTTTATAGAATTATATTAAATTAAAAGAAAATCAAATGTTAAAAATGGAAATTTATTTTCTTTCCCCTTTTGTGGCTAAGGATAGATACTGCTTCAATTTTCATAATCTAAATTTTCATCAGATCATGGGTAGAAAAAGTTGCTCAAGTTATTACTTAATCTTTTTAAAAAGATTATTTTCAATTTGATTTTGAGTACTTTAAGAGTGCTTGTCAGAAGTGCAGTAACTGGAATAACCTAAATTATTTAATATTATATTATAATAACTATAATGAACAGGTGTTTTCAAGTCGATCTGACTCATTAAAAACTAAACCCAGACTTGACCTGCAGAAAAAAAGCTTAAGTCAACCTGACCCCCACAAAAAATTAATCAACCTGATTCGAACCCAGCTTCCAAGAACAAATTTAGTCAACCCGAACTTATTTGGTGGGTCAGGTTCATGCAAAATTGGGTTACCTGTACCAATGTACTATGTAGGACCCTAATTTGGAAGAACTAAAAGAATAAATATGAAGGAATCACATTGAAGGTTAAAAAAGTGTCTGTTGAATAGAGATGTCTGCTGTTTGAAGTGCAGGTTGTCTGATAAAGAAAAGTAAATATACTGTAACTGTACTATGTCTTAGATATCGCAGAAGTCCAGAATATGTCCGAATGAGCAAACAAGGTTCAAGGGAAATTTCAACTGATTAGAAATGTTTGGACAGAAGAAAATAAAAAGGAAAGTCTGCAATAATCTGAATAGAAGAAATAACAATCTGCTGTAAAAACAATTTTTTTAATGTTTATACAATAAACTATTTGTTGTATTTTTATGCTAACAGTGTGTACTTATTCTCTTTTAAACCTTTTTATTACTTACAATAAATTGCTTTGTATAACATAAAATTTTTGTCTTATATTTTGAGAGAAATTTAGAATGTGTTTGGAGAAAATTTCTGAAATCTTAACATTTTTACCACCCCTGGTATATGGGGTATGGTTTTTGTATCTTAGGTATTTTCATCCCTGATAATATGCAAACAGTCCTAGATTTACCTGTAGACTGCACTGTGGCAGGGCTGCCACTTTTCCAACTGTTTGTCACTTTTTTTTACAACAAGTCACTTTTTGGTTACTTTTTTCACTCTAGGTCACTAAATGTCACTTTTTTCAGCAAAATTAAAATATATACTTTTTTTTTTTTTTGTTGTTGTTGTTGCTTTCTTAGAAGTTTTATTCATGTGTTACTGCACTTAAAATGTATTTGTTATTGTCATATCGTAGTGGTGATATTGAGAGGGGAATGATAAGGCATCAGGGTTTAACCTGGCAGAAAAAATACTTTAGCATTTTAGCGAAAATAGGCAAGCACTATTTTAACCTTTTCGAAAGTTAATTCTTTGGATACCATTGATTTCTTTTACTTAGCTTTGTTATCCTCAGTTTTGTTTTCTATTCCTTTTGTTCATTGATGATTTTAACCAAGCATCTATATTTATGACTTTAAAAATATGAATCAGGGAAACTGTGTTTTGATTTTACCAATAGAAAAAGAGGTATTCATATCATATATGTAAAATGAAAAAGCAATTTAAAAATCAAGTAAAGTGTAGTGGTAGATAATCGTGAAATACTAGTGCTAAAAATGCTTCTATGAAGCAAATTCTGAATTCTAACATACTTTTAAATATTTTTGCATTTAAATTCAATCATTGAAAGTTAGAAATAAATCCAAATTACTATATGAATAAGGATTCCCAAAAATTTCAGTCCTTTCGTAGTTTTTGCCTGCAAATATTACAAAAAAAAAAATCTGAATTATTATATGGAGATATTTTATACAGTTATCCAGTTTTAGCTTTTTAGCGAAATTCTGACCGACTTGTTTTAGCAAAATATGACACCTTTTAGCAAAATGCTAAAAAAACTAATGGCAGTTTAAACCCTGTAAGGCATCCATGTCATTGAGGATGCTAAATGCTAGAGGTCCAGACTCACGGTCGCCACTCGCCACATAATGACTTAATTTGAAAAAGTGGCGATTAAAAAAAAAATGGTGTGATCGCCATTTTTTCCGCGAATTTGCAAAAATATTTCTTCCGTTAAAAAAAAAAAAAAAAATCACGGTATCGTTCGTTTAAAAAAAAGAAATGAAAGAAACCACATTAACGATCGGCGATTGTTAATGGGATTTCGATGATGATCGCGCCTTCCAATTTCCAGTCTTTCTAAATCCACAACATAAATGTCAATATTCATTTAAAACTTGTATTATGAGATTCTAGAACCTAGAAAGAAATAGAATTGTTAAATATCTTGTTTGTGTAATTATTTTTTGCCTCTCTCCCCCTTTTCTTATTTCCAACTAACAAATGTTCTGTAGTTACAGTGCGTGTCGAAATGATAGGTCCACCAGTAAAGACGAAAGTTATGTTGGTAAAAAAGGTTTTATTGTGTACAAAGTACTATTTTATAAACTACATTACTTCATTCAATGTAAAATAATACATGAATAATATACAAATAATAGGAATAATAAGGAAAACAAAAATTACATGAAAAAGCTGTTTCAAAAAGATAGGTCCAGTGAACCAAGCATCAAATTAATGTTGAATTAATAAGAAAATTTTCCACCTTGTTTCAGAATAAGCTCATAAATCCTATTCGGCATGGATTCTACAAGATTTTGTGAACACTTTTTCTCGATTTTTGACCATTCGGAGGAAATAGACTTTTTCAAGTCTGTAGTACTGTTGTACTACCTTCCGCCTGCATACACCGCTCTTGCGAGTATACCCCACATGTTTTCTACCGAATTCAGGTCGGGGCTGCAAGGTGGCCAATCGATAACATGTACACCATTATCCAGAAACCATTCGAAATTGGACTTTGCAGTATGCACAGGAGCATTGTCCTGTTGGAACATGAAGAATGGGCCCCCAATGTGCTCTGATTGTGGAAGAAAATATTGTTCAAGCAGCTGTTGATAGCCTGCAGTATTCAAACGATTGTCTACAAATGCTATATCAGTTTTTCCTGCAGCTCCGAATCCTGCCCATACCATAACGGAACCACCACCAGCTTGCCTCTTCGAGAATATATGTCTATCGTTACGCAGATCGTACCAGTAGTACTGCCAGCTATCTGGACCATCCAGGATGAATTTCTTTTCATCACTGAATATCACACGATGCCAGTCTTGTTTCCAGGACATCACTTCATGTGCGAATTTCAATCTCTTTTCTTTGTGCTTTTTAGTCAATTTCGGAGCTGCTTTCCTCTTCACGTAAACTATATTGCCGAACTTCTTTACCACTCTATGGATTGTAGATTTTGATATTGGAGGGTTTTGTTGTCTGGCCACAGTGGATAAGCTCATATTTCCGGATTTTAACTCCTTTACGATAGTCCTTCTTTGTCGGGGTGTCACTTTTGATGGGCGACCAGATGATTTTTTACTGCCATAAGCATTTCTAAGTCGCAAATAATTGTTTACAACATTATGTGATCTGTTTAAAAGTTTACCTATTTCTCTATTCGATTTTCCACACGTTTTAAATGCATCAATTTTCCCCTGCTCAACCAGCGGAAGACTGCAACGGCGACCCATTTCGTTTGATTACAAAGTGATGTTCAAATCTGCTTAAATACCTCCACAGCAGCCAGCATAATCCCGCAGCAAGACTAAGCAACGATATTTATGCAAATTTTTTGGAAATAAACGTGATTGGTGCAAAATTTCTGAAGGCGGACCTATCTTTTCGAAACGGTCTGAAAATGAAAATTTGCATAAAATAAAAAGGAATTATTTATTTTTTAGAAATGTCTACATAAATAGTTATAACAATTACTGATTAATTATCTCTACCAAAAAAAGTTATTCTTATTCTCAATTAAGCGTCGAAATTTTGAAAAATGCGGGTGGACCTATCATTTCGATACGCACTGTATTTCTCAGTCTTTCTTCATCCATAATATAAATGGCAATATTCATTTTAAACTTGCTTTATTAGATTCTAGAAGTACAATTGCGAATTTAAAATTTCTTCTTCATGTAATTATTTTTTTAATCCTCCCTCCCTTTCCACATTTCTAGATAGTGATAAATGATCAATTCTGGAAACAATAAAGCGATAGAAGAGCTCAACATATGTAATTATTTTTAGACATAACTTGATGAATATATTTATTTTTTCTCAATTAAATTATATATTTATATTTCATATCTACACCAAATGTGTAAACAGGGTGGGTGGGGGATGAAAAATAAATTTTTAGGTACAAAATTTTTTTCTAAATCAGTTTAAGAAAATTAATGCTCAGTTGATTTCATACATGTTTAAAACTGATAATTAAATACTATATATATATATAATGTATGAGTAATGTACATATATAAAAATTTTATTCTATATATGTTTGAAAAATTTGTTTTTCTGGTGGTATGGAATTTTTAGAAGGTTTTATGTGGATATAAAAGTTTATATTAAAGGATTTTTTTGTGTTAATGAAATAATCTTGAAAATGTTTAAAGTAGATAAAAGCTATTTATAACTGTTTATTAGCATCACTTTCAATAAATAGACTAACTAATCTCCAACCAATCATGTTTACAGAAAATTTTCAGCAAATTCCTAATTTTTGCAATCACATGCCAGTTAATAAAATTAAACCTCTGATAATAGGCTAGTACAGGTTCTTTGCCTCCCCACCCCCTTCCTCAGACTCAAAATAATTTCGTTTTCCTCTAATTCTGATCATAATTATTTTCCATTTGCATATGGAAGTGCCAGACTAGGTGAAATTTATCAAATGAATCAAATTTTTGTATTTCTTTTGCAATGGGACATAAAATAAATATTCTTGTAAAAAACACAAATTGTGTATGAGAAATCATAGTCAGATCATATCATTATAGCCTGCTGTTTTCCGTAGCAAAATGCACGTATTAATATTTATCTATGAAAGTCCATGTATTTTCCCTTATTACTAAAACTTTGAATTTGAAGTCTCCTTTCTGAGTACTATAGTTATATTAATAGCATTTAAAAAAAGCTGAATTGCATGCTGTTATAACTACATGCTTATAGAACTCACTCTTAAAACACTAACGAGAATAAAATCATAAGCATTCAGTGGAAGTTCAAACGAGGTCATATCTTCCCTCAAAAACTGAATCACTTTTCAATGACTCAATTACTCAATCTATTTTGTCTTTCTCCTACTTATTTCATTTCAGATATTGAAAATTTTAAACCAGAGAAGTGCTTAAGTTTTTTAAAAAAATATATCTTTTCAAATAATACCTATTTAATTTTTTTTTTTTTTTTTTTTTTAATTGGCAGAAATATACACATATATTATATATACACGTTTATTGTATTATTATTAAAATAATACAATAAAGAGCACTTTCTTAATTTAATTTTCCGACCATATCATTTGTGTTTTTATGCTTTTATGCACACACACATATATATATATACCATATCATATATATATATATATATTATATGTATGAATCCGATGTGTAACTACGACGACTCATGAGTGGCCACTGATTTCATCATGTCCAGTGGCCACTGGCCACTTCTAAAAATTGTAAGTCTTGATCTTGACCTCTACGTAAATGCTCATTGAAATATTATAGATGCCATAAACAATTATGATAAACCTGAGTTATTTAATTTCCTATCACAAATCAACTTTAATCATTAACCAGAACTGCCAATACATCTTGCAAAATGTATTTGAAAAAGAAAAGTTTAGAGGAAGAATCACTTTGGGGGGAAAAAAGAGGAAGAAAAGAAATTTAAATTGGAAAAGGAAAAGGCTGAAAGAATTAGAAAAAAGGAACTGACAATCAGGGTTGGCAAAAACCCAGGTTTTTCTAGAAAAACCCAACCCACCTAGGTTTTTGCTGGGTTCTTGTTTGAATACATTTGCTTTGCAATGTTACATGTATGTTATTTAGCACTGTACTAAGAAATGTCTGAAAACACAGAGTGAAATGACGTTTATTTTAACTCAGTTGTAAAAACTTCTTTGAACAAAATATTATATAAAGTTTAAAGTTATCAAAATTAAAATAAAAGGTAATATTTTACCTATATATGATTATATTATTATATAATAGTGCATTTCTTATTTGAATAATAAAAAACAAGAAATATCAATTAATAGTTGCATAAATTAGATTATATTTCATAACACAAAAGTCAGAAACAGAATATAAAATCCACTGATTTTTTTTTTTTAAGAGAAAAACAGCAAAACATTAAAATTTTCAAAATGTTTGCAACTGCAAAAAATGTCAATAGTGGAAATTTGAAAACTCACAAAAGGTGGATTAATACTACATCTTTTCCATTATAGTCTCCCTAACAACCCAGTACAGTACGAAGCCGAAAATCTGGAATCGCCGCAGTTCTGGCGATTTTGGATTTATGGATTTTCCATATTTTTGGTCATATCTAAAAAATATAATATTTTGGTTTAAGTACTTGGGTAATATGCAAATTCAAGTAAAAAATAATATATTACAGTTTTTAAATATATTCTGTATTTTTTTTTTTTTTTTAATTTAACAATAAATAGATTAACCCCTTGAACTGCAATTTATTTTCAGTCAGCACTGCTCATGCAGACAATTTAATTTTCTTAGTTTTAAGAGGAGGGATTGATATGGAAACTTACGGTTTTGTTGCTCAAATAATTTGTTAATTTGTTTCTCACATTTATATGAATGTTTGTTATATATACATATAAGAACATAATTAGTATCGGGAAATTCATGACGAGCTGGATTCGTCATTTCAGTTCAAGGGGTAAAATTAAACTTGAAAAACAAAACAGATTTATTGAAATATTTGCATACAAAAATTAGTCCAAGTTACAAGAAAAGAAAAGAAATTAGAAAAACATACCATTTTTAAAACATTCCCGCGATTTTTTTTTTTTTTTCTTTTTAGTAGTTTGGATTTCTTAATAAAAAGTTCGAGCATAATTGAAACAGAATTATACAATTTAGCTCTCAATTAGATAAATGTTTAAGAATTGTTACTATTATTATAATCTTCTTCTCCCTCCTCTTTCAGACTTTGTAAATGCTGGTTTTGAAGATTAATAAGAAATAAAATATTTTTTGGTTCTTTATTTAGATATATATATATAAAAGTTGTTAATAATGATTAACACGGCCGAAATCATCTGGATTTTTGGCTTTGTACTGTAATAGAAACATGGCAGCAAGCACTGCAGATTGTTTAAAGCTTTGCAGATTAATTTAACATTTCAATAAGAAATTCCAGACTTAAAAAATACAGATATAATTTATATTTATGTCTTTTGGTTATTGTACTTGTGTATTTTCAATTATATTTTTTTTTGTAGATGCAAATTTTACATATTTTATGAATGCTAATCAGGGTTGGCAAGTTTCTTCCAAGGCGGAAAAAACCGCGGAAAAAACCATGGAAAAAACCGGACGGAAGAAATAGGTTTCTTCCAAGTGGAAGAAATGGAAGAAACTGTTTTTCTTAAAAATTTATCCTATAAATTGCAGATTTGTAAGATACAATAGATGCATTTATCTTATAAACAACTTAAGTAACTTTAATTATACCTATAAAAATTTAATTACATATTTAATTATTTATTATGAGATTTTTACTGAAGTAATCTTCAGTGTATCTGATGATCACGTTCCAAGTTACTCAAAATCAAGTAAAAAAATCAATTTCAATTTAAACAGTGTAAAGTTTTTTAATTTAGACAATTTTATTTCCATAACTGGTAATAAATAATAGTTTGGATCACTTGCTTATACTTTCTGATAAAATAGCTTTTAACAAACATCCAGTTAATTAAAAGAACCCTTAAAAATATTAAAAACACTTTTAACACACGTAAATTTAAATTATATTTTATTTATTTTTGATATATTATAAATATTTACAGTGTAGAAACCGTTAGTCTAAGTAAAGTTACTATAAATAACTAGTATATAACCCCGTCAAAAATGACGGAATGTGAACGATAAATCTTGAAAACAATGTTTAGATCATGAAGATTGCCACGTGATCATTTAAATGTAGTTTCAGTTTTTGTTTATAAATCAAATGTGTTTCGATATTTTATAATTTTCGTTCTGAAATTAAAAAAATTCTACCCGATCAATAAATATGAATGACAATAAAAAAACTGCTGTTTGACAAAAAATATAGGCCCGAAAACACAACAGCAACAACACATCCCAGTGTTCCGTTAAGTGCTCTATTTAAAGTCCTCATAATAAGAATAATCTAGTGTGTCACTCACACGACTTTCTCTTACACTGAAATTTAATGCTATAAGTACAGGTTGGAGATTAAGAGGTAAGATAAAGAGTACTGTTATCTAAACCTATGTTAAACAATTCAAATTAGGCTTCGGAAGAGTTTTATATGATAATTAGTTCTGGCCCCCCTCAACCCGCCGTTTCATTAATGCACCTACATTTATATAGAATTTAATTCGGTTATTAAAAAATAATTCAGTTTAAAAAAATAATTTATTAAAATTATTATTTAAAAAAGTTATCTTGTATGATAATACAGACGATTTCCATATTAGAGAAATAGTATAACACTAAATATCCAAAAAAAAGTTGAATTTATTCTCAATATTAAAGTAAAAAAAAAATGTTAAAAATTAAAAAAATCAATAACTTTATTTTAAATTATCGTAGATCGATGGTTCAACCATTAGTTTTAAAGGTATTGGTGAGCTCTTTTGAAAGATACCCATCATGAAAATCTACTCCACTCGAGGGAGGACATCTACCCCAGGGGGGGAGGCGAGGCTCCTACATACACAAAAAAAATTTCCCAGTTGACTATTACAAAAAATATGTATTCGTTTCATTTGGTTTAGTGCAGTCTATAGATGTTAAATTCTACTTACCTGCAATTTCCCCCATAGACGTAATGTATTTGACTGTCCTTGTACACGAACCATTTGCTTCATCTTCACGAAAAGCTTACTGTAGCATCCCTATATGATACACATTTAGAATACCGAGTTTGGAATTTCTGCTACTATTTGTTCTTGAGATATGCTGATAACAGACACACAGACAGACAGACACAGAGACCATTCGCTAAAAACGTGATTTTCGTATTCAGGGGACCCCAGAACATGTAAGTATAACAAAAACTCACGTTCGAAAATTTGACCCTAAAACAATACTTTCTCGATCCTATGGGTAAGAGGAAGTAAATAACGATTCACTTCATTTTACCAAAATACATTTTTTTAAGACTATCGAAGATCCTGTTTCCAAATACGTAAGCGAAGTGTGACGTCACTGACCGTCCGTGGATGCAAGAAAAAGATTCCCTATATTAATCGTCCATTGTATTTTTTGTAAAAAATAATTAAAAATCGAGGAAAATTATTTCCCGATTTTAATACCCGTATTTGGGTATAGATATGCTATCGTATCCCTGTGTTAGATTGAGTTATTTTGCTGTCAAATTGACAAAATTTTAAATTTCAAAACTGTGTCATCTTTGGCGTTTTTTGTATTTGGCGATTAAAAATATACTACGAAAATATACATGCCATATGTTTATTTTCGTAATATGTATTGTACGAAATATTGTTTCATATAATTCATCGCTCTCTTAATATAAGTTGTTAAAATAACCATGATTTTTGAAACGAATAAAATATGTTCGCCAAATAATTTGGCGATATATTTTTTCCGCCAAGGATGACATATATTAAATCTATTCCGCTGCAACATATGAGTATCTTATATCAGACACTTTATTTAGACATTTGAAAACAAATTTGACTTCAAATTATAATAGAATATTTATCATTTTCCTTTTAATTAGTATATTAGTTGGATATTTATTGTGTAAATATCATCCTTTGAAATGAAATGCTTATGTTTTCAATCGAATATGGAAGTTTGCTATTTTATTTTTCTAAAGTTTTGAAATTTAAAATTTAGATTTTATCAATTTTACAGCAAAAACAACTTAATCTAACGCATGCACACAATAACTAATACATATCTATACTGAAATATGGGAATTAAAATCGGGAAATAAATTTCCTCAATTTTTAATAATTTTTTACAAAAAATCCAATGAGCGATTAACATAGGAAAGCTTTTTCTTGCATCCACTGACGCCTAGTGACGTCATCACTTTGCTTGCGTATTTTCTAACTAACTATCTAATAATTACAGACACTCCATACTAACCCAAATTCACCTCTACTCTATACTCCCAACCAGCTATCTCACCCACAACATCGCCAAAATATCCAGGATCCAGCTAGGGACTTTCTCATTCTCAACCGAACATTTTATCTTGACTCGACATTATCACCTTAGACTACCCTACTTTCAATACTCATTTCAACTGGTGACCTTTACTTGCCCAACCAAACATTCTATCCCAACTATAAATTTACACTAATTTCAAAACTAAAATCAACTGGCGACATTTACGTACTGAACTCGACGCCAATCATACCATACAATGTAAACAAATAATGAAGCTTGATAAAAATATTAATAATTGGCGAATATGTTTTTATATTGAAATTCTAATTATTTAAGCTTTGATGTCTATATATATGCGTGTCTGTATAAAATGTTCTTATTAATCTTTTATCCATTATATATATATATATATGTGTGTGTGTGTGTGTACATAAAATGTTCTGCAGTTTTACGATATGGAATAGTCTTAACTTTTTCATTTGATTCAGTTGTTTACATTTCTCTTTTGTTCTTGTTTGAACAGATATCTGATTATTAAGTTTCACTGGAGAAATATTTAGGAAAATGTTATGCGTAACAATAAAATAGCATCTTGAATCTAGTTTGTTTACAAAATATCGGCCACGTGTTCGGCGATTTTACCTACTGTGACGTCACAGGAATGTTGTCTATATGTTTTAGAAATATTTTAAGCGTTTCTTTTAATGAAACAGTCAAAGAGTCGTTTATTCGCAATTAAAGAGTTGTCCATTTGGAATTTGTATTTTCTGAATGGCAACAGTTTATGTTTGTTTTTATTTGACTATCAGCCCAATTCACAGCGCGGCCGAGTGGAGAAGCGAGTGAGACGTGACGTAGCCGAAACGCGCATCTCTACTCCATCGCTATTCTCGGTAGTAGGAGAAATTGCTATTCCGGGGCCCGTTTTCACTCGCACACGAGTCGTGTCAGCTGATTGATAAAGGAAGCGAGAAGGCGCGCTAGCTCCTCCCAAAAATGACGTCAGTTTTACCGATTATAGCCGATTATTACCGAAAACGTAGCCATATAACCAATAGGAAAGGTTTCATCGGCATACTGTTTGTTATCAAAAACACCGTCTGCATGCTGCGTAGTTGTAGAAATTCAATTGTGGAAGTATCTGACTGTGTTTACTTTTTCAAATATTTGATAAATAAGCTTATTTACGAAGTAATTATGAAGTAAGTTAGTAATTTAAGACTGAAATATTATTGTTTTGTGTGTGTGAATAATGAATATTTTGTCACATACATGAACATTAATTATTCGGTCATCTTCAAATGTGAGTAATAGTAAACCATTTCTTCTAAATAATAATTAAAAGAAAATTGACCATTAGGAAGTATCAAGATCTAATTACAAGCTGGAAATAGGTAAGGAGAATGATTTATATATTCTTGCTTGATTATTAAATTTCAGATGAAAATTTTATTTATACATCTTCTTAATATTAAGATTTTTTGTTTTAAATAATGTTACATATAAGTATATTCATATACACATTACTTTGTATATGTATACAAAGTTTAAATAAAACACAACAATTGCTATGAACTTTTAAAATTTACAGTGTTTGCTTACAAATTTTTTAATTCTGTGTCTTTTTCAACATCAGTTTTTAAATACATTTTAAAGCTTTTATAACATTAAAAAAAATTGCTGTTTCCTCTGTTCCTCCTAACTGTGTTTTTTCCCCAAAATAATAACAATGAAAACACCTGAATTAAAAATTTTAAATACTTTCATCTTCCTATATTTCATGTTTAATTTTCTGAAAACTGTACATTTATAAAACTGATAGCATTAGTATAACTTTTTTTTTCTTTTTTTTTGAAGAAAAATTATATGGTTTACATGATTTATAAAACAATTTACACATCTATACTTATTTGTTACATTGTTAAACCTCCATTTCCTCATCTTTGTTTAAATACAAGTAAAAATGTGCTTTGAGAGTTTCTACTTATACACTAAAATGTATACATATCAATAATCTTGTGTTAATCTTAAAATTTCTTTAAGCAAAATCTTGTATAAGTTATCAAAATAGAAATAAAAGTCCCTAATTTATCTAAGTATATCTTATTATTCTACTATGGTGCTTTATTTTTTTAAATAATAAAAACAAAGTACTTATTTTCATTGAAATAAAAATTAATAATTTCATGAATTCAGAGTGGAAGCCAAATTGACTTATTATTTATATTACAATTTACTGTTGATTTTTTTATTTAGCTAAAAATTAATAATAAATTTTATTTTTCATTAAAAAACTCATACTTCATTCCCTAGAGGAAAAAAAAAAAAAAAAAAAAAAATCCAATAATAGTTTTGTATAGAGAATTGAAAGTTAACAAAACTTAAAAATTGTTTGATTCAAGGGGAGTAATGTAAATTTGCACAATGTTAAAATCACTGTCTAAAAACAATAGTCGTGTAATGCAGTATCAAGACAACTAAAATATAAATTTTCCCACTTCCATTGACAATAATGAAATTTCTTCTAGTACTAACATTACTGCTGTGTACAAGTTTGTCGAAAGATCATTGTAGCAACCGTAAGACAGGTGCCAATACTTAGACATTTTTCTCCCCAAAAATTAATAAATTGCTAAATATTAGCATCTAAATGGATGAAACTACCTAGCATTGAAAAGTACTGAAAACAACTATTTGGGATGCAAAATAAATGACCTATTATAAAAATATATCTATTAAAACCTATAACAAATGATATTTAGAGAGTTGTTAAAACATTATAATGCAAATTGAACATTCAAAATGAGAAATTTCTACAAAAACAAAATAATCTAACATGAAATTGAGAGACAACATAAGTTTGAAAATTTGGTTTGCATGATTTACAAAACAATTTACATGTCTGTTTATCTCTTACATTCATTGCTTATATGAAAGTAGTATGTATATGTTTTTATTTAATATCTTTTATCATAAAAAAAAAACTATTCTCTTGTTATGATGGTAAACTTAAAAATTGTTCAAGCATACTGATGTTTGTTTATATAGTATTTAAACTTTCCAAAAAAGTTAAAAGGTATTTATAAATTGTTTGATTTTTTTTATGACAGTTGTTGAAAATTGTTTATTCACAATTTATGTCTTTACATAAATTGTTTTCATAACTTTTGTCATGTAAATAATAGTTTGTTGGAATATTCTAAGAATATCCATCATTCATAAACTAAAGCATTTCTTTGAAAATTTCAATGTTCTCGAAACTGTTGCATTATAACATGGGATCTCTTATTAAACAAGCGATTTATCGCCAAATGTGACCTTTAACAACAACCTCAAGACTTTTGTTATGAAGCAAAGAGAAGCAAAATCTATTTTAAAACACAATTTTCTCTTTGATTAATTGAAAATTGATAAAATCTTTATATTTCTTAAATCTGAAATATGTATAATACATCATTTAGCAACTTTTCAAAATTGTAACCAAAATTTTTAATTCTGCGTCTTTTTTTACATCAGTTTTTCAATTCATTTTAAAGCTTAGCTTTTATAACAGTTAAAAAAGTTGCTTTTTCCTCTGTTCCTCTAAACTGTGTTTTTTCCCAAATATAATTACAACAATGAAAATACCTGAATTTAATAATTTAAATATATTCATCTTCCTATATTTCATGTTTAATTTTCTGAAAACTTGATATTTATAAAACTGGTAGCATTAGTATAACTTTTTTTAAGAAAAATTATATGTATACATATACATATAATACTTGCATATAATATATATATATACATATAATGCTTGGTGTGGACACTAGATGAAATCATTCTATACCCATATTTATAACATTTTTATACACAACTCTACATATTACTATATACATGACAAGCCAACAATTTTTCGTCAAATGCAACCCTTTATCTTTACAGTTCAAAATACTGAACAGAAAAATTCTGTTTTAAAATATTTTTTCTCTTTAATCAGATGAAAATTATTAAGTTTTTTCATTATTTAAATTAAAGAAAAGAATTTATTTCAAATATCCCAAATATAATTCTTTATTATTTACTAAAAGTATTCAGTATCATATATTATATTTAGCAATGCTGAAAGCACCGAGTGAAACCATATTTCTCTTAACATAGTTATACAAATTCCTTTAAGCAAAATCTTGTATAAGTTATCAAAATAGAAATAAAAGTCACTAATTTATCAAAGTATATCTTATTATTCTACTATGGTGCTTTACTTTTTTAATACCAAAGCTTCACACAAAATATGTCATTTTTAAGACCTGTATTTGAATGTCTTATAGCCATAAAGTAGCTGTGTCACAAACTTTTAACCCATTAAGGGTTTTTTGTATTGATTAATAATACAAAAATATATCAGTAATTTTTCTTACCTATTTGCAGCTTAATAAAGTGAATCATAGTTTAGTATTTTTCTTGGATCCAGTTTTTTTTTATTCATATGAGATTTTAATGATTATTTTCAGATGATTGAATAATGCATTACATGTGTGTCAAAATATTTAATTCTACATACATAAAATAACTATTAAGTTAAAAAACAATTAAAATAATATTTAAATAGATTGATTACCAGGTTTATTTATGAAATTAATGGCTTTGATCATTTCGACATTAAATGTTTTTCACAAGGGAAGCATTTAAAATAGAATGGAAGTTTATTTAAAAATAAATAAATAGTTAGCTCTGCAGCCTTATTGTGTATTGATAGAAACTAAACACATTAATTTAATTTCAAATTTTAAGTCTCATACACATTTTAATCATTTGGAATTCAAATTAACAAAAATCTGTACTTAAAGAGGGAAAAAAGTAAATATACATGTATAAACAAACCTATTATTATTTTTTGAGTAATAAATATGAAATTCTGTACAAGATGGAGTTTAGTATGAAGGATTTCAGTATGAAGGACTTTTTCAAAGCCTATTCTTCTATACAAAAGCATGAAATAACTCATAACAGTGTTTTGCTCCTTCTAAATAGTTACTATATCCATTTCTTAAAATGTTATATTACAATTTTAGTATAGGATAATCTTAGTGACTTTTAAATTTTTGTTGCCATTTTGAGGATAAATTAAAATAGCTGTAACAATTGCATTAGTATAATCTTGTCGAGAAATATTAATTTTATTAAACTGAATATATATATATATATATATTTCCTTTCACGTAAGAAAAAATTGGATGCATTATTTTGAAAGTGGGAGGAATCAACTTGTTTTAACTTTTTAATAATTTTGAAGTTAAACCTGTGTTTTTTTATTTAATATTGCTTGAACTGAAAAATAAGCATTACTAGAATTTGATACCAACTTTTGTAGTGATCAATTGAGCGGTGTAATTTTGTATAGAGAATTGAAATTTAACAAAACTTAAAAATTGTTTGATTCAAGGGGAGTAATGCAAATTTCCACAATGCTAAAATCACTGTCTAAAAACAATAGTCGTGTAATGCAGTATCAAGATAACTAATAAATAAATGTTCCAACTTCCATTGACCAAAATGAAATTTCTTCTAGTACTAACATTACCGCTGTGTACAAGTTTGTCAAAAGATTATTGTAGCAACCGTTAAGACAGGTGCCAATACTTAGATATTTATCGCATTTTTTTCTCCCCAGAAAGTGATAAATTGCTAAATATTAGCACCTACGTGGATGAAACTACTTAATATTGAAAAGCGCTGAAAACAACTATTTGGGATGCAAAATAAATGACCTATTATAAAAAATATCTATTAAAACCTATAACAATGATATTTAGAGAGTTGTTGTTAAAACATTATAAGGCAAATTAAACATTCAAAATGAGAAAATTCTATAAAAACAAAATAATCTAACATGAAATTGAGATACAACATAATTTTGAAAATTTGGTTTGCATGATTTACAAAACAATTTGCATGTCTGTTTATCTCTTACAGTCATTGCTTGTATGAAAGTAGTATGTATATGTTTTTATTTAATATCTTGTATCATAAAATATATATATATATTATCTTGTTATGATGGTAAACTTAAATATTGTTTAAGCATACTGCTCAGTGGCGTCGCCAGACATTTTTTCAGGAGGGGGCAAACTTAACACTGCAAAATTTCAGCATATTTTTAAAAATTCAGTTCGATTCAAATGGTTGGCTGGTTGATTGAAGGGATTAAGTAAACTTCTGTGTAAGCATTTAGTACAATAAATTTTTATACATATAATTTAAGCTAAAACATCTTACTTATAAAAAATATTTAGCTTATTTCAAACCAACACTAATCCGAAAAACTTACTGTCAAGTCGATTTAAAATCTGTTTGAAGGGAAAAGTTAGAGAGAGACAACCTATAAATGCAAGTCGAGTCGGTTTGAATCTAATTGGCTCTGTGACATAAATTTTATTTGGTCATTTCAATTTTAATGACAGTTTTAAAGCTTTAATTAAATTTCTTTTTCATAATTTTTTACTTATTAGAATTTTCCAGGAGGGGGCAAGTGCCCCCTCTTGCCCCTATGTGCCGACGCCCATGATACTGCTGTTTATTTATTTAAACTTTCCAAAAAAGTTAAAAGGTGTTTATGACTTGGTTGATTTTTTTAAGATGACAGTAGTTGAAAATTGTTTATTCATAGTTTTTTCACAACTTTTGTCATGTAAATAATAGTTTGTTGGAATATTTCAAGAATATCCATCAAATAAACATCATTCATAAAACATAAACATAACATTCATAAATAACAAACATAACATTCATAACCAACATAACATTCATAAATAACAAACATAACATTCAATATACATAACATATCAAACATCATTCATGCCTTTCTTTGGAAATTTCAATATTCTCGAAAGATGCATTATAACCAAAACATGGAATCTCTTATCATTATAAAGCAAGCGATTTATCGCCAAATGTGACCTTTCACAACAACCTCAAGATTTTGTTATGCAACATAGTGTTTCATAACAAAAAGTGTGTTTCAAGTTTTGTGTACAAAATCTATTTTAAAACACAATTTTCTCTTTGATTAATTGAAAATTGATAAAGTCTTTTTATTTCTTAAATCTGAAATATGTATAAATTTGTGGACAGGTGCAGTATAATACATCATTTAACAAGTTTTCAAAATTGTAACCAAAAGTCACCAAATTGACATTTTAGCATTTTTAAGCCATTTGAAAGTTTGCTATAATTGTGTTTTTCTCTAGATAATTGTCTATGTAAATATTTCTTTAAAGTATAATATATTATCTTTATATATCACAAAACATAATGAAATTTATATATAATTCAGAGGCACAAAACCACGTTTTCTAATGAATAAGGTGTAATCAGCATTAATGATTGATTTACATGTTTATATAAAATTAACCAAGTACATTTTAAAAAATAAGTAGAAAAATTTTAAAGTGTATTTTTTGTTGTTGTTGTATTGAAACAAGGATGAGAAGTTGGAGGTTTAAAAATGTAACAAATGGGTACAGATGCAAAATGTTTTATAAATCATGAAAACCATCTGTTTTTTTTTTTTTTTTTTTTTGTTGTTGTTGTTTTTTTTCTTCATCTTTTAATTTATTGAAATTTGAATTTTAAAGCAATAAATTTTGTAAATATCAGTTTTGCAAAAAATTTAATGTATGATCGTTCAATAAAATTTGATATAATATGTGTGAAGGGAGAAGATCCAATTATAAAACAGATTCACAACTAGATTTCATTATTATTGAAAAAAGCTTAAAAAACAAACTTCCCAAAAAGTCATTATGGTAATTCAAAAGTCAATAGTTGTTTAACTAATGTATTTCATAAATAGAACTGATAGAAAATAGAATTAGTAAATGAACATTGTTATTACTTAATGCTAAAATATTTACTTCTCCTTACCTATTTACAACTTGGTGATACTTTGGTATATAATTGAATTTTCATCCCAGAAGAGGCATACTTCTTTCAGTATAATATCGTATCCAGTTTGAAGATAAAGGACTGAATTCCTACTGCTTATGAATATGGCAAAATTTTAAATATCCACATTCACAAAACAATAGCCATTCAGTCTAAAAAATGAAATTTCATCTTCATCATTTTCGTTAAAAATAATGTTGAAAACTAACTTTCGATTATAATTTTACAAAATAATACATTTAAAATATAGTTAAAATAAATAAAATAATAATATGAAAAGATTATTTTCTTAAAAAACGCAGTATAACTTCACAAAATCTGTCGCAAATTTCTTTTTTAAAGAGTCAATACACACTTCTCCATCGCTGCTTCTCGGTTCTCGCCGACATAGAACCAGCCGAGTCCGCGATGCAAACAAACGAGACATTTAACACAACGATGGAGTAGAGAAAATGAGCCCCAGAATTGCTATTTCTCACTCACCGGAAACGCTGACGTCAAAATGACGTCAGAGATGGGCGTTGTCACTGCCATTTCTCCGCTCGTACGTACTCTGAATCGGCCTGATTGTGTTGTTTATAATCATGAAGTTACATAATTCTATTTATAGGTTCATGTTTGTAATAGCCAGTGATCCGTTATATTTAATTAAACATTTAAACATTACAATTGAATAGTTTTTCAAGGTTTTAGAGGGAAATAAATAACAATATGTGCGATACAAAACATGTATGAAAATGATATGTATGTTTTCGTAAGTTAAATTGAACAAACGGGGGAAAAAAAAAATGGCTGCCAAAAGTCTCTATTTTGAAGCGGTGTAAACCGGAATCGTGAATGACAGGGTCATTATATATATTAATTAGAGATTATTTATAAAAGAACCATTATTCAATAATTACTGTATTACAAAATGTCATCAAAAATGTATTTTCCTTATAGTTATATACAGTACAGTCAACTTCCTCTAATCTGCAGATTTAAAATCTGGAAATCCTTCTAATCCATAATTGATTTTTTAATCTAAAAGAAATTTACAACTCATATTACAAAAAAAAAATTCATATTTCTCACGTTTTTACTTTTTTTAAATAAAATTTTTAGCTTATTCCTTGCTTTGAAACACAATTCAGGAGGGGAGGGGAGGGGGGGGCGTTCTTGTATTTGTTATCCTGCAATTCATACTGATGAGTGCTTAAAACACACCACTATTACATCAATGTTTAACAAAATTAATCAGTGATGAATATTATTTACGAACTTTCAAAAATATTTTGTTTTGTATATCGCATATTGTATTTTAAATATGTTTGTTTACATTTTATAGGTACCCATTATTTGAATATGCTTAAATTATTTTCCATCATATATGAATGTGATAGATTAGTTTTATTAATATTGAAGAAATACTTTTCTAAAATTTATTAGAACTCATCATGTCTATGAATTAATAATAACTGACTTTGTATCTGCAAAAGAAAATTGTAAACAAAGGCAATGATCTCTAATCTACGAATTCCTATAATCAGCACAACCTCTGGACAAAACTTTGAGAGTTAGAGGGAGTTGACTGTAAAACAAATGAAAAGTTTTTTAGTAGTTCAATACTACACTTTATTTTTCAACTTAAAATAGATAAATACAAACTATATATATATATATATATATTTTAGTCCTAGAGAACTTGCAGGCGAGTTTAAAAGTAGGATCATACTTATTGATACAGTTCATTGGGTACCAGCTTTGAGTTTACACAAAAAACTATATCCTTAAAAAAAAAAAAAAAAAAAAGTGCAAATATTATGGCTAAAAATTCTGTAATTATTATCACTTGTACTGTTTGAACGTATAATATAAGATAGTATCTATGCAAAAAGTTCTAAAAATATTAGCACTGAAAAGTAAAAACCTATCACCTGTATATATTTAGTGTTTGTTATCAAATAACTTATTTTTCTAAAAATATTTTTAATATTACTTAGATTATACTTTGGATTTGACATTATATTTATGCTTTGAGTTTATATAGTTCATAAATTTTCATTTTGAACATCTGTTTTGTCTTCTGGTTGGTTTCTTCCATTTCTTCCGGTTTCTTCCAGTTTCTTCCGGTTTTTTCCAGTTTCTTCCACTGTCCTGGAAGAAACTGGTTTCTTCCGGAAGAAACCCAACCCTGATGCTAATACTTCTTGAATTGCCATACTTGGTCCAGTGTTCTTTGACAACAGACAAATTTTGTTTCGCTGCAGATAAAGAAAATTCTGCTACTGGGCCTAGCAGTAGTGTTGATTCTAGAATACAAGGACTGCCACAGAAAATACAATAAAAAGAGCTTAATTTGCTGCTCTCTATGGTGCCAAATTATTATGTAAGGCTATACATTTGTTTCTGCAGAAATGATCTAAAACCCCCCAAAAAATGTTTCAGTATATTCATCAGTACAATTTTATAATGCTTTGGTTATACTTAAAAAAATATTTAAAAATTAATAAACATATCGACAGTTTTTAAAAGCAACATGTAAAATCTAAAGACAGTTAAAGTTTTATACAAACCCCTGATCAGTATAGATGATAATGGTCCCAGTGGCAGAAACACCACAACATGGCGACAGTCGCGTGCACAGAAAAAACGGCTTGCGGACAGTTTTTGTCTGCACTGATAAAAAAATTTCTACCCTCAACCTCAGAGGACTTTCTCCTGGCGGTTTTATCGGTAGGATTTCAGTTCCTGATCTCAGGGAAATCTCATAGAAAATGAAATTTCTTTTTTTTCCCCAACTACATGTTTCTTGTTAAGCTCATTTCAAATGATATAAATATTGCATAAATATGTGAAGTTCTACATTACTATGATGGATAGTAAGCATCATGAATTTTTAATAATTTTGCAAAAAGTGTAATGAAAAATGTACCATTAATTAACTCCATGTCTTATTTGAAAGGACAAAGATTAAGTAGTTGATACTAGGCTCAGCCTGTTTTATGTTGCGAGTTCAGTGTCACTGTGACAGAATATTTTTATGCTTTCTGCAACAAGCCTTGTTCGTGGAAACCTTTTCTTCAAGACAATATTGACATATTTTCTAATTTACACATAATATGTACGTATAATAGTAAAGAAATCAATATTATTAATGGACTGTTGAAGAATTTTTAAAAATAAGACACAAGAGTTTCTGTTTTCTACTGAAATTTAGGAATATCTTTAACTTATGAGCAAATCTTTTTGCAACAATCTCACTTTGTCACCTAAATTCTGCCACAGGGTTCAGTGGATACTGCTGATTTGTTGTTTAAAGTGTTTGATAATATTTCCTTAAATTATATAATACGTAAAACTCCGGAGAATTTTTAAAAACATTTGAGTATGAATTCTGCTTGTCTCATTCAGGGATCTGTTTCAAAGTATGCATAGCTAATTTTGAACGGAGGTCACCAACCTAAACACTCATTTATCTTAAAGAAGAATTTTAATCAGGTTTAATAATATGTTTAATTATAAAATAAGATTTTTAGACTGTTTATTCACCTGCTGTTTATTGATTTTGATTACTTTTCTCTTGAAGGAATTATTTTGAAGACACATGATTCTCTGCGTTTGACAAAAGACAAAGCTTGTTATGATGCTTGGAGAACCTCCAATATCAATGGATTTGTCCAACAGAAATAGCTCTAAAGGGATTACATGTAATTTATGTTCCAGACAATTTAATTCAAAAACAAAATTTCTTATACATTCTATTACCCATTTAGTTGAAAACAATTTTGCTTGCCGCATTTGTCAAGAGGAATTTGCTCACATTTTTAATTTAGATAATCATCTTAAAGTCCACAATAAGCAAAGCACTTTTGAGTGTCATGTTTGTAAAAAGGAATTTTTCGACAAAGTTATTTTTAACGAACACCTTAGGAAACATGGCACTGAAAACTTGAAGAACCTTTTGGAAGTGCCTTCAAATGGATTTTCAGTAGAAAAAGATCTTCAGCAATTTGTCGAAAAAGATACTGATTATTCTAATGCCAGCGAAAATTCTAAAAGAACTATTCTGTATAATTGTGCTATTAGTGAAAGCAGTGAGAATATACCAGTATTGGATGTAGTGATAACATCAGTTGAAAATGATAATGTTAAAGAATACTTTGGAACTGATTGCAATAAAATTGTTTGCAAATTATGTGATAAAGAGTTTATTGAAAAATCTCTTTTAGACAAGCATCTTTTGACTCATCACAGTGGGGTCTCCCAGTTCAATGAACTCACAAAAAAAAGTAACTTTGATGACAATAAAACTGAAAATACGAAAATAATGCACAGTGAAAGATTTCTTGAACAAACTACATCTGATGAACAACTGCAGGTTTTTCACGATAAAACTATATTTACCTGTTGTGTATGTCATTTAGAATTTCTGGAAAAAACAGCTTTAGATGATCATTCAAAAATACACAATATTAAAACAATATTTGTTTGTGGAGTTTGTCACAAGCTGTTTAATGACTCCTCTGCTTTGGATGATCATCTCAAAATACACAGCAATAAAAAGTTTGTTTGTGGTGTTTGCAAACAAACTTTTTCTGAAGAAACTACTATGAATGAACATATCAAAATCCACAAAGACATTAATGCTTCTGATGCATCACAAGTAGAATCTGATAAAAGAACATCATTAGGTAGCCCACAAATTGATCCACAGCTTCATGCATGCAGATTTTGTTCAAGAAAGTTCACTAAAATATATGAATTGATAAGGCATACATACAAACATAGACATTTAAAGCAAGTTTTTTGTTGTGGCTGCTGCAAAAAACAATATCCTAAACTGTATCTTTTGAAAAAGCATATGCATGTGCACTTTGATAGAAAATTTACCTGTGAAAATTGTAAAAGAAAATTCGTTTCTAAATCTCGCTTATTAAATCATATGAAAATTCACTCAACAAACAAAATGCATACTTGTGAAATTTGTCAAAAAAAGTTTGCTACTAAAGAGAAGTTGTTCAATCATATTCACGTGCATGCTATAGTGCGGGAAAAAGAGGAAAAAAAGCAGTTTAAATGTGAAATTTGTCACAAATGTTTCCGAAAAGAGAGTTTTCTACGCAGTCACGCTATTGCACACAATGGGGAGAGGCCTTATGTCTGTGAAATATGTGAAAAAAGATTTGCTCGAAAGACTTGTTTAAGAAGACACCATCTCACCCATTCTCCATACAAAGATAATGCCAAAAAATTTGCTTGTGAAATATGTGGAAAAAGATTTTTTACAAATTTCCAACTCAAAACTCATCATAATTATCATGTAGGTGTCAAACCATACTCTTGTGATGATTGTCCGAAACGATTTTTTACTACTGAACACTTGAAAAAGCATAAACGAATTCACACTGGTGAGAAACCTCATCTATGCAATGTTTGCGGAAAAGGTTTTCGTCAGTTGACTAGTTTGAATTCTCACCTTACCAGGGTACATTCTGTAAATGTAAAGTATGAGTGTGAAGTATGCGGTAAAGGTTTTATGTATCGAAGTGCACTGTTGTATCATTTGCGAATTCATACTGGGGAGAAGAGATATCTGTGTGAAATATGTGGTAAAGGTTTAAATTCTAAAAATAATCTGTTAATTCATTCACGCCGGCATACTGGAGAAAAGCCTTATAGATGTAAAGATTGTGGTGAAAAATTCATTTCTAAGTTGAATTTAAATAGGCATCTGACTGGTAAATCATTTTATGAAAGTAAAAAGAAACAATGAAAAAACATCTTATTAAACAAAAGATCCTTCTAAAGAAAAAATTTGTGTGTGAAAATGTAATAAAGGAATTTTTAAAAATTCAAATTTAAATGTCATCTTCATTGTCATTTTGGAAAAGAAAATTTTTTCCTGTGAATCTTCTAAGAAATTTTTTACTAACAGTAACAAACATAATACAAATTACAAATAAAACTATTTTATTTAAATATAACTGAGTCTGTATATAATATATAGTTGAACCTCGAAAATACGGAATCATCGAGACAGGCGATTCTGCATTTTAGATGTTTATTAAAAACTAATTTTTTATGATACTATAATAACATACAAAATGCAATTTTTATGCTAGTGAAAATAAATGGGGCGAGTTAAATTATAAAATAGAAATATAATAGTTTTAATTTAGAATTTAAATAATTTAGAATTAAAATATAAACAAATTAAACTAAAATGTTATAGACAACTGATAATGCCTGCTAAATAACTGCTAAAATACTATTCATTAAATAAAAAATACTGAAATTATAGAAACAAAGTAATTTTTATGTTGATTTTTTAAAAACATTTCAGCAATTTAAAGTTGTTTAACTCTAATGGAATTTTTTTTTTCTTTTTAATTCCTTTTTTTTTTTTAACTTCCTGTTTCTAAAAAGTGTAAATTATTTAATTAATAATCAAGTAGTATAAAAATATGTAAGATAAGACTATATTTATTTATTCAGTGTTCAATTAAAAGGTTTTAAACTGCATTTCACAAGAAATGTTGAAATAAAGTACATTAAAATCTTAATTTAGAAGTAAAACTGAAACCAGAAAAATGCTTGGATTTTAAAGATTTCTGGATTTTGGATTTCCAGATTTTCGAGGTTCAACTGTGTTTATATATATATATATACACACACATACAGTGTGTCCCAAAAAGATTAAAACGTGCTTTATTTCTTTATCTATTACATATAACACGGGCAATGTAAATTGAAAAAAACAACCAAATTAAGGTAGGAAAAACGACTACATTAAGAAAAAAACCCTCCCATTAATTTTTAAAAAGCTACATATTTAAATTTTTATACAGTCCCGCTATGCAAATTTTGTCAATTACAAAGTTTTTATTTTTCATTTAAGAAGACCATTGGAAAAAACTGCATTACTATATCTTTTGAACCAACCGAATTATGATACTGAAAAAAATGTCATGTATGCCTTTTTTCCGTACCATTTAAAAGGCTGGCTTTTTGGTGAAAATAGGAATCCTTTACAAATTGATAACGGAAATGTTTAGATCAAAAACATAATGTGTTGAAAAATTCTCAAATGCATTTAAATTAATCCTTAGAATTTAAAAATGTGTTTCAAATTTAGCATCTTGTTTAATAACGACTTTGAAACATTTTACATTTCTATTTTGACATAGGGTCAGATAATCAGAGTTCAGTTTTCAATTACGTATAATTCATTCAGTTTTAAAGATACAAGAATGTGGTTTTTTGCAATGAGGTTGTTGCATTGAAAATAAAAACTTTCTAATTGACTAAATTTGTCTTGAGAAGTCGTATAAAAATTTAAATTTAATTTTTTGAAAATTAACAGTGAGATATTTTTATTTCCTATCTTATTTTGTATACTTTTGCAATTTACATTACCCTCTCACCTCTAACAGGTACATAATTAAACCACGCTTCAGTCTTTTTGGGACACCCTGTATACATACATACTTATTTTTAGACTTTAACCTCTTTGGCCTTGAGTTTTGAATTTGGTTGATAAAAAATCGATGAGTGGTTAAATATGATACACTGTGTGCAAGTATCTTAAATATGAAATATTATAACATTCTGTCAATTACCAAACTATTTAAAAATTGCTCTAATAATAGGACATAAAGGGCAAAACTGGGAAAATTCATTAGTGGCCAGTGGCCGGTACTGTCAGTTTCATTAGTAGCCACTTTTTTAAGTTAGTGGCCACTTTTCACGTAAGACAATTTCTTTCAGACTGCAAAAAGAATTGTCACCATTTTGCGGTATAATTACCACAAGAAAAATATGAAAATAAGAAATACATATAATAATAAAATTAATACAGGGACACTGAAATTGTAATTTGTAATTACACTCTTTAAAAATCCTAAATTGCACATCCTAAATTAAAATCTGCTTGGGGCTGTAATAATAACAGCAAAAGTTATTATCTTTCAGATAATTCAGTAGTACTTTTTTTTTTCAATTTATTTAAGTGAAATAAGCTGTTATCATTCACAGTTCACATTGACATAGCTGCCAACTCTCCCGAAAAATTCAGGAGACTCCCGAATTTTGAGGCAATCTCCCAAACTCCCGAAAAACATTAATATCTCCCGATTTTTTCAAAATTTTCATCACGCACCACCTAATTTTCAAATGTTATACGAAAGCTCCCGATTCCCAATCTTTCTCCATCCACAACATAAATGTCAATTTTAATTTCAAACTTGCTTTGTGAGATCCTAGAACCTATAAAGAAATAGAATTGTTAAATATTTCTTGCTCATGTTATTTTTTGCCCCCCCTCCCTCCTTTATTTATCTCTTAACTAGCGATCAGCAATCAAGTGTTTTGAAGTCTTTTATCTCTCAATCCATCTGCAACATAGATGATGATATTTATTTTAAGTTTGCTTTATTAGATTCTAGAAGTAGAATTGAAAGAGTTTAATATTTTTTACTCTAATTATTTTTTTTATCCCCCGCCTTTCCCCCATCTCTAGATAGCAGGGTTGGCAAAAACCCGGGTTTTTCTAGAAAAACCCAACCCACTTGGGTTTTTCTGGGTTTTTGCGGGTTTTTCTGGGCTTTTGTGGGTTTTTCTGGGCTTTTGTGGGTTTTTCTGGGCTTTTGTGGGTTTTTGTTTGAATACATTTGCATTGCAATGTTAGATATATGTTATTTAGCATATTAGTTGTAATACACCTAATTATATTAAACTACTAATTAATAATTAATCTAATATTTATCTTAGAAATAAAAATTGGTTTGATTCTAATATTAAAATAGTGTTAATTAGTAAGATTAAGCTATGTTTTATTTTAATCTATGCTTATTCAAAATAAATATTCTTAATGACAATAACTGATAAAATAAAAGAATTTAAATTCTCAATTACAATACATATAATTTAAATTTTTTAGTTCCCCATCATATATAGGTATGGGGAACTTAAGTGATCGTGAAAATTTTCGACATCGTTTTTTTTTTTTTTTTTACCCTTTACACGTTTTTACGTGTGAGGAATGACGAAAATGACAGAATTTGTATGGTGTCTGTTAGTTGTTAGTCCGGTAGTATGTTAGTATATTAGTCTGTGTACATGATATCTCAAGAACAAATTATCGCAGAGAAGTCAGATCAGTTTTAAAATATTACTTTTGACACTGGCAAGAACCCTATTCATTTGCAACATTCAAATTAAAAAACTTCGTAAGTTATTAAAAATCTACAGTTTTTTTAACATGGGAGAATAGGGCAAAATTTCACTTACACGTGCATTAAATGGAAAATTTTTACTGAAAAAATGTGAGACCAGTTTTAAAATGAGTTTTCATGTCGGAATGAACATCAGTAACTAGAAACATGCTTCTTTGAATATTTTGCAAGCTATTGGAAGTTTACGAATTTCTTAACACGGCAGAATAGGGCAAAATTTCACATAAACGTCAATTTTGAGGGATATTTTCATCATAAAGATATCAGACCACTTTTGAAATATTATTTAAGATACTGGCATGAATATCCTAGAGTATGAATTTTCCAATTTAAAAAATTCTTAAATTATCTGGAATTTACGATTTACTTAAAATGGCAGAATAGGGCAAAATTGAGCATAAACGTCCATTTTGATGATCATAAATATATCAGACAACTTCAAAATAACATTTATGATACTTGTTTGAACATGATTGACTACAAATATTCTAATAGGAAAATTTTGTAAGTTATTCGTAATTTAAGATTTTATCAACATAGCAAAATGGGGTGATATCCCATATAAATATACATTTTGAGGATTGTTGCATTGGAAATAGTAGCATGAAAACGAAACTATTAAATTGACCTTAATAAAATAATGTAATAGATTAGAATAAAAGATAAATATATCGAAGTGAACGGTGGATAGCCTGTTAGGCAGGGATTTCATTCTGTCACTGTGTCCATGTCCTGTACTAGAAATTTATGAAAACATACATATGATGGGGAACTGAGCACAGTGCACTTATGTCAACTAGTTTTAATTATAAAAATAAGTTGCACTGCTTTATCCTTTTTTAAAAGTTTTTTAATAGTTGGAACGGTTATAGAAGAAATTTTTATTAGCTTTATAATTATGTTGCTACTAAAATTAAAAATAAACTTATTATAAAGTTTCAAAACTAAACAATTTAATTAGTTAAATATTGATTCTGGACAACATTTATGTCCGCTGTTAAACAAAAATATCGTTCGGTTTTACAGGAAAAAGAAAATTGAACCAGAACTTGCTTTTATTATATTTATAACTGTAGTAACTTTTTATGTTTAATATAATACTATTTTCTAGAAAATAAAAAGGAGAGTTTTTTCTTAAAAGATAAGGTGTTTTCTATACTTTATAGATGGGATTTGTAAATTATAAATAATTTTTAACAAAAACCCATTTATTTGCAAAAACCCAGCGGGTTTTTGTTGGTGGGTCCGCCCAGAAAAACCCGGGCGGGTTTTTCTGGGCTGGGCCCAGTTTGCCAACCCTGCTAGATAGTGGTCAATTCTAGAAACAATAAAACAATAGAAGTACTCAATATTTCTCACGTATGTAATTATTTTTAGGCTTTATTGCTGAACTTAATGAATCTATTTATTTTTCCTCAATTAAATTAAGTATTTATACACCATATCTATACTAAATTTGTAAACTTGGGGGAAAAAATGAAGAATAGATTTTTCAGATAGGAAAAATTTTCCCAAGTCTATGTATGTATATATATAATTTCAGTATGGTTAGAATTTAGTATGATCTAGTAGTATTTTAAATTCAGTATGTTTTATTTATTTGTTTTCTCATATTTGCAATAAGAAGAAAGCCTCTAGATACTGCAAAATTTCCCTTTTATTTGCTCCATCTCTTTCCAACAATTACTGTACTATTAATGTTTTATTTATGGCTTAAACTATGTTGTATACAAAATCTCCCTAATTTTGATTCTCAAAGGTTGGCAGCTATGCATTGATATTTTCTAGTAAATGAATCAGCTGATTCATCATCATCACAACCTTTTACATGGTCATGTGTAAATACAGTTAGCAGTTTTATTATTTTTTCTTAATTCTAAAGACACACTTTTTTAAATGATTTTATTTCAATAGAGTTAAAATACTTTCTCTTAAAAAGTATAGGTATGGAAACTTAGCTGCTTCATTAAAAATAATTTATTTAGCTGCCAAATTTGTAGCTTTAAAAATAGGGAGATTTCTACTTTAAAATGGGAAGGGAAAAGGAAGATTTCTACACAAAAGAAAGCAAATACAAAAATTTTTGAAAAATACACATTTAAGGGGTTAGGGGTAGTCAGAGACACGAAAAAATGATAATTTTCAGTAATTTTTTTTCGCTATTAAATCATTTTATTTTACAAAAGTAATAATATGGCATTATTATACAATGTTTTGACTTGAAGTCACGAAAATTTGAAAAAAAAAAAATTATAATTTCCAAAGTTATAGCTGTTTCTGTTGACCCAGTCCAAAAAAAAGGTCCTTGCGGTGACAATGATAAGTCCTTGGAGATTCATCTAAAATCAATCGGATAAGAAAAATTAGTTTTATAAATAGATAATCCTGGGCCTGATCGAAGCTTTTTTTTTTTTTTTTTCAAAAATTAAAAAAATGGCGGACTCAGGAAATTTTTTTCTAAATTTTTGGGAAAAAGTCAACAGTTAATTGGTCTTAAAAAATCGAAATTTTTGAAAAAAAAAAAAAAATCCTTCGATCAGGCCCGAGTTTATTATGTATTCTATGTATTCTAAAAGCTGTATAAATTTCATTAAAATCTACTGAGCGGTTTTCAAGTTACAGTTGTCACCAGTTCAAAAAACATAGTTTTGAGAAAAACGCATTTAAAGTTTCGCACTAGATTTACGTACAGAAATACGAATTATTTAATCACTTACACTGAGTCATCTATTCCTGGGCCATATAATAGTTCTTCAGCCATTGTGGAAGTTTCCAAAACATCAATTTGCCGTTGCCTACGAAGCATTCTGCCTTCCCGAGTGTTGTCGTTGGCGCGCTGATCTGCCACTTTCACACGTGCAGCATCCTTTTTTTTTGCATACTGATGGGAATTAGACCCACTCGAAAAGTAATTATCGGATCAACTTCAAATTTTCAGAGAATATTTATAAGATATTACACTTTAAGAAAATGCAAAAAAAAAAAAAAATTGATTTTTTGAAAATCCTGACTACCCCTAACCCCTTAAGTCAAATCAAATTTTGATACACACATTTGTCAACTATCTTAAATGGGTTAAATATACACTAAATACTATGGAGATATTAATGGAAAAAGGTTGTGCTTTGCAGGACATTTGATCATTAACTGCTTGTGGAAATGGAGCTCACATGTGTGTGTGTGGGGGGGGGGGGGGAAGGGTACATCTATATTCTTCTTTATAGGTTCTAGAATCTAATCAAGAAAGTTTAAAATGAATATTTACATTTATGTTATGGATAGAGAAAGATTGTAAACCACAAGACTTCAGTGGAGCATGTGATTGCCAATCGTTGGAGGGGGGGGGGGGGGGGGGAATTACAATAATTATGAGTAAGAGATATTAAACAATTCTACTTCTTTACAGATTCTAGAATCTAATAAAAGTAAGTTTAAAATATATATTTATATTTTTGCAGCAAATGGAGAATGATTTGAAATTATAAAGCTTTCTATAAGCTGTGTGATCACAGATCATTAGGGGGAGGGAAAGGGAGGGGGGGGTCCAAAAAATTATATGAGTGAGACATATTAAACAATTCTACTTCTTTATAGGTTGTAGAATATAATAAAGCAAGTTTAAAATGAACATTGACATTTATGCCATGGATGGAAAAAGATTGGAAATCACAAGGCTTCGATTGCCTATCGTCGCTCGATTTTTAGATTATTTTAATGATCATAAAAAGTGGCGACTTTAGTGGCGATCGATGCATAATTTTTAATCGCCATCTTTTTTTATTTAGTCACCACGTAGCCAGTGGCGACCGTTAATTTTACCCTTTAATAGGACACCAGGCTATAATTAAGCAAAAAGAGAAAATTTATTTTAAGTACAGTTTGCAATTATTTTGTTTGAAATATTTTAAAAGCAATTTCTTTGTGCATTAAAACATAAAAATACATCACATTTCTCACAAAATGAAATAGTTTTGTATGTACAACCTTCCAATTTGCATTGCTGTTGCTTTGGACTTCTTTCAATCATATGATTTAGCCCATCATATTGTATATCTTTGCAAGGTCCAACAGCTGGACTTAATTTTTAGTTCCCCATCGTACTATAGGTATGGACTTAGGCAATCGTGAAAATTTTCAAACTCGTTTTTTTTTTTACTTTTTCACACATTTTCAGGTGTGAGGAATCCGAAAATGACAAAATTTGTATGGTGTCCATCTGTAGGGTGTCTGTTAGTGTGTTTGTTTGTTAGTATGTTAGTCTGTGTACACAATATCTCAAGAACAAATTGTCGCAGAGAGGTCAAATCAGTTTTAAAAAATTACTTTCAACACTGGCAAGAACTCTAATTGTCAATCTTGATTATTGACTATGACAAAGTTTCAAAGCTAGAAATATTTAAAGAATGTTTCATGCAATATTTTAATAGCTTCATTTAAAAACAACTAAAGCTGTTCATATAATTAAATCGTTAACTAAATATAATGCTATGTAACTTATTTCTTAGCAACTTCCAATTTAAATAGTATTGTATGATTTCTGGTTCATGCATCCAAACTTATAAATTAAATATAAATTATGCATAACTTAAATGACAATATTTTATATAATAATAATTGTTAAAAGAATATTCACAACATAAATTGTTATAGGCCGAATCAGCCAAATCACGCTCATTATTCGGCCAGGCCAAAGCTTCGGTAAGGTGGCCGAAGCTTCGTTCCATCTCTACTTGACACTGTATGAGACAGATGTTTGCAGATGCCACAGCCTGAAAAATATATTTAATTAATTATTAATATATTTTCTTTTGAACCGCATTAAAATATTTTTGAAACTGTAACTCATAAATGCTATAAAACCATTTTCGGCCAAAGGTGCGTAAATGCACCATTTCAATAAATATTTTTTTGTTAACACTGTGACGTATATTTTTCACTAATTTTATTTTTCTGCTATTTTTAAGGGTTCTGGCTACATCTAAAAAATATTAGTAATTCAATTGGAGTAAACACTTTCTGTTGAGAAAGTTTTAAAATTTGCTAGTTTTCTAACTTGAAATGATTATTCACAAGTTCGACTTTTTGAAAATGTATTACTATTCCACTTGAAATTAATCATACGTTTTTATAATGGATTAAAGTTGCAAATTCCGTAAATAAAATAAAAATAAAACAAATGCCATAAAAAACTTAAAAATTTTATTTTAATTTATATTTTATGCACCATTTTTTTTCTTAAATAAAATATTATTTTTCATGCACAAAACTTTTTTTGTGTCTTAATGAATGTAATTTAAGCATATTTCAATGAAAATTGAAATATGCTTAAATTACATTTTATAAAATTTCTATGCTTGGCCTAAAATGGGTTAAAGCCAATTACCAATTTTTGTTAAAGTTTGCGATTTTGTAAGCTACTTTTTACTCCAGTCCAGAAACCACGTGACTAACAAACTGTTGGATTACCCCTCCCATGATTTGTGTCTGGATATGCTACTGTATTGTGCTGAAATATTTTTTTTGTTCACAAAGTTTGTATTCATCATAATATATCATCAGTACCTAATTCAGGGTGGCTAGCAGTCAGGGAAAATCCGCTAATCAGGAAAATGTCAGGGAATTTAGAAAATCTGGAAAAGTCAGGGAATTTTAACAAATTTTGTGAAAATAGCTATATTAATCATTAAATTATTAATGATATTTTAAATCGCTAAATTTTTTGCTAATGCCGTGAAATTTTCATCGAAAATAAACAGTGAGAGCCAGGGAAAAATGGAGGAAAATCTTGAAAAAAAGTCAGGGAATTTTAAAAGGTTTAAATGCTATACACCCTGTAATTAATATAATATTAATTTTGATACATATTTATGTATGTATATACTGTAAAATACTGATTGTAAGCCACACACCCCTTTTTCAAGAGTAAAAAATGGATAAAATTAGGTGGGGGTTTATATTTATTTTTTATTTAATATCCAGCAAAGTTGTTTTTAGTGTTAAGTGAGTACAGAAGGCAAATAATAAATCATAAAGTATTTTAAATCATATTTTAAACAACAATAAAAATAATGTATAAGAATTATTGGTTAAAATTATTTTTCTTAATTAGTAAAAAATGATGGCACCATCTGTCAATGGTGAAGAAAAACACAATAAAAATCAACTGGCAAAATTTAATATTTCAAAACAAATTAAATAGATGAAAATAAATCCATAAAACTGTTTTATTAATTTATGAAAACTAAATAAAATAAGATTCATATATGTCACATATAGGCAGATGTGTTATGAGCTGTCCAGCTATCTTATAGCAATGAGACAATATCGTCAGACCTGAGATCCAACTATCTTAAGCTTGCACAGAGTCAGATTCCCTCTTTCTCCATTCTCATGTAATCCAATGGGATATTTGCTACTTTGTATTACAGGGATATCCCATTCAAAAATTATTTTTTTAAATTCCACTCTTTGACTATGTTTCCTTTTACCATATGCAGCATCAAAATAAATAAAATAAAGTATTTTATTTTAAATCTGAACTACTGATCTGTCATATTTCCAGGAGAGGCTTATATACATGAATTTTTAAATTTAACTAACACACCCTGAGTGCAAGGAGTGTCTAAGAATTTTCTTTAGCATTATAATTTTTTTCTTCTTTCCATTTCCAGAAGCCTTTCTGAAATAGGCAAGCTAATTCTGTAGTGTTTCACCAGGTAGTGTTGTGTTATGAAAATTTCAAGTAGAAAGAAGAAATTAGACAAATTTAAATATTAAAAAGAATGCTATCATACACTTTAAATTTTTATCGAGTTCTATACTTCAAGTGGTAAAGTAGTAATATCAAATAATGCATACTAAATATGTATCTCCTTAGATTTTAAATAAGATCTATAAATAAAAATAACAAAAAACACAACTTGTAACATGCTGGATTGTTTAAGCTGAAACTAGCAGGCTTCATGGGCACAATATTTAAAGGTTTTATTTTTGATTGAATAATTGAAATGTTTAAATAAATATATTTCGATTGGCGACTATTTTTTTCACAGTTTTAGTATGGGATCTCCTTGACAATGTCAAACATTTTTTGAACTTGAATCTGTGCAACAAAACTATTATTAAAACGAATATTCTCAAAAACAGTCAAATAGAAATGTTAATTTTTTGAATATTCTGGAAACAGTTGAAGCTGTTACTCGTACAGTAAAAGTCACTATTCGATGAATGGTCGAATCAAAGAACGCATATAAGTCGTTTCGCAGAAATCATTATAACGCATGTATGTATGCTTCACGCTCATGAAAACAACAAAAAAAAAAATCACTGGACAGCCCTACACTGCTATGCGTGAATCTCAGAACACATGAAACTCAGTTCTGCGGCAATCACTATCACGCATGCTAAAACCAAAAAACATCACTGGATACCCCTACCTCACCGTGCATGAATCTGAAAATGCACGAAACTTGGTTCCCCGGCAATCATGTTAAAACATAAAAAACATAACTGGACACCCCTAACACGCTGTGCATGAATCTGAAAATGCACGAAACTCGGTTCTGCAGCAATCACTTTCAAGCATTTTAAAACAAACAAAACAAAAAAAAAAAAACATCATTGGACACCCCTACCTCAAATCAATGAAAATCAAATAACCAATAAAATTGCATGTAATTCCTCAAAGCGTAGCTCTAGTTCTATGTAAAATACACTTAAATTATTAAAATCAAATAAACCAATCAAATCTCTCGTAGAGTATACTCAAATCAATGAAAATCAAATAAACAGGGGTGTTCAGGGTTTACCCCTGATTTCAGGGTTTTTACTCTAACTCTTATGTATTTTCATATTTCCTATAAAGTTATTTTTTGTTTTCATTAGTTGTTCATTTGTTATCAGGTAATATGTGAATGAAATGTAAAAGGATTGAGGGCTTCTGGCCTAAATAGTTTGAGTATTATTTGATATTTTGGGTCTTTTCTAATTTGAGGTTCTGATTTTCAGGGTTTTTACTTTTGAGTCACAATCAACCCTGAATAAACCTATCAAATCTCTTGTAATTTCTCATAATATAGCTCTAGTTCAACGTAAAATACATTCAAATCAATGAAAATCAAATAAACCAATCAAATCTCTCGTAATTCCTCAAAACGTAGCTCTAGTTCAACGTAAAAATCATTGAAAATTAAATAAACCAATCAAATCTCTTGTAATTCCTCATAACGTAGCTGTAGTTCAATGTAAAATACACTCAAATCAATGAAAATGAAATAAACCAATCAAATCTCTCCTAATATTCTCCATATTGTGTCATTATAGAAATGGGAAGTTTTATTTTCATATTTTTATTAATTAAAAGAAAACTAATCAAAAATTCGAAAATCTGACTTTGATGTGCACAATGACCATTCGGAGGGCACCTTTGTGTTAAATCATGTGACTGTCCGAGCTACCGTTTTCGAGAACAGTGAAATATATATATACAAATATTGCTCACTTAATACTATAAGATATATCTGCAATATAAAAAATAAGAGCTTGTTTTTACATAAAAACATTGACTTTTATTCATACTTATTGAATTAAGGTTTTGTGGATCTCTTGCTTAAACTGAATAACATTTATGGTGATGAAAAGATGATATTCAAACTTTAAAACATTACTGCCAATGTTTTTTTTTTTTTTTTAAATCTTGATTAAAAATGGAACTACAATTATTATCAAGTAAGGAAAAAAAAAAAAAAAAATCTAGTCTTTTTATTCTTGGACCTCCTAGCTAGTCCAAAGGCATACAATATTTAACTAATCTGGCATATGGATCACAGCTGATTGAAATTGCTGCTGGCTGGAAACTGCAATGCCTGTTGCATATCCATGCTGACAACTAGCAAGCATTCACCATGAAGGAAAAACACAAGTACTACATTATGAAGCACATGACATACGTCAGTAGACGTGAAGCTATTGTGTAAATAGACAAGTTGAAATGTGAACAAAAAGCTGCTAGAATGAAGCTAATGTAATTATAGTTAAGTGATGTTATGAATAGGTGATAAATATAAAAATAAGTTAGTATTAAGGCTGAATTACTTAAAAAAAAAAAAAAAAGAAGTACAACATATGATGTGCATTTCTTTTAAGTAAATAAAGATCAAATAACATTCAAATTAAAAATAATTTCTTTTCTTGACTTTTTTGTATTATTTATTATTTTACTGATTTATAAGTTTTTGAATATATGTATATATTTGCTTTTAGAAACATAACACCATGCCTATAAAAGTCTTGAGTGGTTTAAGATAAATTGGAGTGGAAGGTTGCTATATATCTGCATTTGTAGACACAATGGCCTTGCAAACAAATTGGAGTTGTGCTACGATTAATAAATTCTTACCTGTTATACCTGCGTTTGCAGACACGGTGACCTTGCCAACGAATTGGAGTTGTGCCACAATTAATAAATTCTCACCTGTTATATTTGCGTTTGCAGACACGGTGACCTTGCCAACGACGTCAGCCTTCCACTCCAATTTATCTGAAATAAATTTTCATGGTTGATGAATAAAATTTCTAACATCAGTCTTCCACTCCTATTTATCGGAAATGAGTTTTCATGGTTGATGAATAAAATTTCTAATATCAGCCTTCCACTCCAATTTATCTAAACTAAATTTTCATGGTTTATGAATAAAATTTCTAAATCTTGAGTGCTTTTCTTTCTCTTTCAGATGGGAAAGAAAATTTGAGTGGACATATGTAAAGTTATTTCTTATTCTTATTCAGTTTCTGTAGAATTCCATAACTGTATCTAAAGATAAATATCCTATTCATTGGAGGAAAATATTCTTGATTATTCTGAAAAGGGGAAAAAGAAAAAAGAGTTGTCTAGAAATCAATTATGCATAAGTTCATTTCAAAGATTAATCTTCAGGATTATTCTGTTACACTTACTTTTTAAGTTTTGTGAAGGAGCAAAACCAGTTATAATGTCTGAAGAAAGATTGAATTTATATGACACAAATTGCATAAAATATTGTTGTGATTTGTGTCCTAGAAAGTTCATTTCAAAGATCCATCTTCAGGTTCATTCTGTTGCACATATGATACAAAAAAATGTTGATTGTGATATATGCCAGATTGGATTCAATCACATCTTCAAGTTAGATGAACATTTTGAAACCCATAATGTTCAAGAATTCTCTTCAGGCATCATAAAAGAAAAAAATGTAGAAGAAACTCTAGACCTTCTTGAAAGACATAATGCAAACCCTTTTCTGAATATATCACTCAAGGATAAAGCTCAGACTATTACGCAAAATGAACAATCTGTGTTACCTGTTTCTGGGAATAGGTCGGGCAGTGATGTTTGCCAGTTAATGCTTATTGATGAATTTAAGATGAAGAAGCATGTTCAGACTCATAAAAGTGATGCATTTGTCTGTGCAAAATGTAACATAGAGTTTTCTGGAAAAGATGCATTAGATGAACATTTTAAAATTCATTCCACTACAGGTGCTTTTTTTTGTGAAATTTGTCAAGAGCATTTTACAGAAAAAAAACCGTTTGATTTACATCTTCAAGTTCATAATAAGGAAAAAGTTTTTGTTTGTGGTGAATGTCATAAACGGTTTTCTGAGAAAACTTCTTTAGATAAACATTTGCAACATCATAACAATAAAATGGTTGAATGTTATGTAAGCCAGTTAAATATTACTAAAGAAGCTTCCTTAGATAAAAATCAAATGCATAGCAAACAAGTAATGATACACAGTAATGAATGTCCCATAGAGTTTTCTGAAAAAGCTGACGTACATGATCAGCAAACTGATTGCAAAGAAACAGTTCTGCAATGTAATGTATGTATGCAAAATTTTACTGACAGAGATATTTTTAATGATCACATAAGATCCCACAATACTCAAACTATATTTAAATGTGGTATTTGTCGTATGCAATTTAATAGATTGGCTGATTTAGGTGAACATCTTGAAGTTCATAACAAAAACAAAGGAACTTCATTTCAGTGTAGTATTTGTCATGAACATTTTAATAAATTGGCTGATATAGGTGAACATCTTGAAATTCATAACAAAGAAACTTCATTTCAGTGTAGTATTTGTCATGTGCGTTTTAATAAATTGGCCAATATAGGTGACCATCTTAAAATTCACAACAAAGGAACTTCATTTAAATGTGGTATTTGTCATGTGCGTTTTAAAAAATTGGCTGAAATAGGTGAACATCTTAAAATTCATAAGAAGGGAACTTCGTTTAAATGTGGTATTTGCTCAAAAAATTTTAAGGAAAAAACTGTATTTATTAAACATCTCAATATGCACAGTACTAAAACAGTATTTCTAAATCACCAAAAATTTCTAGAACCAACGAATGTGGATAAACATATTAAAACAAATAATAAGGAAACTGAATTTTCTGAGTTAGCTGTAGGTAGTGAAAATAAAAACATTCCTAGTAATACTTGTCAGGGAACTGTTATGGAAAAATCTGTTTTAAATAAGCATCTCAAGACCCATGACTATACTAAATGTAGCAACCATATTGTACCGTCAGATAGCTGTATGAGCAGTAATGCATCATCAAATGCTATTGAAAATTCATCTTCAACGGAACATCTTGAAACTGTACAAAGAAATTATTCTTTTGCTTGTAAGATGTGCCCAAGAAGATTTATTCATGAATACCAATTAAAGAAACACTGCCTCACACATCCAGACTATGAAGAATCTCTTTTGTGTGGATTTTGTGAGAAACAGTTTACACAGAGAAGTCTCTTAAAAAAGCATGTACGTATTCATTTTCCTAAGAAGTTTGCACGGGATATTTGTCATAAAAAATTCATTAGTAAAGATAGACTATTTGACAAGGGTCATGTGCCTGCTGTTGCGAAACCATTTACATGCAACATCTGCTCTTTAGCATTTAAAACAAAGGCTTCATTAGATAAGCATTCTCTTACACACCAGAAAAGATTTGCGTGTGAAATATGCCAAAAAAAATTTCGAACTCGTCGAATTTTAAATGAACATGTAGTCATCCACAGTGAAGAAAAGCCATTTGTATGTGAAATATGTGAAAAAAGATTTCGTTTTAAAAGTTCACTGTTCATCCATTTACGTATTCATGCTGGAGAAAAACCCTATGCTTGTGAAATATGCCAAAAGTGCTTCAATCGTAAACGTAGCTTGAAAAATCATGTTATAATTCACACAGGGGAAAAGCCATATGTTTGTAATACATGTAATAAACGATTTAATCTTGAGACTAATTTAAAACGTCATCTTCTTCTTCATAAAGCTCTAAAGCCTTACATTTGTGAATTTTGTGGAAAAGGGTTTTCTTTGAAATCTTATTTAAAGGAACATCTCATTAGTCACTCAGATAATAAACCTTATTCATGTACAATGTGTGATAAAGGTTTTCCTTACCGGTGTCGATTAGAAAGTCATCTTCGTGTACACACTGGAGAACGACCCTTTCTATGTGAAGCTTGTGGGAAATGCTTTTCTCAAAAAAGTGCTTTTGACGTGCATGTTTTGCGTCATGGTGGAGAAAAATCTTTCAAATGTGACAAATGTGATAAGACTTTTTTCACTTCTCAGGCCTTAAAATCACATCTTATCACTCATAGAGAAAAGTCTTTCAAATGTGACAAATGTAATAAGGCTTTTTCTTCTTTTCAGGCCTTAAAATCACATCTTACCACACATTCTTCAGAAAAACCTTTTGAGTGTGAAACTTGTGTTAAAAAATTTACCCAAAAACACTCTCTTAGAAAGCATTTAAGACGTTTCCATTCAGATTTAGTGACATGTACTGTAAAATCTTAATATGTATTTCTCACAGTAAAATTTTCTGTCAAAAAGGTTAACATAAGACTTGTATTGAAATTCATTAATAAAAATTAGTAGAAAAGCCTTAATATTATTTAGTGCTGATTCTAGAATTAAAGGGTTTCTGGGGAACTCAATAAAAAAGGCAATGTATATTTAGTGATGTAAAACATCCTGGTATTTTTGAGAAATTTTTTTATGTTTTTTCAAAAAGTTTTAAATATAAAAAAGGAATATTTAATGAAGTTTTTGACATATATTTAAACCTTATTATTATTAATCACAGTGTAGTTACTAGTTATAATTTTTTCATTACTTACATTAATGCCACATGCACAGTATGTGTGTGTGTGTATTTGTTTGTATATATATAAGAGAGAGAGAGAGAGTTCACAACTGTGAAGAACAAAAACTGGAGTAACAAGGTCATTTGATAAGTTGCAAGTAATATATTTTTAATGACTTGATGGAAAGATTATTATAATAAAAGAGTTAGTTATTATAATACCTATGATTGCTGTTAAAATTTTTGATACCCTCCAGTTGCAGCTTTATGTGAAAGCCATTAGAAAGCATTCTGATACATATATATATATATATATATATATAATGTTTGATTGCGGAGGTGGGGTGGTGTTGTGGGGCTGGATGGTTGGGAGGGTTTGTGAAATTAAAAAAAAAAAAAAAAGCAGAAGGCTTGTTGCATTTACTTTGTATTACTGTGCAAACTTTCTTTTTCTAATAAAATTTCAGTTTCTTCCTTTTTGAGTTGTCAACATTTTTTAAAATTCTAATTATACTATTAAACACAATGTAATCAATCAGTGAATTTCATTGTTGCTTCGTGGTTTCATTGTTATTCATCTGCTTTAAAATTTTGCTTTTTACATCCATATGACTCCTACTTTTTTACTGTGGATGGTTTTTTTTTTGCTTCTTGTAGCTCTAAGTAGCAGAAACAGTGCAGCATGGCAGCGGGTGCTGCAGATTGTTTAAAGCTTTGCAGATTAATTTAATATTTCAATAATAAATTCCAGACCTAAAAAATACAGACATTTATGTCATTAGATGTACTTGTAGATGATGTACTTGTATATTTTTTATTTATTTTCTTTGTATATGCAAATTTTACATATTTTGTGAATTGCTTACACTTCTTATGCTTATTAGACTTGATTAATTGTGATGCACAGACAAATTTTGTTTTGTTGCAGATAGGTGTGCAAAAAAATCTGCTACTGGGCTGTAACTTTTAAAGCAACAACAACTTAACAAATGGGTATAATTCACAGTCAAACATTTGCATGGTGCATTGTTTATTTATACTAGAGGAGATGATAAAAGTATTATATGCTTTGATGGAATCCATCTTCAAAATGTTTTTATTTCATATTAGTTTTTTTAAATTAAATCACAACATGTATTTCCTTTATATTTGCAGCATATATAAGTGTAAATGGAAGAAAATTCAAAATTTTATTAACATAAAAGCGAGAATTGAAATTTACTGAAAAAAAAAAAAAGGTAACTACCGAGAATGTAAAAGCGAGGTTACATTGTATTTTTTTTTAATGCATTAACGGTAGTCAGAATTTATAGCTGTATCTTTGTAATTTTTATACAATTCCTATAAAAGATCCGTATTAGATCCATTGAAGAAGAAGAAAAAACGAATATGGATATATATATATATTTTCTAGCAAATATGTGCAGATAGGGATATGGAGCTTGGCACATGTCTACAGGTCTTGCTGTGTTCCTGAAATTTTATACACATTTTATCATTATTGTCACCACTATTTTAAATTTATGCTCTTGCACATAATGTCAGGGTTGCTATGGCACCTGGAAAATTCAGGGAATTTGAAAATCTATTAAAAACAGGGATTTTTCAAAATGTATTGCAAAAACAGGGAATTTTGAAATTTTTTGGAAAAGCATAGGTAAATTTGTTCATAATGAAATATTAAAAAAAATTTTTGGGCTTTATAATGAATGTTTTTTTCCCAACTATAGTAAGTTAATAAAATTAATGTACCCTAAATGTGTAACCCCACTGTAAATATGTTAGATTCTAATGCTGCATGATTGCGTGGCATCTATTTTACTTCTGAAAGAGACAGGGAAAACTCAGGGAATTTTTTCTCCTGATTTGTGTAGCAACCTTGAAGGTTTATACATGTTTTAGAGTTAAAATATGCAGGAAAATGTTTTAGTGACAATAGTGGTGACAATATAATAAAATAATAATAGGAGACTTGGCATTAGAATATTAAACCCGAATAAACTACTATGTCAGAAACAACAAAGAAAAATATTGAAAATTCAAACAATTGCATTTCCAATATTTTTCTTTGGTGTTTCTGACGTAGTAGTTTATTCAGGTTTAATATAACAAAATGGGAGTAAAATTATAGGAATGCTGTGAGGCTTTGTGTAATATTATATATGCAGAATATGTACACTATCAATCATTTTGCTTAACTTATGAAAATATAAATAATATTCCAATAGACAAAATCTGTATAGGCACACATGCATTACCAATATTTTAGTAACTCCATTATAAGAAATAATCTCGTAGTGAAAACAGTCCTGGTAGTATGATGAGCTACTCAAATTGAGACTAAAAGCTCGTTTCTTAGGACTTAGCAAATGTCATTTAAAACAAGAAATTTTTTTCATACTTTACCTATTAACAAAATTCACAATTTCGTTAACATTTTTAAACTTTTGCTTAAAAAAGAAATATATATACAGTAGAACTTGGAGGGACCAGAGAAAAATTCGAAATATCCAAAAATTCGAATTACATATACTATTTGTCAATTAGAAGAGATAAAAAAAAAAAAAAAAAAAAAAAAAAATTTAAAACTCTACGATCAAAGATTTAACACATAAACTTTATATCTAAGAATTCTGAGAGCTTAATTATTTAACACTTTTTTTTTAATAGTCAGGTATTTGTTATTGCTTCTTTAAGTACAATCTTTGTGTCATAGCATATGACTTCAACCTATCAATTGATGCAAAAATAGAATCTTCTACATTAGACATGACTTTCAATTTAAAAAAAATCTCAAAGTTCATGTATCTGGACCATATCTTCTGATGCACTAGGTAGGGGCTTCTCTTGTATTTTATTATCCTTCTTTTAAAGCAGTTAAAAAAAAAAAAAAAAAAAAGAAAGAAAGAAATTTCGAGTTATCCAAAATAGAATTTGAATTATCTATGATTTTTTAAACATTATTTTAATACAAAATTCAAGGGACTGAGTAAAAAAATTTGAATTATCCAGAATTTCAAATTAAACAAGTTCGAATTATCCAAGTTTCACTGTATATATATATATATATATATTTAGTGGGTACAATTCTATTAATGCAGGTCATACAGTAGAAGATCTTTATAGTGCAAACCTAAAAACACAAGGTGTTTGCGTGATATAGAATTTTGCATTTTATAGATCATGTTTCACACATAATTAAATTTACTTTGTAAACATGGTCAAATATGTCTGAAACATATCAGAGAATAAGGTATTTTTAAGTAACATTCCTTGGAACAGAATTAGGATAGATCATACCTTTCATTGTTAAATTTAGTTTATAAATAAAACCCATATATGCCTATACCAAGTCACTCATTTTCAAAAAAAAAAGAAAGAAAAAAAAAAGGCAATTTTTTTCATTAAAAAAGCTTTAAATTAAGGAAATCAAATAACGAAAAACAAATGTATCATACACTAGAGGTCAAGACTTACAATTTTTGTAAGTGGTCAGTGGCCACTCGCGAGTCGACGTTATACCTGGTATTCACACACATAATTAAAAAAATATGTATCTATATACATTTAAAGGCATAAAACACAGATGATATGGTCAGAAAATTAAAAAATAATGGCTTTTATTGTATTATTTTAATTTAAAAAAAAAAAAAAAAAAAAAAAAAATGTGCTTCCACCGATTAAAAAAAAAAAAAAACTTTAAATATTATTTGACAATAAATGTATTTTTTTAAAAACTTTGATACTTCTTGAGCTTAAAATTTTCAATATCTAAAATGAAAGCAGGTGCGAAAAAGACAAAATTACCTGAGAAATCAAATTATTGAAAAATGATTCGGCTTTCGAGAGAAGATATGATCTTGTTTGAATTTCCTTTGAGTGTTTATGATTTTATTCTTATTAGTATTTTAAGTGAGTTCTATAAACATATAGGATAGTTATAGTAGCATATAATCGACTTTTAAATTCTATTAATAACTATAGTATTAGAAAGAAGATTTTAAAGTTTTAGTAATGAGGAAAAATGTATGGACTTTTGTAGTTAAGTATTAATTTCATTTTGATACAGAAAACAGCAGGCTGTAATGATGACACACTAACAAAATAATAATATTTCTCATACACAATTTGTGTTTTGCAAGAATATTTGTCTTATAGAAAAAGAAATAATAAATTTGATTAATTTAATAAATTTCACCTAGTGTGACATCTCCATACGAAAAATAGATGTGATTAGCATTAGAAGAAAACAAAATTATTTTGAGTCTAGGGAAAAGGGGAGGGGAAAAAATCTGTTTTGGCATACTATCCAAGATTTAATTTTATTAACAGATATGCGATTGCTAAAATTAGAAATTAGCTGAAAATTTTTTGCTAACATGATTGTTTGATCAATTGACTGAACACTGATAATGTCACACAAATTGACTACCTAAACAGTTATATATATATTTATAACTTTTATCTTCATTAAAAATTTCAGGATTTTTTCATTAGTACAAAAAAAAAAAAAAAAAAAATAAATTCTTTAATATAATTGCAATAAGTTTTATATCCACATAAAACAGTATTAAAATTCCATGTCAACAAGGAAAAAAAAAAAAATCAAACAAATATAAAATATGACTTTTATTTATGTACATTAATCATACATATTTAAAAAAGCTTACAGTAGCTAATTGTCAGTTTCTAATATGCATAAAACCAACTGAGTATTAATTTTCTTAAATTGATTTAGAAAAAATTTTCCTACCTGAAAAATTTAGTCTACATTTTTTTCCTTGTTTACACATTTGTAATAGATATTAAATATAAATAGGTAGGGTGGGGTAAAATGGGTCGTGGGGTAAAATGGGTCACTTTATAAATAATACTAAGTAAATATAATTAGACTAGAATTTTTTAAACCAATTTTTGTAACAATATTTTTCAAGTTTTTAATAACATATTCCAATTTCAAAAAAGTTATGTTTATGAAAATACAACACAAGAAGAACAGTTTACATTCTCAAGATGATAGTGTGAAAAAAAACATGCTGAACTAACTTCAGAAAATCTATATTTTTTTATTAATAATAGTGCCAGTTTTAAGCATTTTTTCACAGAAGAAACTCTAGAGAACATCTCAGGCCAATCAGTTAAGAAAAATTTTAAATATATTCTTTTTTATTTAAATTTTTCTTGGGTGGGGTAAAATGGGTCATAGTTAGGCTTAGCTGATTCTTTTCAAATATAGATTAACTGCAATAAATTTTGTTAAATTTAGGCAATGTAAGGTGCTTCTTTTCTTTAATTTTAATGTTATATTTAATAATTTATTAAATTTAAACAATGTTTGTCATTTATTAGTATTTTTATTTAGTTTTCAGTTTCTACATTTAAACAATGTAATTTTCTTTAAATTCAGGTTGTAATTAAATAATTTTAGACTTACTATGCCTCTTGTTCTTTTTATTTTGTTTTTGAATAAAGATGCACTAGGCCTAGGGTTATAAGATTTATTTTGTTCTCAACTTAGCCTAATTTATTTTTATTTATTTACATAGCATTTGTCATATGTATAATATTTTATTCTTATCAGCAAATCTGTCTTTTGTATCTCTAGTACATCCTTGTTTTGCCTTAAACACTCTTTCAAACATTATTGAGATCTAAGATGTTTTTATTAGAATTATAAAACATTATATACTTTTATGTTTATCCTGAGAATGATGATATTGATATAATAGAAAAAACTAACATTCTATCTGTTTTAGAAGAACCATTTTGCAATAACCGTGAGCAGTACTTCTTTAAAATGTAAAACTATCATTATTTAGCTATATATGTAACAAGTGTATTCCTTATTTTAGTGTATCTCATAATAAATATATTCTTCAGGCATTATTTTGCGTTCTGACTCATTTTACCCCACAGTGGGGTAAAATGGGTCAAAACATACACAGTTAAGTTTAACCAATTTATAATTTTTAAATTATTATTATAAGTACATGAAAATGTTCTGAAATAATCAAATGTAAAGATACAATTGTTAAAGAACTTAAAAAAAATATTTTATTAGTGCTACAGAAGATTAAATGTGAAAATAGCTAAAAAGTGACCCATTTTACCCCACCCTACCCTATTTAATTTAATTGAGGAAAAATAAGTAGATTTATCAAGTTCAGTAATGAAAATAATTACATATGTAAGAAATATTGAGCACTTCTATCTCTTTATTTCTAGAATTAATCACTGATCACTATCTGGAGATTTCTTTTTTTTTTTTTTTTTTTTTTTTGGAGGGGGGAGTAAAAATTAATTACATGGGAAAGAAATATTAAACTCTTTCAGTTCTACTTCAAGAATCTAACAAATAAAGTTTAAAATGAATATTGACATTTATGTTATGGATGGAGAAAGAATGGGAAACTAAAGAATTCTGCAAAATATCTGATCGCCGATCACTAGTTAAAGATAAGAAAATGGAAGGAGGAGCAAGAGATTTTTAACAATTTTATTTCATTATAGGTTCTAGAATCTCATTAAGCAAAGTTTAAAAGGAATATTGACATTTATTTTGTGGATGGAGAAAGATTAGGAATCGGGTAGCTTTTGTAGTGAATTTAATCGCCGACCGTTAATGGGCCTTTTTTTTAAAAAACGGACGATATCCGCATTTTTTTTTAAAAAGCAGAAGTAGTTAATTCGCAAAATTCCACGAATTCGCGAAAAAATAGCATGTCTGATTGCCGATTACAGTTATTTATTTGGATCGCCATGTGGAGATTGGCGACTGCGAATCTTGACCTCTATCATACACTCAGTTGTGTGTCTGAGAGCGACGGTTTTCTTTAGAAATCAGCGTATTCTCATACGCCCGTTGATGTGATGGACCAGAAAACGTGATTTGGCGGATCATGCAACTCTCTTCCATTCTTCTAATGTCTGATTCTGATGTTTCTTGGCCCATTGCAGACGCAGCTGGTGATGACGTTCCGTCAGTGCAGGGACATGCTTTGGCCTCCAGCTGCGTAGGCTCATATGCAACAATGTACGCTGCACAGTGTGTTGAGAAATACTCTCTGGGTCGCCACTATTGTAGCTGGTGATGATTTTTTTTTTTTTTTTTTTGCTGACTGTACAATTATTATATTACATATGTAATATATTTATTAGATTTGTGATAATGTCAAGTGAAAAAATAATAAATTATTTTTTTAAAAGGGAAAATTTTTTATTAGATTAAAAAAAAAAAAAAAAAACCTGGGATTTATAAAGTGGGTAAACCCCCCCAAAAAACTGCCCAGGTTTTTTTTTGGGTATGTGGGCAGGTCTGAAGCCTTGGTTGAGGCCCAATATGCAGTAATTTTTTTGTACACTAGAAAAATAAACCTATAATTTTTTTGGCAGAATTTTTGGATGTTTTTGAGAAAATGGCAAAGAGGCTTTTTCAAGCCGTCCACCCACATGAATTATCCTTTTTTGATCCATGAGGGGATTCAAATTTTTTAAATTTACCTGAGAGGACCTTTTGTTCATGCTTTATTAAAACTTCTTCGGTTACCTGCACATCTTCCAACTTTAGAGGTCCAGTTTTCTTCAGCTTATTTCTGTAATTATAAATAAATCTAAATATATAAGAAAGGACATTAATAAATTTTATAATAACTGTTACTAAGATTTAAAAGTCCATTAAAAATGTTCAAACTTTCATAAATTACTAGCGAGCTTCGCCCGCTAGCGGGTCAGTATTTTCAAATGAATCACTAAAATTAATGAATCACTAACAGTAACTTTTAGTGTCAAGAAAAAAAAAAAAAAAAAAAAAAAAAATCTGATTGGATAAAAAGTCGGCCTGGGTCCCCATTGCCTTTGGCAGTGCTGTCCCGTGCGTGCGGTGCACGCCTATATCTTCCCCACCCTTTCAGCCCTTCCTAATTAACCTACTACCAATTTTGAACGGTTAACTGAATTAGCTGAGATGCAAAAGAAAAACCTAATCAGAACACCTCAAAACATGTAAATCTGGTGAAAACTTTCGATAATATAAAAAAACTTTAAAATATCTTTCGAATGATGTATTAAGAATAATTTAATCATAATTAGAAATTGAAATATTGAAATTTGAAAATATTACAGCGCCATCTGGCGGTACAAATTTCTGTAATCTACTATTCGATTCCAAATCAACAAAGCTATCTAATGATGTATTAGTTATGAAGTTATTTTAATTAGTAGCTGAGATACAAAAGAAAACCGATTCAGGAGACCTCAAAACGTGTAAATGAAGCAAAATCTTGAATACCACTTTCGATAATATAAAAGTACTTTAAAATATCTTTCGAATGATGTATTAAAAATAATTTAATCATAGTTAGAATTTGAAATACGCGTATTAGAATAAAATTTAATTTGCAATTAAATTGTACATTTTTTATTTATTCTGGAAACCCGGTGAAATTTGAACTGCAACTTCATCTTGTGATGTTAAGTGTGTAGCATGTTTGAAATAATTTTGAAGAAAATTGAAGCATTTTGAAATTTGCAATTTTTATTTCCAGTACAAAATCAGTAAAGCAGGAAGTAAAATCTATTTATTCTTTCGCCCGGCGCCATGGTAACCGAAATACGTCTAGAAGGAAATTAATAAAACTTTTGTGATTTGTTGCCACCTTTTTTTTCATACTTTAGTTAATTTTAAAAAATCTAATTGTCCTATCGATAAGCTATTTAAACCGTCGTATTCAAAAAAATCGGACCTTTCATTTGATACCTTATTTGTAACGATACGACTGATATTTCTAATTTATCTTCCACTTTTTCCGTAAAAATGTCGCTTTTTAAGCATTTAATCAAGAATTCTGTATTCATTTTTCGGTAGACAAGGGTCGACGTTTTAATTAATATCTCTGCTAATTAGGGTCGCATCGCTTAGCGAATTATCGCGATGTCGAGATGAAGAAATTCTGCGTCTGTCGACACCAGTTTCGAGGCGCTGCGACCATTAGTGCCAGAGCTTTAGCGGTCACAAGGCATTTCTCAGAGACAGACAGAAAGACAGACAGACAGATGCACACAGATTTTAATAATATAAGGAGATTATAGTTGTTTCAGAACAGTTATCATTATCAGAAGTAGTTCTAGTCTCGTTCAAACAAAATTCTTTCTCATTTTGGGTCAGGCACTCAGCTTCATGAATCACAAGTGACATACACAGTCTGAAAAATTACGACTCCATGAAAAATTCTTTACCTATCTCAGGGCATTTAGTGTGGTCCCTAAAGTCCCTAAAAGTCCCTTAACTTATTTTAGGTCCCTAAAAGTTCCTTTTTTTTGGCAAAATGGTCCCTAAGTCCCTTTTTTTTTTCTTTCCCTATCATAAATCGTAAAAATTTTTTAATCTGCCGAAAAAATCTTATTTGAATGTGATGAAATTGCTTAACCACATACTTTACAATAGATATAGAATATTGAAATGAATAACTTTTGGTAGTCAGTAATCTGATGTGTAACAGGGATACTAAAATTCACGGATAACTCAGTGACTTGGCCATGTGGAAAGGGGGGGGGGGGGGAGGTTAATATTAAAAAAAAATCATGGTGCCGACCCTGACTTGCCATTGCACAGCAGCACTATAATTACAGTTGTATTGGATGCATTCAATCAGAAGCTGAATTATTTTCAGCAATGAACCCAGCTGCAAATTTAGCTGTGATGACCAGTAAAGATATATCTGTAAACATAGTAGTGGAATATTCATTTGACTCAAAGATGGCACATTTTTAATTTATAACATAATATTGTTAGAACCCATCTGTTCTTTACACAACTTTTTTTTATATTAAATTTTACTGTATGTATCATAATGCCCCCCCCCCCCTCCCCATATCTAGGTTAAAAAAAAAAAAAAAAAAAAAAAAAAGAATGCTGCAGTACGATAACATCACTACTTTGCAATAGTCTGGATCTAAATCTGAATGTAAACCTGGTATCTTTAACTTTAATGCACTTAAGAGAGTACTTATCCAAGCTTTGTACAATGAAATATTCCTTGAGCATATCCAAAAATTTATTTTATCAATACCCAGTTGTTGTGCAGTCATCAAGGACAGGGGTGGATCCACTAAGTATTAGTGGCATAGAGTTTTCACTACAGACGCATTTTTCTGTAAAATGTGACTGTAATATAATGCATAAACATTTATACAAAAAAAAAATACACAATGTGGAAAAATAAGAGATTTTTGCTTTTTTGCAAATACATTTTATTGAAAAGTTAAAAAAAAAAAAAAAAAAAAAAAAAGTTTTATTAAGTTGTTTAACACAGAATAAAAAGTAAAAACTGGTATACAGAGGCTGTTTGCACATTTTTTAGACTATTTTGATGGAGTGTACTGAAACAATTTCACTCATATTTCGTGTTTTATTTGTTCAGTTTGATAGCCCTTGTTCTTAACTATCATTCTACATCGTAATTTCTGTGATAATAATGCTTTTTATAATATCGGAAGAGGTATATTTTTCTACTCCTCTTGAACGGCTTTCCAAAGTCCACAAAGCGTTGTAGGTTGTTGTTTGGATAATACTGATTTTAAGAGTCGAAAAACACAAAAATCCAACGGTGATACATCAGGAGATTTTGCAGGAATATCAGTGAAGGGTATGGTTTTAATTCCCGTTTTTTGTTCCATTTTTTTTCTAGAAAAGCAATTGTGAATTGTGATGTGTGGCTGCTTTTGTCTTGATACATTTCAACGGATTGATAGCATTGTGGATAAAGATCTGGATTTTCATTTTTAAAAATTGGAATTAAAATATGTTCTTGATAGTATTTAAAACTGATTTTCACATTTTTGTCACCTTTTTATTTTTGCTTTTATCTTGTGCTTGTATGAAAAACCAATGACAATCATAAATCCTTTAGTAAAACTTTCTTTTGATTCTTTGAACAATGTAGCAAAAATTTTTTTCTCCTCTTTTGTGATAATAAATTGATCTTTTTTTATTGCAACCCCTTAAATAGACCCAAGATTCATCTATTGTTGCGACATTTTTCCATTTTTCTCCTGATAAATGCTTTTCATAAAGATTTCACTGAAAACTCTCTTCGGAAAGAGCGGAAAAGTATCCTTCCATCCACTGCCTTTTTAAAAGTGCATTTTTGCATGTAAACAAAAATTCTAAATATCAGAAGATAAATAAAACTTCCAAAAATATAACTGTTGTGAAAATAAAATTCTCCATGCAAACGATTTTTTCTTACTGCGAAATAAAATCGTCTAAAAAATGTGCGAACAGCCTCTGTACATTACATTGTTTTACTAATATATGATCATTATATGAAATGATAGGCATATCATTCATAATTTTTTCACAGAGAAGCTTAAAAGGTTTTATATATGTATTACATTATTTATTAAATTATTTTCAGAGTGAAACAAATTTATTATATGTTTGAGAATTTTCCCATCGAATGATCATTTCTAAAATTGCATGCTTACCATTTATTATTATCTTTCACATGGATGGCCAAAACTTTCAAATATGTTATATTCATTTAACAAACATATGAATTTAGCATGAAAACATGCAGACATGTGTTAAAGTAGAATGTGTTAAAATAGAAAATGTGTTAAAGTAGAATTTCCTGGGGAAAGATCAAAGAAAATATTTCATGGCATCATTCTTTCACATAATCATGAATTATTCTGAAAATTTTGAAAGGATAAAAAAAAGTTTAAATGGAAGCTCCTATTGGATTTTCTAGTGAAAGATATTTCTAATGTAGATGCACCGTACACTCCAAATGTTCTTCCCTAACTAATGATGGACCATAGAGACATTTTTTTTCTCGAGAGAACACAAAATCAAGTTTTTATCAAAAAAAAAAAAAGGAATGTGTATTTGTAATTTTATTTGCATGAAGTAAATTGTATTAAAATTTAAAACAGTTTTGAAAGATGACTTATTTTACCCCAACCTATGGGGTAAAATAAGTCACAAACAGCATATTTTAAAATTTATTTTTCAGTACACATTTTTTGTTTTTTCAGAGATATTTCTCTTAAAATGTCATGAGGAATATTCATTTGCATATTTTGTGCAATTTTTTAACAAATGGGACCAATACATTTTCTGCTGTTTAAGTGCAAACGTAAAATATGCTGTTTTTGACCTATTTTACCCCACCTGACCCTACTGAATGCCGAATATTCAGCCAACCGAATACTAACTATTCGGCTGTCTGATTTATTGTTATATTCAGGTGTCAATCACCTAATTTTTTGCAAACTTTTTCAGTAATACCATTTACATTTAGTAATATTTTATTTTTTTAATTATGAAAAAATATTATAAAAAAAACTACTATTCAGAAACAGTGGTTTACATAAGTGTAGAAAAATATTAGGAAATATTACTATACATAAGTAGTGGTGTAATGCTGAATTCACAGTCAAAGAAAATTAACAACTGTATGGTTTCATAATAAACACATAAAATTTCTTTAAAAACAATACATTATCTCCACACCAAATAATAATAATAACGTAACTCAGAAATGCAGCATTTGAGAAAAATCAATTTAAAAGTAACAACGTATTGGCCAACCTATATTAAAACTGGCACAAATGCCTCTTACTCTCATGTGGATAAATTGTAGAATAGAGATGTGACGCTTTTCGTGCATGTTGGGGTTGGGGTACATCATATGCATTTTTCAATGCCAAACTCAAAATTGTTATTTTATGACTTGTGTCATTTTTCTTGCCAGATTTGAATGTAATCTTTGTTTGATCTCTTGGAGTTCCCTAAATGACATTATGTGAATTATGTACGCTCTTTCTTAACTCAACTATAGAAACATGCATCATTATACTGTTACTGATAAAGAGAAATTTTGTCAGATATTAATTGTTATAATTAATGTAACTAATAATTAATTTTCTTTAATGATGCTTGAAACTAGATAAAACTATTGTCTTCATTTAAGTATAATAGTTTTTCTTATTTACTCATAAAAATCTTAACTTGATGAAAATTAAAAATTGCAAATTTTTTCAAATGATTAGAATTTTTTAAAAATTGAATTTTTATATGTTCAACTAGCCGAATAATTTGATATTCGGCCAAACCAAATATTTGGCCTAGCCGAATAGTTTTAAATTCGGCCAAACCGAATATTCGGTGCATCCCTACTTAAGGTATTCAGTAAAACCAAAAGAAAGTGTGTGTGTATATATTATATTTTTACGTAAAATAATTAGGTCCCTTAAGTCCCTTTTTTTTCAATTTTGGTCCCTAAAGTCCCTATTTTTTTGAGGGAGGTGTGCTAAATGCCCTGCTATCTACCACTTGTCACTATTTACTAGTAAGGCAGCACTAATTCCACATGTCAGAAGGTCAGGAGGATTGGTTTTGGTTTAGCAGTAAAACCAAGAATCTGGATGTCAATTTTTGAATTTCATCTACATGATTTTTGGCAAATGATTTTCATCTTTTGCTGGATCCTTTGATCTAGTATAATGTGACCTTGGAATCACTCCAGTAAAAGATATTAGATGATATTTTATGATCCAAAATCTTTTTAGTTTCAGTTCCTAGTCTTGTAGCAATGAGTGCACCAAATAATTCTAGACGAGGCAAGGATATCTTCTTTATTGATGCGACTCTATTTTTTGAAGTCATCAAATGTACAGAAGTTTGTTCATGACTTTTCACTTTAACATATACAGCTGCTCCATAAGATTTTTGACTTGCATCAGAAAAAACATGAATTTCTACATCTACCTGAAAGAATTCCAAAATATCTTGGAACCTTAATTTCACTCACAAGGAGAGGTCACAACATGGAAAATTCAGATGGGACAAAATTGCACAGGATTGTAGTATACTATGAAAGTAACAACATATTAAAGCAGTAGCACCCACTAGCCACAGAATTTCGAGAAAAAAGCATTTAAAGTTTCAGTAATCTTTAAATACATGTTATTTCACAAGCGAGTCAGCCCATTGGCGTGAGCGGTAGAGCACAAGGCTGCCACCCAGTGTTAGAAATAAGAATTTTGAAACTAGGCATCAAAATGACGCCTGGATTAATTTTTTAGGCATCAAAATGAAAAATCTTAGGGCCATCTACAATTAAATATACATATTAAAAATAATAATAATAATAAATCATCAACTTGTAAATAATAAATGCAAGATTATATAAAAAATATTTATGTACCGTAATTTCCAGAAGAAACGCCGGACGTGAGTAAAATTAGTATAAAAAACTTTTAAATTGTCAGAAACGCCGTATCATCGTAAACGCCGCGGCATAGACAATGAAATTCTAGGAATTTTTTGTGTATATGAATATTATATCAGCTTTCATAATAATAAACAAATAAAAAATAATACACTAAATTAATAAACTAAACTTTAAATATTACAATAAAGTACACTATAATAAAAATATTTACTTACCTTTCCACATGAAAAAAATGTATCCCTTGAAAATTAAAAATACAAGAAAAAAAAAAAAAACTTCTAGAAAACTTCTTCCTTTCCAAAAAATATTTATATAATAACTAATATGAATACACTCATTGCAGTTTTGCATCGGTTTCACTTAACAATTCATCATTAAAACCATCAAAATTTGACTCTTCACTATCCGATTGTAATAATTTAAAAATGTCCTCATCCAAATCTGATTCTGGAAGATCGTCATTATCATCTTCCTGCGATTCCAACTCAGCGATGTCGGCAATATCTGTAATTCCTGCTTCTCTAAATCCTGATATTATACATGATGTTTTAACGGATTTCCATGCATTTGAAACCCAATTGGCGACTTCTGTATAAGATGCTCTACGCATTTTCCCAGTTTTTGTGTAGGAGTGAAGTCGTTCACACATCCATTTTTCCCACTGCTTTCGAACTTCAGCTTTAAACGATTTATTCACAGCTAAATCTAATGGCTGTAAAACTTTGGTGAGACCACCAGGAATAATTGCTAAGTCCGTTGAGAGTTTTTTGCAATTTGACTTTACAGACGGGAGCAATTGGGAGCGCATCGAATCCATGATTAGTAATCCTTTCGGTTGAAAGAAAGATCCGGGCCGACATCGTAAAACTTTCTGCAACCATTCAAACATAATGGACTCGCACATCCACCCTTTTTCATTGGCATAAATCACTACACTTTTAGGGAAGTCGCCTTTAGGAAGAGTTTTTCTTTTAAAAAATAACAAAGGCTGTAGTTTAGCACCATTCGCGGCACAAGCTAAAACACACGTAAAGGATGTTTTATCGTTTCCAGTCGTAACTATAGATACAGTTTTTGTTCCTACTAGATCAACAGTTCTATTTGGGGGACAATCAAAAGACAAAGGAACCTCATCCATGTTTATAATTTGAGACAGGAGATACCTCTTTTCTTCTCTTGCCAATCATCTGGAAGTTGTTGCCCAACTGTTGTTTTCATTCGGACAGAAATTTTATTATGTTTCATGAAACGATGACACCAACATGGCCCTCCTTTGAAGTCATCTAAATTCATTTCACGGGCCATCAATTTTGTTCAAAAACGAATTTTAGTGGTTGATACTGCAAATCCTCGTTTCCTTTGATCCATAATCCACTCAACAAGATTTTTTTTCAAGTTGGGCCATCTAATAGTTCCACTTCTGTTTGCTTTTTTCAGCTGCGGCATATTTTTCAACTTTTCTTTCTCATTTCTCCAACACTGAATACAATGCTCATCTACTTCAAATTCACGAGATGCAGATCTATTACCAGTTTCTTCAGCTCTTTTAATGACAGAAAGTTTAAAACTTGCTGTGTAACTCTTATGATGTTTAGGTGCCATTCTAAATAATTATGTGATATACAAAAGCTAACCAAAAAATAAACTTCACAAAGATTCAAAGTAAAAATAAAATCACTTGCTAAAGACACGTGCACATTTAACTACGCAGTACTAATAATTACTAATGCTAACGCATGAAAGATAAGAAAAAAAGTCAGTGTTGCCAACGGTAAAAAAAAATTCTCCCTCAATCAGGTCAAAGCTAAACTAGATCCGACAAATGCACTGATTGGATCTAGTTTAGCCCTAACTAAATAAACATTTTTTAAGTATTAAATTAAATTACATAATATTTCTGTGTTGTTGAAATTTCAATCTTCAATATTGATAATATGGTTTTTTTCTTTGAAATTCAAAACTCACCCATAGTTTACAATAATTAGAAGAGTTGTGATCGCAAAAATAGAGATGAATGAGAAAGATTGCCGAATCAACGTCTACTTCCACTTGCCGATAGCAGTTAACGATCTGGAGTTAGAAGAATGTAAATAAAACAGCATTTTTGGATTTTGAGATTTTTTGATTTAAAAAGCTGAGTACAACTAACACTTTTACATGCAAATTAATGTTTTTAAATACATATATATAAGACCTCTGGAGGCGTTGTAAACGGAATTTTTTTATATCATAAATGGCATATGTCTATATATTTTTTTTTTATCATCATAAACGCCGCGGCATTTCTTCCGGAAATTACGGTAATGAATGCAATTACATTGACAATTTAACATACATATTTAAAATCGCAAATTCATTCTTTGCCTAGAAGATATCATTCCACCACAATTTAATAGCATTTTCTGGGCAGAAATCTTTCAATTTAGGGCTGTTTTAATTTAATCATTAACAAATCATCAACTATTTTCATAGAAATAATGTTTTTTTAAATCAGTTTTTATTAGGTTCAATTGATGGGATTGGGAAAATTATTAGGTATGATGAGGAAAAAATCCAGGCGTCAAATATGGCACCTATGATTGGAACTCTAGGCATCAAAATGAAAAAACTGGTCATAAAATGTGACTAACGACTGCTTATTTCTAACCCTGCTGCCACCTATACAACCTGGGTTCGATGCTACCTACGGGACATTTTTTTCTTTAATTTTTTTTAAAATGTAATCTAAACTTTTTATTTATTTTTACTTTATTTTATAATTCTATTCAAAATTTGAAAAATTTTTTAAATAATAATTATTTAATTTTCTTGAATTCTGTATATTATGTATGTAGGTTTAAAATTTTTCTATTTGTAATATTTGCAATTTTCTATAACTCAAAAAATAAATTTCAGCTTTGTTTAAATAAAATAAAGTAAAAATAAAAGATTTTTTTTAAAAATTAATTATTTAACACTAGGTTTACGGAGGAACGCGTCATTTTGACGCATTGAGTAAAATTTCAAAAAACATTATTATTATATTTTCTAATTTATGCTAATAGTTATTGGTGTAATGAGACAAATATATACCCAATTTTATTTTTTCTTAAAAAAATACCATGTCTCTTGTATTCATCAATTTCGAATATTATGCGAATATTATCAACGAATATTATGCGAGAAGTGCCTAGCTGGTTGTCAGCCAGGGTAGCTCAGTGGTAGAGCATCCGCACGTTAAGCAGAGGTGCCCGGGTTCGATTCCCGGCTCTGGTATTTTTCGCATAGGTGGTAATAAATAAAAATATCAACCTTTACACTCCAATTTGATTTAAATACGTAAATGCTTTTAGCTTGTTAATAGAGAGCAGCTTTTGGAATTTTATTTTGCGCACAGAAGAGTTGTGTATTTTTGATAGTTAACTGTAGTATTTGAAAGGATCCTTCTTCCAGGAGGAAATGCCAGCAGACATGATTTTCACAAGTAACTTGTATGTTTTGTGCTATATTAAGGATTCACTTCAGTTTTATAATTTATTTTTTCCATATCCAAAAGCTTTTCAGGCATAATAGGTAAGCTAACTCTGCTGATTTTCACCCAGGGTTTAAGCTGAGTAAAAATTTTCTTTAGCAAAAAAGCTAAAATCAGAAGAAAAGCTTTAGCAAAATGCTAAAATGCCAGAAATAGTAGAAAAAGATGAATATTAGTTTACACATTATTCTAAACTCCTCGATATGTTTGATTTTCATTTGTCATATAAACTTAAAAGTTTTTAATCAGGTCTTTAAAAAGTTATATGCAGAAGGTAAATTTTTTTTAATTTGAAATGAAAAACAAAAAAGTAAGACTGTAACCAGATCAATTTGAATATTGTACAAGCATATATTTTAATTCATTTTTTGACAGACATGAAAAACATTAAAGTTTTTAGATTATTACTTTATATTGTAAACTTTTTTAAAGCAATATGAACGTCTTAGATACGACTTATATTCTTTTTCTGGAGATATAATTATCACTCTAGCATGTAAAACTACATTAAGCTTATACTGTATCTGAAAATAAAAACATAACTTACCAAAAAAAAAAAAAAAAAGGTAAGTAATATAAGTGAAATTTGTTTATTACTATTCAAAGCTTTTTGGTTTACAATTTATAATTTTTCTTTCTTTCATATTAGACCACTTTACAAATGCCTAGAAGTCAAGACTTAAAATTTTGAGAAGTGGCCAGTGGCCACTGGACAAGAACTCAGTGGCCACTCATGAGTCGTCGTCGTTATACATCGGATTCATACACATAATATAATATATATGTCATATGATATATATATATGTGTGTGCATAAAAGCATAAAAACACAAATGATATGGTCGGGAAATTAAACTAAGGAATAGTGCTCTTTATTGTACAGTGCAACGCAAAAGTTTAGACTATGACGTTATTCATCTTTAAAATTTATAATTATGACGTCAGAATTACAAAAATCTGCATATATATTTAAAATATGTTTTAAAATGCTATAATCAAAAGACAGTCGTTTGATTTGCAATAATTTTAATTTTTTTTTTATAAAGATGAAAATTTGCTTGTCGCTAAAGTTTAGACACGATTATGTGTTTCTGTGAATATTTGCTGGCATATGCAAATTTAAAATCGATGATGTCACAGATTTTGAGTACTTAAGTTCTGCAAATGATAACGCTTCGTAGTCGACATGCCGCAAGCTAAAAAAATCTGGAGTGACTCCACTCGACTTTCCGAACATTGAGTAATTAACAGTTTTGTAGATAAAGTAAAGAAAGAGGAGTTAGTCAGTCTAAGAACAGGATTCGAGAAGGATTTATTTAACAAAACAATATTAAGTGTACTTTTTTTATGTAGGAATGTTTGCTAGTGTTCGGAGACTTTTGTTACCGACTGTATGTGTGTATCAGTGTTAGAAATAAGAATTTTGAAACTAGGCGTCAAAATGACGCCTGGATTAAATTTTTTGGGCGTCAAAATGAAAAATCTAGGTGCCATCTATAATTAAATATGTATATTAAAAAAAAATAATAATAATAAAGCATCAACTTGTAAATAATACATGCAAGATTATATAAAACATACTTATGTAATGAATGTAATTACATTGACAATATTAAACGTACATATTTAAAATCGCAAATTCATTCTTCACCCAGAAGATACATCATTCCACCACAATTTAATAGCATTTTCTGCACAGAAATCTTCCAATTTAGGGCTGTTTAAATTAATCATTAACAAATCGTCAACTACTTTCATAGAGATATGATTTCTTAAATCAGTTTTTATTATGTTCAATTGACTGAAATAGGCTTATTTCAAGTCTGATGGGATTGAGAAAATTATTAGGTATGATAAGGAAAAAATCCAGGCGTCAAATATGGCACCTATGATTGGAATTTTGGGCGTCAAAATGAAAAAACTGGTCGCAAAATGCAACTGACGACCGCTTATTTCTAACCCTGGTGTGTATGTCTGTGAGTGAACACGTTAGCGTCTAAACGCTTTGTTCGAATAAGCTGAAAGTTGGTGCGTATATTGTAAGTCACCATAGTACAAACCCTATTGATTTTGGTGAATCTAGCACTTATAGTTTTTTTACAGGGACACAAGGAAAAATTCTTTATCATTATTGCTTATGGGGCCAAATTTTTAAAAGTGTGATAGCGTCTAAACGCCTTATTAATCTGAGAAAAATATTTGTACACATGTTAAAGGTCACAGTTGCGCAAACTGTATAGATTTTGGTGAATTTAGCATTTAGTTTTTTTTTACAGGGACACAAAGAAAAATTCTTCATCATTGTGGCCTATGGGACCAAATTTTAAAAAGTGGCATAGCATCTAAACGCCTTATTCAATTGAGCTGAAATTTTATATGAATATTATAAATAACTTTTGCACTAACTATAAGCATTTTGGTGAATCTAGCATTTATAGGTTTTTACAGGGACACAACGTAAAATTCTTCATCATTATGATCTATAGGCTCAAAGTTCAGTAGCATTAAATAAAACATAGTGTAATATATGGAGAAAAATACTCAAACACTCTATTATGTTTTTCTCTCTTTTGTTTGTTTAACAACTCCTCTTTCTTTACTTTATCTACAAAACTGTTAATTACTCAATGTTCGGAAAGTCGAGTGGAGTCACTCCAGATTTTTTTAGCTTGCGGCGTGTCTACTACGAAGCGTTATCATTTGCAGAACTTAAGTATTCAAAATCTGTGACATCATCGATTTTAAATTTGCATATGCCAGCAAATATTCACAGAAACTCATAATCGTGTCTAAACTTTTGCGACAAGCAAATTTTTATTTTTATCAAAAAAAATTTAAATTATTGCAAATCAAACGACTGTCTTTTGATTATAGCATTTTAAAACATATTTTAAATATATATACAGGTTTTTGTAATTCTGACGCCATAATTCTAAATTTTAAAGATGAATAACGTCATTGTCTAAACTTTTGTGTCGCACTGTATTATTTCAATAAATAGAAAAATATATATGTGTGTATTTCTGCCAATAAAATATATAAATAAATAAATAAATAGGTATTATTTGAAAAAAAAAATATATATTTTTAAAAACTTACTTACTTCTCTAGTTTAAAATTTTCAATATCTGAAATGAAAGGAGGTAGGGGGAAGACAAAATAGATTGAGAAATCGAATCATTGAAAAGTGATTCGTTTTTTTGAGAGAAGATATGACCTCGTTTGAACTTCCACTGAATGCTTGTGATTTTATTCTTGTTAGCGTTTTAAGAGTGAGTTCTATAAGCATGTAGTTATAATAGCATGTAATCCTGCTTTTTTTTAAATGTTATTAATAATTATAGTACTTAGAAAGAAGACTTTAAAATTCAAAGTTTTAGTAATGAGGGAAAATATATGGACTTTCATAGATAAATATTAATACATGCATTTTGCTATGGGAAAACAGCAGGCTATACTGATGATATGATCTGACAATGTGATTTCTCATACACAATTTGTGTTTTACAAGAATATTTATTTTATGTCCCATTGCAAAAGAAATACAGAAATTTGATCCATTTAATAAATTTCGTCTAGTCTGGCACTTCCATCTGCCCCAATGGAAATCTTTTCCAATGAAAAATAATTATGATCAGAAATAGAGGAAAATGAAATTATTTTGAGTCTGAGGAGGGGGTGGGAACGCAAAGAATCTGTACTAGCCAATTATCAGAGGTTCATTTTTATTAACTGGCATGTGATTGCTAAAATTAGAAAGTTGCTGAAAATTTTCTGTAAACATGATTGGTTGGACATTATTAGCATCACTTTCAATAAATTGACCAAAGTGGCTAATCGGACCGTCAGTCCCATTACCGTACAGGCTATTCGGACCATCTTTTCATTGCACATGCGCGGCTCGCTAGGATGTAAGGGAGTATGAGGTACATGGAGTATGAAGTAGTACTGATAATTAAAGAATTTTCTATGCTTCTTTTGGCAACACTAGGTTATTTTCCATGTGCTTGTTTATGTCGATGTTGACGCCCGGTATTCATTTTGTATGCTCTTATTGTTTTTAAAACTAACTGTAATTGCTGTTATTTTTTTCTTTTGATACTTTATCTTGCTAGTCTGTTAGCTAAGATTTAGTTAATATTTTTGCTAAAAGTATGGAGGATGCTGAAGAGTTTCCGATATCTGCTGAAATGCAGAATCATCCATTTGAATGTGGAAGACAATTTGAATCTTTCTCGGAGGAGGGGGTGGGAAGGCAAAGAATCTGTACTAGCCTATTATCAGAGGTTTAATTCTATTAATTGGCATGCGATTGCTAAAATTAGAAATTTGCTGAAAATTTTCTGTAAACATGATTAGTTGGACATTATTAGCATCACTTTCAAGAAATTGAATACTAAACATTTATATATATAGCTTTTATCTACTTTAAACATTTTCAAGATTATTTCATTAACACAAAAAAATTCTTTAATATGACTGCAGTTATTTTTATATCCACATAAAAACTTATAAAAATTTCATACCATCAGAAAAACAAATTTTTCAAACATATATAGAATAAAATTTTTATGTGTACATTACTCATACATTAATATATATATATATATATATATATAGTAATTAATTATCAGTTTTAAGCATGTATGAAATCAAATGAGCATTAATTTTCTTAAACTGATTTAGAAAAAATTTTTGTACCTAAAAATCTATTTTTCATCCCCCCCTCCACCTGTTTATACATTTGGTATAGATATGAATATAAATATATAATTTGAGAGAAAATAAATATATTCATCAATTTAAGTCTAAAAATAATTATGTATGTGAGAAATATTGAGCACTTCTCTTGCATTATTGTTTCCAGAATTGATCACTTATCACTATCTAGAAATGGGGAAGGTGGGGGGGGATTAAAAATAATTTCATGAATAAGAAATATTAATTTCTCAATTAGACTTCTAGAATCTAATATAGCAAGTTTAAAATGAATATTGCCATTTATATTATGGATGAAGAAAGACTGAGAAACAACTGCAGAACATTGATCGGCGATTGCCAGTTGGAAATAAGCAAATGGGGAGAGAGGAAAAAAATAGTAACACGAACAAGAAATATTTAACAAATTTATTTATTTCTAGGTTCTAGAATCTCATAAAGCAAGTTTTAAATTAATATTGACATTCATGTTCTGGATAGAGAAAGATTGGAAAGCGGAAGGCGTGATCATCATCGAAATCCCATTAAAACAATCGCCGATCGTTAATGGGATTTCTCTTTTTTAAACGAACGATATCCGCGATTTTTATTTTATTTATTTTATTTTTTTTTTAAACAGAAGAAATATTTTTGCGAATTCATGAAAAAAAATGGCGATCAAACCAATTTTTTTTTCATCGCCACATTTTCAAATTAAGTCGCTACGTGGCGAGTGGCGACCGTGAGTCTTGACCTCTACAAATGCCTCATGTTTATTTACAAGTTGATTTCCTGTATGCGATTCTTTTGCGTAGTTCAGTGTTGGATCTTCCTTATATGCATGAACCAATGCATTTTTATTGATCAATGTTGCGTTTTTTTTTTTTTTTTCAATTTGTGTTTAGTAAGATATGCTTTAGCAAAAAAGCGAAAACATGCTATTTCATTTGTGCATTTTGGATAAGTCTTTTAGCATTTCGCGAAAAATGCTACCGTAGCAGAAACACTGTTTTCACCAGGTAGTGTTGTATTGTGAAAGATTTACATGGAAATAAGAAATTAAATAAATATTGAAAGGAAATCTATCATATACTTTAAATTTTTATTGGGTTCAATACTTTGAGTGATAAAGTAATATCAAATCATACTTACTGTGTTTATTATGTTGCCTTGGAATTTAAATAAGATCCATTGCAAATAAAATTAACAAAAATCATGCTGGATTGCTTGAATTGACGTATTAAAATCTACAACAGTGATAAAAAAAAAAAAAAAATCTTGAAAACATTGACCTTTATTCACTCTTATTGAATTAATCCTTTGATGCACCTCTTGCCTATGCAAATTGAATAACAGTTACAAACAGTGATAAAAAGAGGATTGAAAATTTAAGAGACTAATGCCAAATTGGTTAAAAAAAAAAAAAAAAATCTTGAATAAAAATGTAACTAATATAATTACCAATTGAAAAGTAAAAATAAAAGAAATATCCTGTCTCTTTATCCTCTGATTTCGCAGCCAGTGCAAAGATCTATCTATGAAGTTGGCATTTGAAACTCAGCGGATTGAAATTGCTATCAGCACAAACAGTGCATTTTGCACCCCCATTCACTAAGCATTTGCAATGGTGCACCCCAACTACTAAGCATTTGCAATGGTGTAAAAACAAAAGTGCATTGTAAAGCTAATGGCAAGCGTTAGTGAATGTATAAAACTACAAGAACAGTTGTGCAAATGGAGACGGGTTGAAATGTAAACAAACAGCTGTAAATTAATCTAGACTAATAAAAGTGACTGATCTAATAAATAGATAAGAAAATATATAGCTAAGTAAATATTAAAGTTTAATTATTATTTAAAAAAAAAAAATGTGGTGGAATAAATAATAAAAACAAAAAAGTCACCTAAAAAATAACTCAAGATATATCAACATAATATGTTGCAATAGGTAAAAAAAAAAAAAATACTCAGTTTTTTTCCCCCTTCCGTTCCCTTTACTTGTATTGCTGTTTTTTTTTTTTTAAATAAATATATATGCATACATTTGCTTTTAAAAACATAACACTATACCTATAAAAATCCTGAGTGGTTTTATTTTTCTTTCAGATGTTAAAGAAGCTTGATGTTCTTGATTGTTCTGCAAAAATTTTTTTAGACATTTTGAAATCCAGTACCTTGCATATTTAAAGAGAAACAAAAAGTGTTTTATCCTTGTTAAGAATTATATTTGATTTCTCAGTGTTATTAAGAAAAAAATTTAATTAAATGGCTAAAGAAATATTGAATTATTTTGTCACAAACTGTGTAAAACTTTGTTGTAATTTGTGTCTGACAAGCTCACCTTAAAGACAGATCGCCAGGTTTTTTTTGTTACACATAACATTTTAAGTATCATTAAAAAGAAAATCAGTCTTCTGAAATGATTTGAAATAATTTATGTAAAACATTGCTGTGACTTTTGTCCCAGAAAGTTCTTTTTAAAGATTCATCTTCAGGTTTATTCTGTTGCACATATTATATATACTTTTGAGCATTATTAAGAAAGGAATCCAGTTAAAATGAATGAAGAAAGATTGAATTTATCTGAAACAAATATCATGAAACATTGCTGTGACTTGTGTCCCAGAAAGTTCATTTCGAATATTCACCTTCATGTTCATTCTGTTACACATATGATTAAAAAACAATTGGATTGTGGTGTATGTGAAATGGGGTTTGATCTTATCTTCAAGTTAGATGAACATTTTGAAGTTCATAATGTTCCAGAACTGTTTTCAGATATCAGAAAAGAAAAAATTGCTAAAGAAAGTCAGGACCCTGCTGAAAAACATAAGGAAAACCCTTTCCCGAATATATTACCAGGTGATAAAGCTGAGATATTAATACAAAATGAACAATCTTTTTCACCTACTTCTGAAATTCGATTGATCTGCGATGTTTGCCAGTTAATGGTTATTGGTGAATTTCAGATGGAGAAGCATGTTCAGACTTATAAACATGATGTCTTTGTCTGTGAAACGTGTAATGTAAAGATTTCTGGAAAAAATGCATTAGATGAACATTTCAAAATTCACAACACTACAGGTGCTTTTTTGTGTGATATTTGTCAAGAGCATTTTGTAGAAAAAGAATCATTTGATTTACATCTTCAAGCTCATAATAATGAAATAGTTTTCGTTTGTGGGGATTGTTATGAACAGTTTTCCGAGAAAACCTCTTTAGATGAACATATAAAAAAGCATAACAATGAAACAGTTACATGTGATTTAAGCCTGTTAAATATTACTAAAGGAATTTCCTTACTAAAAAGTCAAATTCATGACAACAAAGTCATGGTGCAGAATAATGCATGTCATATTGAATTTACTGAAAAAGCTGACTTACATGATCAAAAAACTCATTGCAAAGAAACGATGTTACAATGTAATGTTTGTATGCAAAATTTTATTAACAAAGATATTTTGAATGATCATATAAGATCCCATAATATACAAGCTATATTTGAATGTGGTATTTGTCATATACAAGCTAATAAATTGGCTGATATAGACGAACATCTTAAAATTCATGACAGAGGTACTTTATTAAAATGTGGTATTTGTGCCAAAAATTTTAAAGAAAAATCTGCCTTTGATAAACATCTCGAAATGCACAATACTAAAACAGAATTTCTAAGTCATCCAAAATTTCTAGAACCAACCAATTTGGATAACAATCTTAAAACATACAATAATAAAACTGAGTTATCTCAGTTACTTGAAAGTGATGAAAATTTTCAAACTTCTGATGAAAATCAGAATGTTTCCTCTAATGTATGTCAGGAAACTGTTACTGAAAAATCTGTTCTAAATGAGCATCTTAAGACCCATGAATATGCTGAACATAACAGTCATAAAGTAGTACCATCAGATGACTGCATCAGTAGTAATGTGTCATCAGATGCTATGGAAAAATCGTCTTCAGTGGAAAAGCTTCGAAATGATCATGGAGGTTATCCTTTCATTTGTAAAATGTGCCCAAGAAGATTTATTCATGAATACCAATTAAAGAAACATTGTCAATGTGCACATCCAAAATCTGAAGAATCGTTCTTATGCGGTTTTTCTGAAAAGCAGTTTACAAGTAAAAGTCTTTTAAGAAAACATGTATGTCATAATTTATATAATGAGTTTGCATGTACTATTTGTGATAAAAAATTCACTACAAAAGATCAGCTATTTAACCATGTTCATGTTCATGCTCTTGTGAACCCATTTACATGTGACATCTGCTCCGTAGCATTTGAAACAAAGTTTTTGTTAGATAAGCATTCTCTTACACACCAGAGAAGATTTGCGTGTAAAATATGCCAGAAAAATTTTCGAACTCAGCGTACTTTAAATGATCATATAGTCATCCACAATGGAGAAAAACCATTTGTATGTCAAATATGTGAAAAAAGATTTTCTCGTAAAACTGGATTGCGATATCATTTACTTATTCATAAAGGAGAGAAACCTTACGTATGTGAAGTATGCCAGAAGCGCTTCGTTTATAAAGGTAGTTTGAAATTTCATGTTAAGATTCACACTGGTGAAAAGCCATATGTTTGCGAAACATGTAATAAACGATTTAATACTGTGAATAATTTAAAACGCCATCTTCTTCTTCATAAAGATGTAAAGCCGTATATGTGTGAATTTTGTGGAAAAGGGTTTACTACACAATTTTATTTAAATCAACATCTCTTTAGTCATTCAAATGATAAACCTTATCCATGTAAAATGTGTGATAAAGGTTTTCTTTACCAGACTCTGTTAGAAGCTCATCTTCGTGTACACACTGGAGAACGACCCTTTCTATGTGAAGCTTGTGGGAAAAGCTTTTTTCGAAAACAACCTTTTGATTTGCATGTTTTGCGTCATGATGGAGAAAAATCTTTTAAATGTGACAGATGTGATAAGGCTTTTTTCACTTCTACTTCTTTAAAATCACATCTTATCACTCATACAGAAAAGTCTTTCAAATGTGACAAATGTGATAAAGCTTTTTTCACTTCTGCATCTTTAAAATCACATATCATCGTTCATTCCTTAGAAAAACTATTTGCATGTGAAACTTGTGATAAAAAGTTTACCAGAAAAAGTGGCCTTAAAAAGCATTTAAAACGACTCCATTCAGACTTATTGACATGTACTATAAAATCTTAATACCTTGTATATCTCAGAGTAAAACATTTTTATTAAAAAGTTTAACATAAGACATGTATTGATATTCATTAATAAAAATAGAAGAAAAGCCTTAATAGCTTATGTAAGATTTTATATAACCTGTTTTTCTTAATCTGATTTTGAAAGTAAAAAATCACTCGTATAATTTGTCAACAGGGACAATATCAGCACTGTGATAAGCATCAGTAAAAACCACTCGTTTTCTTCATCTTTCAATAGTTCTATTGCACCTCTTCTTTTATTAATTTTGATCACTTTCTCTTAATTTAATGATTATTTGATTTACTGTATGTGCAAGATATTGTCATAAACAGCAAAACATTAAAAAAAAACAAATAAGATGGTAGGTGGGATGGTTGTATCGGTTTGTTTGGCTAGTAAGTGAAAAGAATTTGATCATCTTTTATAAAGAGAGATAATGAGTTTTTCTTTGTAAAGTGTGGTGTTAGCTTAGTGATATAGAATGGAAAATTTTCTCGTACGTTTTTTCAAAAACCTTTAACAGAATTAAAAAAAAATAAATAAATAAATAAAAAACAGATTTAATTTTTTTTTTTTACATTAAATTTAGAATTACACTATTGGGTTTGGACCAAAAGAAAAACTATTAGAAAATGGTAGTAATTAATTATGATTAACCCTTGCTTTCCAAACTCAAGGCGTTACTGCAGAAAAATTACTTTTATGTGCCGCTTGGCACGTTTGGTGAAAATCTCCAGCACCACACCTTTTTGTATCGTTTAGAAGTTGCAATATTTCACTAGTTACATTTGCTATCTCTGGCAAATTAGTGCACTTTTTGAATGAGGCGGGCTTAACTAAATTTCAACTTCAAAATGGGGTCAAAATGACACCATCATGGGAAAGCGAGGGTTAACTAAAAATTAAATTACCTTCATATTCTTAACCCCTTCCGATCCAGGCTAGCTGTAGTGTAAATGTCTGAAATACCAGATTATAATTTTGAAATAGTATCGTATACTTTCTTTGGACGTATGCACGTACGTCCATGGTATTAATGGCCATTAACACTAGGACGTACGCACGTACGTCCCTGGAGTGGAAGGGGTTAATGTTTGGTTTGTTAAAACTAAAACTAAATAAATAAATTAAAGTTAAATGCACTCTTATTTTATTCTACTAACAAGGAGAGGTCACGACATGTAAAATTCAAATCGGGACAAAATTGCGCAGGATTGTAGTATACTATGAGGGTAACAACATATTAAAGCAGTACGACCCAGTGTCCTCAAAATTTCGAGAAAAAAGCATTTAAAGTTTCAGTAATCTTTAAATATAAGTTATTTCATAAGCGAGCAAGCGCCCCAGTGGTGTGACCTTAAAGTGCGAGTCTGCTAGCCAGACGACTTGGGTTCGAGGCTACCTCGAGACAACGTTTTTTTTTGTTTTCCTTTAACTTTTTACATAATCTAAACTTTTTATTTATTTTTACTTTATTTTACAATTCTTGAAAATTTTAATAAATTATTTAATTTTCTTGAGTATAAAATAACTTTTTCTATTTTTAATATTTATAACTTAAAAATACAATAAATTTCTATAACTTAAAAAATAAAGTTTAGTTTTACAAAACCCTTAATGACAAACATAAAGAAAAACAGACAAATATTTAAATAATTAAAAAATAAGCAAGCTGTAAACAAAGTGTAAAATAGTTAGCAGGTGTTACTTAAACCTTGGTTTGAGCTTCCTGATTTTGTTTGAATATGTATAAATTACGTAAACGCTTCTAGCTTGTTAATAATAAAGGGCAGGTGGAATTTTATTTTGTGCAAGGAAGGATAAAAAAAAGGAAGTTGTTATCTAAAAAGAAACGATGTTCATTAACATTTAAAATCTACATTTAAAGATAACATTTCTTTACCTGTAATAATTTAATAGCATCGTAATCCTATACTGTAATTTTTCAAGAATCTGTATTGATTGGAGAAGTAATTATTTAATTTGGATAGTGTTATCTGTCAAAGAAGGAGATATAAATGTTTAAGTAATAAAAAGTAATCTCTTTAAAATAAATAATCTTAACTTGAAGAGTTTAAACTATTGAGCAGATGAAAAAGCGTAACTGAGTTAATTTGAAGCATAAATAAAAGTGTTTATTTTTTTATTATTAAGAAGTTATTTTGTGTAAAATTAAATCTAGTAACAAAAGCAAAAAATGCTAACCCTTCCATATATGAATTTCATATTACGAAAAATTACGTATCTACTTTTTGTATGGGTAAAGTAAAAAAAGTATACAAAAAAACTTTTTTAAAATTTTTGTTATAATATTGATACTTGTATTTTTTATTCATATTTGTAAGCTTATTTAATAAAGAAATGCAGAACAAAGTTATCACCGCCTGCATTTTACACTTATATGTCAAAGGTCATTCCAGGTTTTAATTTTTGGGGTCCTTTTATCTGAATATACATGTATATAATGTAACACCTTCTATTTTATCAGCCATTTTGTAAAAAAAAAATATTATCAAGTTAATATTGTTTCACTAAACTAAGTATAGGTAATCATTAAAAATAATTCTTGAAACACAGAATTTTTTTTATAAAAAGTTCTTATTTTTATAAAAACCGAATCTTTCAAAACGGCTGTTTTTAAAAATTTGAATTTTTTGAGAGACATGAGAACAAAACCCCATTTTTTGCTTGTACAGATCCATTTTTAGCTATGTTTAATATTTGCTGTTTAATTCTTAGAATTTTAGGCAAATTATTACTTTTTTTACATCATGATTTACAGATACAAAAATGACTTCCAATTTTGTTCATTTATCCTCATATTATTATTATTTTTTTAAACTTTTATATTCAAAAGCGATATGGAGAATTAAGAATGGGAATACAGATATAACAAGAAAAGCTTTTCTTAAGGATATTCTATTATTGGTAGAAATGAAAGTAATTTTTCCTATGTAAAAGTTGAAAAATTAATTACATAGTATAAAACTGGTATATATATCACTAATACTATAATACACTAATGATACACATACACTATGTTATGCAGGTAGGCAACACACAGGTAGGCAATGGCGGTTCATAATTGAGGGCTAGCAGTGCACTGCCCCACATAATTTTTTTCTCTATTAAAATAATAATAATTCTTTTGTTTTTTATAACTGTTCAAAAATATATATACAAAATAACAAGTCTATCTTTTTTCTTAATCTTCTTTCATTATCATTTATTTGTCAATATATTTTTCCAGCTGTCACAAATCACTGATGACTGAGGGAGAGAACGCTACTTCCCTTTTCCTTATCTAATACAGCGGGCCATTTTCATTAGAAGATTAGGTTAACCAATTTGGCGACGAACTGCTTTATCAGTGTAAGCACGCTGTAATTTTCTCGTTGATGGGCCAGCAGAGTCCTGCTCTATGGAACAAAACTGTAGGGAAAAAAACTGTCTATTAACCATGAAATTCACGGATAAAATTTGGCGACTTCTGCATTACGTTTTTTTTTTCCCTCATTGATTTTTCGGTGAATTTTTTAGAGTTATATATATGACCATGGGCGTTGGCAGAATGGGGCAAGGGAAAATTCTACTAAGCATTTTTTCGTTTAACTTAAAACTATGCTATCAGAATTTTATTAAAAAAAAAAAAAAAAAATTCAGGTTGCCCCTCCCCCTGAAATTTTATCTGGCGACGTCACTGTATATGACGGTTTAAAATTTTAGTTTTTAAAGAAAGAAATCTGGTAATAGTCAAAAATATTTTTGACTAGCCTTTGAGACAAAAGCCTGTATAAGAATTTAAGACCTCTTTAACTGAAGTATTTTGAATTTAAATGAGGGGGGAAAAAGAAATTAAAAAAAAAAAAAAAAAAAAAAAAGAATATGCGATTATATTTTCCTTTCAGAATAGTGTATTAAAACTTTTATGTAAATAAATTGTAAAATTTTTAGATAAATAATTAATGGATTAAATATCTGTATAAAGTTGGGATTTATTATTATTATTAAATGATTTTTCTTTGAAATGCGATTTAATAGAAACATTAACAATGTTCTTTTTTCTTTCTTTTCTTTCTTTTTTTTTTTAAGATGATAACCTGTCTTCTTCCTTTCTTTATTGAAAATTAATATTTAAATTATCTAAAATTAAGCTTTTAAAGCGAGAAACATGGTGTTTTTTTTTTTTTTTTTCCCTTTTAAATATGTATCTACATTACATTAATCATGACTTTCTAAATTCCAATATAACTTCTTACAGATTGGTTAAGGTTTATTTTATTTATTTTTTAAGATAAGAAACATGAATACAATACTTGAAATTCTATAATTAAAAGATTTAGGGATATAATTAGCATAAGCTAAATATTATTACACTCTGAGACATTTGAATTTAAATCTTAATGGTGTGCAGTGTTAGGATTAAAGCCAGTTGACTAAAAGAGGGTTCTAGACCTGAGTGATGTACTCTCTCTAGAGTAGAGGTGCACAACCTGCAGCCTGGGGGCCACATGCGGGCCGCGAAAGGACAGATATTTTAGCTTGCATTAGTCATCAGTACAGTAAGAGAGAAAAAATGAAAAAGGAAGAAAAAATATTTTATTTGTTGCATTTGCAAAACTGGCATTTCGAAAAACTTTTTGTTATTGTTGTTTGCGAGGGGTGGATGGGGTGGGGGGAATGGTTGGTTTATACACATATTTCTGTATGAGAACTAAGTTTTCCATTCAGTTTCTCAATAATGTAACCCACAGTATGTTCCTTCATTTTTTATTGGAAAAATCATGGAATAATCTATTGGTAAGTGATCTTTATCTACCTCCTGAGAAGATTAAAAATGGAAAAATGTAACGATTAGTAAGTAAAAGCTCCTCCCCCCCTTAAAAATATATATATGTATATTTCTCTTATGTGTGTTAAAATTAATGATGAAATAACGTACATTTATAATAGTAGTTACTTTCTATAAAAAAAAATTCAACTGTGCAGTTAGTTGAATTTATTTCTGTCCTGAGACATGAAAAAAAAAAAAAAAAAATACAAGTCCGGTGGGTTCTTATTATTTTGTAAAACTGATAAAAACACCGACCGTGATAATGGTGGCCATCATTTATGATATATGAAGTTGCAATTAGAAATGGGGCAACGGCTAAAAGAATGCAGTGGCGTATTTAAGGGGGGGGGGGGGCTAGGGGGCTGAAGACCCCAAAAGTACTGACATTCACATAAAAGTATTGAATAGTACAATTGCAAACTTTTCATTGATCTTGAATTACATCTTGAAAAATCGAATTCCTTCTTCAGCCACTCCACTGTCCAGGCGTCATCACACTGAAAGATGAGAGCACCATCGACAAGTGTAGGGCTACTTAATTTTGGAAGGTGTTCACTCACAGGAAGTAAATCACCTTTCTCAAAATTTCCTCTTGGATAGCAAAGGCCTCCGAAGAATTTAGCCTGTGGGAAGGAAAAGATTCTTTCACCACTGCCATCCTGGTTGACCTTGCTACCTGTGCAAATGACTGAAGCTTAGGCTTCTTCGTCATCTCACAGACCTTGGGAGAAGGAGTTGACACTTGTAACCGAAGCCTCTTGCGTCCACCATCCTTATCTTGGTCACCAGTCGTATTTGACGGTAAACCCTTCTGCAACCTCTTCCTTCTGTTGCGCTTTTGTGATTTTGTGAGTACAGTAGAAGATCTTTATAACGCAAAGCTAAAAACACAAGGTTTTGCGTTATATAGAATTTTGCATTATATAGATCACATTTCACACATCGTCAAACTTACCTTGTAAACATGGCCAAATATTGTCTGAAACATATCAAAACAGAGTAGGAGATTTTAAAGTTACATTTCTTGGAACAAAAAATTGGGTGGATAATAACTTTCATTCTAAAATTTACTTTATAAAGATAGTCCATATATGCCTGTACAAAATCATTCATTATACTGCTCACTTAAAAAAAAATTAATGATAGCAATTTTTTCATTAAAAATCTCTGAATTAAGCAGATAAAGAAAAACAAATGTATCACACTTACTTCTCAACAAAGTAACAGTTTTTTAGGAAGTATTTCTTAACTGCAAAATTTATTTTTTATATCCAAGAAATTTTGCGTTATATAGAGAATTGCATTATATAGAATTGCGTTATAAAGATCTTCTACTGTACTTTCTGCTCACCAGCGGGTCCACCAGGGTGCTGCTGGCCAGAGCCTGCTGCCCCCATAGTAGATCCAGAAGGTTTGCAGGTTTTCTCCTGAGTCCTGAATATGACGAGTTCCCGAAGGAACATCGTCCTTGTTTGACTGCATAGACAGTCCTTTAGAGAGAGATAAATCCATACAGGACCGCAGAACTGGGAGGAAAGAGAGGTCCACACCTGCATAGCCTCCCAATACAGGTGTAAGGCTAACTACAACGAGGTTTCGCCTGGTTCCTCGAGGGGACCGTTCATGACACCATAACCCCTGAGGTGCCATTCATCCATCAGCACGGTACCTAACACCTTGGATTGGGGTGCCTGTATGCATTTAGCTGGGTAAAGCGGAATGGCCTTCTCGCCATGGGTGACCCTACCAGGAGCAAAAAGCTCCCGACGTACATCGCCCATTCCACCCAGGCACACCCCCTCGCCACTTTGAGGCAGCACACAGGACGTGAGGGGGGGAAAAACACCACTAAAAAAGACTGGCAGATTTGTGAAATAAACGCAGAGACCTTACCAAAACTATCACCCGCCTTAGAACTGGTCACTATCGAGGTATGAAGATCCTGAGAGATGGCAATAATAGAACCTACTGTCTCTGCAGTAACTGTGATGATGTTTCACTAACACCAAAACATATTTTGATTGCCCTGTCATTTTAAGATCCCTGGCTCAGCTTGGGGAATTCTCCCCCTTTGACATCGAGAGTCTGTACTCCGATAACATGAAAGAGTTGGCCGGCTGTCTTTTGCACACTCATGGTTATCTATAGTTCTCCCCATGGACACGACACCAACCAACCAATTCTATATGATTTACATTTAATTTGATATACAGCTCGATTATGTTAGGTAAAAAAAATTGGAAATCCGAGGCTTAAAATAGTTTTGAAAAATCTTTTTTCTGGCAAAAATCCACAGATTTGACAAGTCTTAAATTGCCTTCCTGTAGAAGTTTCATATTGTGTTTATACAATATTATGTGAATTCTCATTTCATCTCAGATAAAATTTATAAAAAAGTGTATTCCTCACTGAAAATGGGCAAAATATTTTGAAGAATGCGAAGGGTGCAAAGTAGATGGTAAGTATACGGATACGGTGCATTATGACATTTTTTTTTTTTTAAATAAAGCAAGTGGCATTTTCACTTGGGGTAGGAGGGCATGCAGGCAGGACACATTGATTGACACTGAATCAAAAGCAGGGCAGGGTGTGTTGCAGCACCCTTTGAAAAACACATAACACAAATTGTCTTTATCAAGTTCTAAATTTTTATGGCATTTTATTTCTGATGACTTTACATTTTTAGGACATTTCTTAAAACTATCTTATGTGTTGATATTCATGGTTAGATCAACAGTATTGCTAAATAGCAGCATGCTAGTTTTTAATGAACCAAAATCTTTACTTGTACTAAATTCTAATAACATATTGGTTATATTTAATGCATTTTAAAAACATTTTTTGTATGTTAAAAGCTATATAAAAAAAAAAAAAAAAAAAAAAAAAAATCAGCCAAAATTATTAAATTAAAATTTTAGATATAGACCTGTGTAACTTTTGCACAGCTCATAAAAAAATATTTTAAAAAATAAATTGTTAAAAAAGTATTAAATAATCGTAATTTTTGTAAATCTTGATGCAAAAAAAAATTGTTTTTGCATTGTCAAAAAAGAAATGTTAATAAATAAATAAATAAAAAGTATTAAATTTTGTGATCTCCTATGCACTATGAACTTTTCTGTAGATCATGATTTTTCTATAAAAATTGATTAATTTTCATTAATTAAACGTGATATTCAGTATTTTTAAATTTAATTTGTTGCAAAAATTGAAAAATAATCACTTATTTTGCTTTCTATGTATCCATTTTTCATAAAAATTATTTTAAAGAAAAGCATAAAAAATGTAAATTTAAAATTATGAATATATATATATATATATATATAGTAATATAATATTATCAGTGCAAAAATTTGAAATTTAAAGATGATTTAATTTCAGTATTCAAACAATTATTCTGATCAAAAACGAAGACCACCCAAATCAAACCATAAAAGTAAAATCTAAATGAATTAATGTGAAAATTTCTCCTGGATTATTATTTTATTTTTATTTGTTCATTCTGAGCACCATCTCCATCTGTGTTAATAATAATAGGAAAATGTATTTGTTTCTTTGTATTTTTTTTTTTTTTTTTTTTCAAATGAACAAAATTTATTTAAGAACCGATAACTAAACATGTAAAAATTAACTAAGCAATGAAACTTACAAAAAAAGTTTATTTTTGTTTAATGGCCCTCTTCACTTACTGTCGCCGGAAGCCCAAGCCGTTGTTATTCTATGGGGAAATTATCTTTACAAATAACTAATTAACTAATACATATTTTTAAATCCTGTTTTCACCTTCTGAAAATTCCCAACTGTTAAATGGACAGACCTTTTTCAAAAATGTATTTTTTTTATTTTTAATATTTTTTTCTGAAATTACAAAATGAAAAAATTTCACATATTGAAAATTCGTATTTTGCTTCAAAATAAAATATTAAAAATTAAAAAAAATACGTTTTTAAAAAAGGTCCGTCAATTTAACAACAGCTGGGAATTTTCAGAATGTAAAAACAGAATTTAAAAATGTGTATTAGTTAATAAGCTATTTGTAATTAAAAATTTCCTGTAGAATAACATTAACTTCGGTTTCCGGCGCCGGTGAGTGAAGAGGGCCCTTAAGATAAAACCATGCACGTCATTCAAAAGTGGAAATTGGCTGCATTTTCCGTAGTCTATAAATTTTTTTGTATGCCTGTACTATTTAAATTGCTAAAGTAAGAAAGTGTAAAGTTTCTTAATCAGTTACTTTTGTAATAGAGCAAGAGCCCACGACGGCCAGACCTTCGTTATTTAATAAAAGCTGAAAATTCTTCTGTGCGTGTCCCCTACACAGGTAAGAACGACCAGGGACTATAGAGTTTGGGTAGTGGTTACTTGGGCAGGTAACAGGTAGTAAAGGTGTATAAAATAGTACCTTAAATTCGTTAAAGTATAAAGCTCAATTTTTTTATATTTTATTAGGGATAACTTTAGAAATCTCGTCATCCATTGCCGGACACTTATGACAGTTGCTACCCCCTGCCAGACACCCCTAAATTTTAATAAATTATAATTATACTTTCGTTACAGTATAAAAGCTAAATTTTATATATGTTACTTGGGAACCTATAAAAAAATGTTACCTCAATAGCCGGACAGTTTTAATGGTTTTTACACCTTGCCAGACACATCGAAAGTCCGCTGTAGGTGCGAGCGCGAGCACTTAGTCGATTGCGATCTTCAAAGATATCCAATAAAAAAATTATTTTATTACGTTCATAGTCAGGTTATATAAAGTAAAAAATGTAATTTTATTATTATAATATACAAAAAAAAAGCATTATTACATGTAAAAAAAATATTTATTCGTTGTCGTCGATATTTTCATTTTCTTCGTCACTACTCGCCCAGTCGATGTCATGATCGTCTTCAATATCGCCTTTTTCGTCAGTTTCTGAAAAAAAAAAAAAAAAAAAACAAGATTATACAATTATGAATAATTAAAAAATTATGTACAATAATTTGTCATAATAATTACATACCTGATTGAGTTTTAAGCGAATCACTAACATAACTTGGTAGTTGATCTCCTGAAAACCATTTGAATTGGTATTTGTCATTTTTCAATACCCAGCCGTTATTGTCTGGTTGATATGTAGTTGGATTTTTCAGATGAGCATTATTCCAAATGGTACATATATAATTTGCTCGCAGAAATTGTTGCAATAGCTCGCTTTTGCAAGGTGGTAGATTGCTAGCGTCAAAATTTCGCAACTTTTTCCGGTCAAAAGCTTCGTTTACATCGGAGACTGTATACGAGTCGATGAATAATTGCAGTCTAGCGTCATCAACACCAATAACATTAGGGACATTGTAAACATTGCATATAAATCTCTGAATAATATCGAAGATGTTTCGTTGAAAATCTAAATTTTCAATTAATTCGCTGTTGCCGAAGTTCTTAAAAGCTTCCTGGTACTCGGGATTTTTTTTAAATTTCTTGTATGGTATTGATTTTCCTTTTCTGAAAAATGCAGGGTTAAAATCACAACCTGTGATGGCATGAAATCCAGGTAAACTCTGACAAATTAACTGTCCCAACTCTGCATGTATTTTAGTTAGGTCCACATATCTTAAGTTATTGCCAGTACCCGTAAGCATCCGAACAACGGAATCACTTTTAAAAGTCCCCCCAAGGCCCAACTTTGACATGAGTCCCCCCCCCAGGCCCAACTTTGACATGAGTCCCCCCCAAGGTACGATGCATGTTACCAAGCATTATAACCGCAATATCAGTATCAGCACTTCTTATTACTATTTCTGCTGGATAGTTGATGTTACATGCATGGTATACTATTTTCGTATCTGCTTCCTCGTGTGATGGGCATGACAACTCTTCATCAACCCTTGAGATAACTTTGTTGGAATTATCAACAGTGAAAGAATGACATTTTCTGAAATTGATGTTTATCGTTTTGTTGCCAATAAATGGCACCACTTCATCAGTAGCCCAATGTGAAATAAAAAAAATAACCAGAGCCTCTTTAAAATTTAAATTTTTTAACTCTTTCGCGAAATCACTTGATCGAATTTGTTCAGGCCCAGTTATAGAGTACTCCAATTGCGCGGATTCTAGCCGTTGGGAATGCTCGTAATCTTTGATCGATGGAGTAAAGTATTGATCAAAGATCACATCAATTCTCGATGCTTGAAATTGAGTAACCATTTGCAACAATTTTTTTGAAATATTTCCAAATGTTTTCGGAACATTCTTCATTGTATGCAACAGGAAGAAACCGTCAATTATCATAATATCTATATGATGTGGTTGCTCATGCTGGACCTCTTTCTCTAGACATTTCATCAGAGCAGATTTATCTGTCTTACAAATAGCGCCATCCAAATGGCACATGGACAAATGGCACTGAGGTAATTGGGTAAGACAAAATCTTTGAAATGTCTACCTTAAAATCCATTGAGATACCCAGCATGCGTCCAAATAAATCTCTTTGGATTTTAATTTCTTGAATTTTACCACCTACTTGAACTTTTGTCTTCTTCTTATAATCGATAGAAAAATTGTCAAGGGAATTTTTTTTAATAGCTTTTTCAAATCTGGTAATATCTGAAAAACATTCGGAAACAAATGTTTTACGAAGATTATCTCCATTTTTTTCAATATTTAGTAGGAATGTCTCTACTGATAGCGATGCGGATTTTCCAGATGAAATATTTAATAGTTGGTCTTTCGGTACTTCTGAACTGAAGGGATTAATAAATCGATCAAAAGTAGCGATAAATTGTCTCAATTGTTTGGAATTCTTCTGGATATTATGAAGATTTAAGTCTGTTGAAACATCTTGATGAGTTCGCAGTCCTAGTTCTAGATAAACTTGACTTATTATTGAGGACCTAACATCATGATTACGAGCCCACCGTTGACGAGCCGAAATCGAATTGGTAAAGTGTATAACACCTGTGAGCCTTCTAGCAGCGTCTGCATTTATAGTTTGCTCTAACACCAGGTCAATTGGTTGTCTAGAAAATGGTTTGGTGGTCCGTTTGATACCAAAGCAACCTTGTTTAAATCCTTCGTATAAGTCAGGATGAGTTTCTGCAACTTTCTGCAAATTATCATAATATTTTACGGTCCACCGTGCATAATTTTGTTGGTTGCATATAAAAAATATATTTGTAGTCTTAGGCAATGTTGATATAAAAAGCTCAAAATCCCCCGTACGAATGCTCCGTGACAAGTCCAAGTAATGATGTATGAGATTTATGTAAATTAAGTAAAATTGTGAAGTTTTACCATGCTCACCATTGAGACATTGTTGCTTGAAAATATTGTAATTATTCATCAATTCTTTCAGTTCATCATTTTCAATGTTGAAAGACGATATTTCGCAGTTTTGTAGTCTTTTCACTTCCTCTATCATATCATCTGTTAGTGTTGAGTTGTCATGTTGTAAAAATGATTCAAAATGTAGAACCTCTAATCCCAATGCTACCAAAGGATGCAATCTTTTGCAGCGGTTGAAGTGCTTTCCATCGAGAAACCCATTCACAGAACCACTTGCCAGCAAACTACTCTCAACCATAACATTTGTTAACCCACAGTCACTAATTACTTTACCGACTGCTTTAAAATAAGCCATCATAATGTGAAACGGTCCGAGGTGTATGAATAAATTATCAAATTTGGGTTTTTCCGTAGACTGTATTTGAAATGCTACTTTAGCTATAGCAAGATCGTAGGTTACCTGGATGGAACGTTGATGTAAATCTTCAGCAATTTTTTTACTCTGTTCCATAGTTTCTAGCACTATAGATGTACTAGTTGGTGATGCATTGATTGGGGTTAAATAAGAAATAAGTTGTTGTGAGACAGCATTATTACAAATCCGACTATTGAAACCAACCCACATAGGAACGTCAGGTAACTGCAAAACGTGACTGATCATCCATATATTGTCGATTTCGGTGTATAGTTGCGAGTTTGTAGGGCGTATAATTTCTGTATTATCAATTGTTGATTGTAGTTCACTTGTCATTTTCGGTTTTTTAGGATACGGAATCTCTTCTGTAGATATGGCTTCAAAAGTTCTTCTTCTTTTTACCGTTGTATGTGGTAAATTAATTTCATTATCTGTAATCGGCGCTTCAGACATGTGAAGTTCTTCGGGCATCTCAGATTCTTCGGTTATATTGGCCTCAATGTTCTGGTATATAATTCCTACGGTGTCATGTAGAGTATCCTTTCCGTTTGTAGTTTCCACAAAACGATCGAAATTATCATATGCCACACCAGTAAAAAGGTCAGGATTTCTTTTAATCGTTTCTGGGTATAAACTGGATTGTTCAAAAGAAGTATACGTTGTCTCAGTCTCTAGTTCCTCGATACCCTGATAGCTAATACAATGCCCATATCGATTAATAATATCGATAATTTTCCTACTGCTTGTTAAGCTCTTTAAAGTTATACCTAACATGATGTGCTTTGATGTTTTTACACGGCCATTATGGACAGCATAGATTACGTCTTGAGAATAAGAACGCACTTGACGAGCACATTTCAGGCTTTTTTTCCGTTTGTTATTACATCCACCTAGAAGAGTAAAGTAAAAGTCCAGTAATTGCGGTGGTATCGAAACTTCTCCTGACATTAAATGCTCTGTTGTTAGATTTTTTATCGGTAACTTATTTTTTTCCATTTGTAGTATTAATTTTCTTAAAATTAATGCAGCTTTTTGTAAAGTATTTTCGGTTTGTAAGTTTTCAAATATTGTATCGTCTATTGTTTGTAAATATTTGGGTGCTATAATTTTTTTATTACAAATAGTAAAAAATTTAATATCTTTAGAAAATTTTTTCAACATTTTTTCTTCGAGATGATGTGCAGTAAAAACAGAATTCACTTCAACAGAATTTTCTTCAAATATTCTTTCCAATACATCGGTGTACATTTCATGCAAATATACTAATAAATAACAGCGCCCTTTTTTAATTACGTCTTCCTCGATGATGCCACTTATTTCATTAAAAGCTAATTGTTGATATTCCCGATGAAAATGCCAATCACTTATACTGGATGGTTTTTTAGAAGATGATATTTCATTATTGAAACTAATTCTACATTCTGTATGATATGATATTTTTGGACCAGAAAATTTTTTTAATTTATTCAATAATTCTGCATACTTCTCTTGACCTTCGATGTTGGGTAGTACGCTAGATTTAAATTGGTTGGTATCAGCTTTATGAAGTGGAAGCATTCGTGAACATTTTTTTTTATGTTTCCTGTCACAAAACACACAAACAATTAGGTAGTCGATATTATTAGCTTCCTTCTCGGTTAGAATATTTCCATCCTGAGTTAAATCATTATCTTCACTAAGATCTGGTTCAAAAACTTCAATATTTTCTTGAGAAGTTGTAGATTGAAGTCCTATTGATTCAGAAGTTAAACTTGATTGCATTGTTACTGAAGATTCTGTAGAGGATGACTGTAAATGAGATGGTTCTGTGGTCAACTTAGGTATCAACGACGAGGTTGTTGAGGTATTGTCTGTAGAAACACTGGCTGATTTTTGTTTTTCACTGTTTTTTGTCCAATTTTCAGGTTCAGAAGTTAAGTATTTTTTCATAAGTCCTGTAAATGCTTTATAACATCCCCGGTGATAACCATTTTCTGTACACTCATCAGGCAGAATAATGTCTTTATATTTAAGGTTATGTTTTTTTCTGATTTTCAAAACAGTTTGACATTTTTTTAAAGTTTCCTCCGAGAACAATATTATCTTACCATCACTTTTATTACACACAAAACAAATTAATGTGTCTCCCATGATAACACTTTTTACTAAAATTACACTTTTATTTCACAAAAAAACGACACAAATATCAATGGTAAAACGTGGTTGTAGCTACACATAATTCTTCAATACATCACTAAAAGACAGATGATGCGCAGTGAAAGATCGCAGTCGACTAAGCGCCCTATCTCACTCGCACCCGCTAGAACAGTCGTTACCTCGAGCTCGCACCTACAGCGGACTTTCGATGTGTCTGGCAAGGTGTAAAAACCATTAAAACTGTCCGGCTATTGAGGTAACATTTTTTTATAGGTTCCCAAGTAACATATATAAAATTTAGCTTTTATACTGTAACGAAAGTATAATTATAATTTATTAAAATTTAGGGGTGTCTGGCAGGGGGTAGCAACTGTCATAAGTGTCCGGCAATGGATGACGAGATTTCTAAAGTTATCCCTAATAAAATATAAAAAAATTGAGCTTTATACTTTAACGAATTTAAGGTACTATTTTATACACCTTTACTACCTGTTACCTGCCCAAGTAACCACTACCCAAACTCTATAGTCCCTGGTCGTTCTTACCTGTATAGGGGACACGCACAGAAGAATTTTCAGCTTTTATTAAATAACGAAGGTCTGGCCGTCGTGGGCTCTTAGGCTATAATATTTGTGCAATAAAATGCATGTAATCATTAAGAAGTTTTAACTTTTTCAAGCAAGAATGCTCTTTCTACAGATAAATTATATTTAATTATCATATGCATTTATGCAATAATACTAAGCAGTAATTAAATGGCTTCAAGCATTAACACTTTTATATTTAAGTTCTTTCCTATGATATTAAAAAAATGGTTGGTTTAGTTTGAATACAACACTCATTGAAATAATAAATATTTCATTGCCCCCCCCCCCTCCATTTTTATTTTAAATAAATAAAAATTGTATATATATATATATATATATATATATTAGTGTTAATAATAATAAAATAAAAAAAATAATTAACATGCATTGAGTAACATAGCTCATTTTCTTTTTTTCTTCTTCTAGGAAGGCATAAATTGTACTGCATATAAATGTATTAAAATCCAAATATTACAAAGCTCATGCTGTGAGTATTATTGTTTACTTTTATTATTATTATTATTAGTTACTAAGAATTTTAATAAACAAAATGTTTTTTATACTATATATTTTTCAATAATATTTATATTAAGAAAACAGCTTAGATCTTAATTTACATTTGGATTAATCTTCTTGACCCTGATAATTTATGACCCTACGAGGTGTGCTATTAAATAACGAGACTATTGCTGCTTCAGTTGAAATACACATGCGGCAAATCCAAACGACTGACAGCTGTGCAGCGTAAAACCTTCTCTTTTGATTGCAACACCTCCCGTGTTTGTAGAGGAATCAGTCTGGCCGTAACCTACGTTTGTGTAAAAGGTGTTTGTTTTGTTTTGCCGAAACCATGATAAGTGAGCAAAGAATTGTCGTGAAATTTCATGTGAAACTTGGTAAAACCGTTAGTGAAATTTATCTTTATTAAAACAACTTTATGGCGATGAATGTTTATCGCTTGTGCAAGTATTTGAGTAGTTCAAGCGTTTCCAAGATGGCCGAGAAGACGTTGGAGAAGATGATGTCCGGGTTGCACTTCCACATTGTTTTTTCCGACATTCATGGGATTGTGCACCTTCACTGGGTTTTTGAAGGTTAAACTATTAATCAACATTACTATCTTGAGGTACCTACTCAACTCCGTAAAAGAGTAAGGAAAAAAATGCCTGAATTGTGGAAGAACAAGTCGTGTTAGTTCTCCATTAAGACAATGCGCCAGCTCACACTGCATTGTCTGTCAAGACGTTTCTAGCCAAGCACAACATCTCAGTTTTAGACCATCCGCCTTATTTGCCTAACCTGGCCCCATGTGACTTTTATCTGTTACCCAAAGTCAAATTTGAATTAAAAGGAACAAGATTTGAGTCAGTTGAAGCTGTGAAAGAAAAAGCGGCATGCCGCATGCAGGAGATCACAGAATAAGACTTCCAGCACTGTTTCGAACAATGGAAAATTCACATGGAGCGTTGTATGGATAAAGGAGGGGTGTATATTGAAGATGATAATAACTAAATATGTATAAATTTAAAATAAAATGTTTTACAGCAACAGTCTCATTATTTAATAGCCACACCTCGTATACCTTCACGACCCTAATACTCTATAAAAATTTCTATTGTCTAAAATATTTTATGTTGCACCTTGATCTGCTTCTTAGGTATTGTATTTCTGTTGTTGTATTTTTTTTTTTTTTTTTTTTTAAATATATAAATTGGTTTCAGTTCTTTAAATTTCGTATTGATAGAAGCAATTGAAATTTCCATTTCATACACGAATCAGAAAGAGTGACTCAACTTATAAGGTTATTAAATAAAATCAATGATAAACAATAAATAAAATTAAAATTATAATGAAGCACTTTACACATAATTAATTAAATATAAAAACCTTAATACTTCATATTTCATCATTAATATTTTTGACTGGGTGCCCAGCTCTTTTCAAACGATCGTCATCTGTGGTGGATCTCTTAGAATTGTGGTCTTTTATAGATTTCATAAGTTTATTCTACATCTGGTCAGGAACGATTGCGTCGCTGTCATTTCACACACTACAACGCCGGATGTGTGCAATGACAGCGACGCAATGGCTCCTGACCGGATGTGGAATCAACTTATGAAATCTATAAAAGACCACAACTCTAAGAGATCCAACACAGGTGAAGATCATTTGAAAAGAGCTGGGCGTCCAGCCGAAAATATTAACGATGAAATATGAAGTATTTATTAAGGTTTTTATATTTAATTAATCAATGATAAATTTTGAATAAACATATGAAAAAAATGCATCTGGAAGTCAAACTTATGGTAATTAACTGAAAGCTTTAGGAAGAAAAAAAAAAAAAAAATTAACTGTAGCTCTCTTTATCTTGTTTTTGAACAAATATTTTTTCCCCGTTGTGTCGCCTTGCTCCCCTTTCACATCTGACAACTTTTTAACATTTTCTACCTTCTGTGTTATGTTGCGATGTTTATACATGACAAAAACAAACTGGTACTACTTTTACAAGTAGGCTTTGTGTACTTGTTCTTAGCAGAAATGCTGTGAAGCATTTCAGAAAGCTGCACATGAAGAAAAATTTTTTAAAAACTGTCATTATCAAATGTTTCATCCAGGAATTAAAAATATATATCTATATATATCTGCTTTTTTTTTTTTTTTTGTGTGTGTGTGTGTGTGTGTGTGGTGGTTGGGGGGGGGGGTTGTTGTTGTTATTGTTGCTTGTTTTTCGTCATTGAAAATATTAGAAAGGGCCACCAGGTGCAATGTTTCAGAGGGCAGGCAAATGCTAAATTTTATTTGAAAAAGCCATCAGATTGGTTGTCTTGCCAAATTAGCCTAGAGCCAACGCTAATTAATTTAAGAGAACTGTCTACTTATTGTTGCCGGCAACCAAAGCCGATGTTAATCTATGGGGAATTTTGCCCCGTTATAACACATTAACTACTACTATGTATTTTTAAATTCTGTTTTCACATTCAGAAAATTTACAACTGTTAAACAGGCTATCATTCTCAAAAGAATATTTTTATTTTTAATATTTTATTTTAATGTTGTAAAATGCAAATTTGCACAATGTGAAATTTTTCATTTTTAAGCTTAAAGATGAAATCTCAAAAATTAAGAAAATCAATTTTTAGACAGCAATAACCTGTTTAACAGATGGGAAATTTCTTAATGTGTGAAAACGGATTTTGAAAATATGTATTAGTTAACGGGGCAAAATTCCCCATAGATTAATATTGGTTATTATTTTCAGAGACGATAAGTAGAGAGTCTCCTTAAGAGCTTTTATACGTTACCTAAAATAGTTTCTTTGACAGCACTATACTTATAAATTCAGAGTTGCAACTTGCAATATATTGCAGAGCTGGGACAGTTATTTATTGAAATTATTTAAAGAAAGATATTTGTATGTTACAGACAGCTTCAGCAATAATATATTAAATACAGCAGTTGGATGATTATAAGTACAAGCATTATTAAGAAGTTTGTTAAAATCTAAATAGAAGTTTATCTTTTGAGTACTTAAGGAGAAAATAAAAATATAAATAAAATTTAAAGTAAAAAATCATTTTTTAAAGATAGAAGCTTTTTATTGTGAAGCCCCCTAAAAAGGCATAAAATAAAATTTATTCCGCAAAGACATACTACAAAGAAATGAGTTTCAATACTAAGAAAATTTTAGAGAAAAATATAGGTACTTTCTTATTGAAAGAGATGAACATTTTTTAATGTTCAAAATATTGTAAAAAGCTTTCGAGACCAATATTCTTAGTTATTAGTTTTTGTATAATCATTGGTTAGACCACAAATTTCAAATGTCTCGAAAACTTTTTATAATATTTTGAACATTAAAAAATTTTCATTCTTGCAAAGGGAAAGTACCTATATTTTTCTCTAAAATTTTCTTAGTGTTGAAACTTTCATTTCTTTGTAGCATGTCTTTGCCAGAGTAAATTTTATTTTATGCCTTTTTAGGGCTTCACAATAAAAAGCTTCTAACTTTAAAAAATGATTTTTTACTTAAATTTTCTATTTTGTGCTTTTTAGTTACAAAAAAAGGGAAAAACTTTTTAAAAAAACTAATTAAAATTTCTTAGGATATTGTGTAGACAACGGAAGATTTTCTTTTATCAATTGACATTTTTTTTTCTATTATTTATCTGCAAAAAAGTACTATATCGTCTTTCGAGGATTGAATCTGGAATCATCGCGTTATCAGCATGACGCTCTTACCAAAAGTCTAAGAACTTCAAGAAAAATCACAGAACATTCTAGAAAAATCTAACAAATACATATACAAAAGGAATATTGTTCTTCAATGCTTTTTAAAATATTTGGAATATTTTATATTTAAAATTTTCTTGTTGTTGAAACTTTTATGATTTTATAGCATCTCTCTGCTAGAATAAATTTTTATTTTAAATTTTTTAAGGCTCCACAATAATAATAAACTTTCAGTGTTATTTTAATTAATTAATTAATTTATTTATATTTACTGAAATTTTTATTTTGTGCATTTTCGTAACTCAAAAAAAGCTTCTTAAAAAAACTATCAAAATTACTTATGATACTGTCTAGAGAATGAGAGATTTTCTTTTATCAATTGACATCGTTTCTATTAATTATCTGCAAAAAAGTTACACATCGGCTTTCGAGGATCGAACCCACGAGCATTGCGTTATCACCATGACACTCAAACTGAATGCGCTAACGAGTGACGAAAAAGGTTGTTTAAATTTACGCCATCTTTTTGAGAATGACACAAAGACACGATGATAAAAATCTAATTTCAATAAAATCTTTTAAAAGAATATATATATATATATATTTTAACTTAACTTTTGTGCTTTTTAGTATCTAAAAAAAAAAAAACTTAAAAAATTCTTAGAAATACTGTGTAGATAGTGAAAAAATTTCTTTTGTCAATTGACACATTTTCTATTAATTATCTGCAAAATGTAACACACCGATCCTTCAGGGGATGGAACTCACCACCATCGCATCAGCAACTTGACACTCTAACCAACTGAGCCAATGAGCGACGATGAGGCCTGCTGACATTTACTTTAATAGTGTTGACTCTAGAATAAAAGGGCCACCGGGGGAAATTCAATAGAAAGGGCAACCTATTTTAAAAAAGGGCATTATTTGCATAATTTACGGTCTTCTATGTTGTGATTTTTGTACATGACAAAAATAAATTACTAATTTGACGTGTATGCAAATAGATTTTATACATTTGTTCTTCCAGGAATGCTATATAAATATAACTATTCCTAGAAGGTTGAAAAGTCAGAAAGAAAAGTATCTAAAGGCCTTTAAACATTTAAAATGTTAGAAAAGACTACTTGGTACCAAAATGTTTTGAAAAGGGCCGCAGGGTGCTAAAATGGGTTGAAAAAGGGCAGCAGGGGGCTAAAATGGGTTTGAAAGGGCAGCAGGAAGGAGCACCCTGCTTAATTACCCTAGAGTCAGCACTATTTAAAGTTGACGTGCCTTATTTATTAGTGTGACATAAAGATGTGATAATTAAATCCAATTTCAATAAAAAGCTTCTAAAAAATTTATTTAATTATTTATATTTACTTAAATTTTTATTTTGTGCTTTTTAGTAACTAGATAAAAAGCTATTTAAAAAAATTCTTTAAAAATTATTAGGATACTGTATACAAAACGAAATATTTCCTTTTATCAACTGACACCTTTTGTATTAATTATTTGCAAAAATTAACATGACGCTCTAACCAATTGAGCCATTAACCCTACGTCAGGCGCACCCGTAGGACAAACAAAATCGAGCGCACCCTGCCTGAGAGGCCAGGTAAATACATTATTGTTAATACTTACTTGTACTGCAATCAATAAATTCGTACTTATGCATCAAATTTTCGTTTGTTACTTTCTATTCACACCTAATAAGGTCACCAAATGGGTGTTTTTGAATTAAAAATCATGTGTAGGATATTTAGAGAATAAAAACCAGAACGGGCCTCTCAGGCAGGGTGCGCCCGACGGAGGGTTAAGAGATACAGTAAATTGCTTACAATTTTTTTTTAAGTGGAAGCTTCTTGTTTTGTAGCGTGACAGAAAACACGATAACAAATTAAATTTCATGTAATAATATATAATATATATATATAAAACTTCTAAAATTATTTATGTATTTTTTACTTGAAACTTTATATTTTAAACTTTTTTAATATTTAAAATATTTTTTGTTTTCTAATATATAAAAAAAGAAAATACTTCTTAAAAAAAATTCTTCAAAAATTCTTAAGATATTGTGTAATCAACGGAAATTTTTCTGTTTTCAATTGACACCTTTTCTGTTAATTATCTGCAAAAATTAACACTCCGGACCTTCGGGTATCGAATTCTTGTTCACCGTGTTATTAACGTGACGCTCTAACCAACTAAGCCATGGAGCAACAAAGCTTGGAGCAAACAGCTTATATTCATATTAAAATGGAGGAGTCTTTTTTATTAGCGTGACACGAAGACATGATGACAAAGTCAGTTTCATATAAAAACCTTCTAATAAGAAATATTTCTTACTTTTAAAAACACTTGAAGATTTATTACCAAATTTTCATCCATCAGACTTTCACAGAACATCTTGTAGCTTGCATGAACAGTAACTTAAAATCTGAAATTTGCACAGTAGTCAGATTCTCACTTTCTCCTTTCTCATGTAATCCAGTGGGATTTTTATTGCTTCGTATTATAATAAGGATATTTTGTTCAAAATCGAAATTTTCTTTAATTCTACTCTTTGAGCATGTTGCCTTTTATCTTAGTTTTTTTTTTTTTTTTTTTTGTCTCTCGAGATTTAAATGTTTTCTTTCATTGAGCAACAAACTCAAGTCTCTAATTTTTGTCTCAAAAAGAAATTTTTTTTTTTTTTTTTTGAAACTTGCCTTTTAAGGTAAAAGGTGTATGTTCAAAGAGTGGAATTAAAAAAATAAAATAAAATAACATAAAATCATTTTCGAATGAGATCCTTATGATACAAAACAACAAAAATCCTATTGGATTTACATGGGAAGCAGTGGCGGATTTAAGGGGGGGGGGGGCTAGGGGGCTGAAGCCCCCCCCCCCCCCAAAACAGTGACATTCACAATTGAATATTGCAATTGTAAATTTTTTATTGGTCTAGAATAACACTTTGAAAAATCTTAGCCCCTCCAAAAGTCAAGTTCTGGATCCGCCACTGATGGGAAGGGAGAAAAACAGAATCTATCATGCAGCCTTAAAACACACATGAAACCATCAATGTACTCACAAACAAAGGAATTGTCCTGTTTGATAAAAAATTGGACTGAAAAATCCAACTTACATAATCAATACTATGCTACTTAAGAACCATAATCCACGATGTAATTTAGATTGCTATATTAATTTTTTATAAGATTCAAATTGCTAAAAATTTCATTGCTTAAATTAAGTGAATTGCGTTCATAATTTTTTAGTGAGTAAAGATAATTAATAAAATTTATAGTCGGACCTCGTTAACATGAATCTTAAGGGGGATAAAAAATTGGTTCATGTTATCAATAACTAATCTTCATTTTGACGGGGATTGTGGAAACAGTTCATTTTCTAAGTAATTCACATTAACGAGGTTTGACTGTACATTTAAAATCACCAAATTTCAAGTCACAAGATATGATATTTTACTGCCAATATTGAGAGCAATATATGGAATTTACCTACTGAAACTCTAAGAACAAGAACCTAAAATTGGAACTCCTAAAAATTTTTTTCAAGTATTGTCATGATGCATAGTTTCAAAATATTTATTGTTAACAATTAGTTCCAAGCACAATGTGATGCACCATTGTCCCAAACAGTATTCAACCAAGCCTATTGTGAATGAAAATTATAGAAACCAAGGTAAGCAAAATATTATGACAGATCAAACAATGGCATAAAAAATATACCTGAAATTTAAAACTTAATCTGCATTTAATCATGATTTAGTAAGATGCTAAATAAACTCAATTTTGACAACTGATATCTATAAAAATAATTTATTATGTTGCTTGCTGTTAGTTAATGTGTGGTAAGCAATTTTCTAAATTATATTAAATTATGCCCCACCCCTTCAGACGCTTTTCAAATTTTGTAGTATATTGTAATATTTTTAATATTGTGTTTAAAATATTGGAAGTAGTGTGTACTTCTCTTCTGTTAAGACAGATTTAAAAAACTGTGGCTATTAAATTTTTTCCTAAGATAAAATAAATATCTATCTGTCAGCTCAGAGTATTTTTTTCCCTTCTTGCTCGCAGCCCGGCCCGGCCCGGCCCGGTATGAAATCGAAAAATTGAGCCCAGCCCGTTGCTTTTTTACTAGTGTACGGCCCGGCCCGGACAAAAAGTGATAAAACCAGGCCCGACCCGGCCCGGCCCGATTCAAAAATACTTAAAATTACAAAAAAAAAAAAAAAACATGCCTTTCTACGAAAAAGATTTTGAGTATGTGTTTTGCAGAGGTTTTATATAGCTAAGCAATAGAATGTTCTTTAACAAAACTGCTGAATGTTTACAAGATATTTATATATAAACGGTATTTCATTATTACAGACGTACAGAAGGCACAAAGATAGACAGAAAGTCAAATCGAAAATATTAGCATTTCTCAAACAATATAGGAAGATACTTAAAATGGTTAATAGTACTAAAAATACACTTTCAACCACTTCCTGTTATATACCGTAATGTATCCAAATCTTTCATGTGATCCGATAAACAAAACTTTAATGCTAGTCCAACCATATTCAATAGAAAAGATGCTTTTGCACATGCTAAAATTGATGCTTCCATCCAGTGCCCCGAAGAAAAGAAAAAGAAGCCTTAGAGGAAAAGTTACAGCGGAAGGATTTTTATAGCCTTCATAACACCTAAACACTACAGACCATAGAAAACAAAGCCTTATATACAGTAACGTATCTAATTTCTTTTGTTTATTACATGTACGCAAACTGGTAGTAAAATGCATATTATTTTGAATTAGAAACCATCTAATATTACTTTAAATAAAATAGTATATTAGTTTCGAGACACGTATAAAATATTTGCGGAAAATCAGATTGCGAACTGTCAAGCTGACAAACAATTAAATTGTAGTTACAGACACCTTTTAATAAAATTTTATGTAACATACCAGACTGTAAAATTGTGTAAAATAAATGACTGAAAAAATATTTTATCATTTTCCTTTTTCGTTGATTAACGACGAATTTAGAAAAGATTCGGGCCGGGCTGGGTTGGGGCTTAAAATTTCCTCCAGGCCCAGCCCGGCCCGGCCCAAGAGCCGGAACGGCTCTTGATAATTTTATAGATATAAATACTTTTTTTCAGTATATAACTTTTAGCTTGCCTTTTCTTTAAGTTTATTAAAGGTTTGCTTGTTTTCTTTACTTAAAGTTTGGTCAGCCATCTTTGCCTGCATCACGCCTTAATGATCAATGTTTGTTTACATCTTTGCCGTTGCCAATCTTGATCTGCATAATTTTTCTTATTTTTACTGTTGCCACTTCTATTGAAATATTTATAGTAAATTATATTTTTGGCTATGACCGTTGAATGGCAATAGCGATATATTGTTTATATGCAGATTTTGACTTTTCAGTCAGTATAAAAAGATGGCGGCGTGTGTGTTAGATTGCAGTCGTCAGCAATGGTCAGCCTGTCTTCAATTGGAAATGAAGCCATAACACTTTGGAATAATTGAGCAGCTTGAGCTGTTGGTAGGCTGAGCACTGGCAGGTGTGCTTTTGGAATGTTACAGCAAAGCTTGCTATGTTCTATTTGGCTGTTGCATATTTATTTTTTTTTTTTTTTGGTGGCTGCCGTTGTTGAATATTTTACAAATGTTAACTGTTTAATTTTTGTTAAGTTTGTACCTTGTTAAAAGGATAAGTTTATAGTAGTTCGATAGAAATTCTAGAAATTAAAAATGATAATCGAAGTTTTGAAATGAGGTCGTTAAATTTGTTTTTCGCTGAAGTTGACTCTTGTTTAGCGGTTTTTTAAACCACAATTGTTAAGTTTGAAATCTAATTTAAAAGTCTTCTGAATTAAAATATAGAATTAGTAGTGTGCAAACGTAGTCTTCATCATTGTTACTCTGTGCTAATACATCTCGTTGTGCTTTCGCTGATCAACCTGGCGATCGCGGAAGTATAGTTATCATCCTATTTCCCGCTGATCAACCTGGCGATCGCAGATGTTCTGTTGCTAAAACGAAATGTGTTTTTTTCAAGTGCATTGTTATAGATATCTGATTATGGCTATTGCTCTGTCTTGTTCATCACCTGAAAAGGTAAACTTGTTTTTGTCATATTTTCGAAAGTTTAATATATATTTATGTTTTGTTGAATAAAACTGTCTTTTTGTTAAAACTTTTGTATTTGATGTGTCATAACAGTTGAACACTGGTCAGGTTACCTTTTATTGAAACCCTTAAAACTTAAAATTAATTTGTTTCCACTGTATGCGATCTGCATAATAAAAATTAATTAAAAGATAGACCTTTAGTCTATGTCATTTGGTTATGGGCAAGGTTTTTTGAGGGTGTCATTTTCTAAACTTGACCAGTTGTTTTTTTTTTCTTGTTTATTGTATAATTGGTAATTTGTAATTATTTAAAAATGGCTTATAATATTATGCCTCAAATTACCAGGTTAAATTCAACTAACTATGCTGGTTGGAAGTGTGACATTAAATTTTTGCTCATGGGGAAAAACGCATACGACATCGTTATTGGTGTCGAGAAAGAACCTAAAGTTAGTGAAACCATGATTGAGGAGGCAGTGTATGACTTTAAAAGAAGGCAGAATGTTGCCATGTCAATTTTATATCTAAATATCGATACTGAGTTTAGAAGTTTAATAAGTGAATGTACTGACACCTCAGACGCATGGAAAATCTTAAAAGTTAACTTCCAGCCAGATAGTAGAAGTCATCATATGAAACTTTTTTCTGAAATTATGACATGTTTTTTAGAACCTGGCGAATCTATTGGTGTTTTTGCAGCTAGAATATCGAAAATTGCTGATCAGTTAAAATCCATTAATAAACCTATTGCAGATGAATATATTTGTTTTCAAGTGTTGAGATATTTACCTGACAAATTTGATCAGGTTGTTCAGCAAATTCTTCGTTGGCCCGATAATGAATTTACCTTTAAGAAAATTATTATTGAACTTTGTGCTGAGGAAACACGTCTCCAACTTAGGAATTTTGATAAAAGTAGAACGGAATGTTCTATTGAGGCCCAAAATGTAAAATTTAAACGTAGGCCTGTTTTTACTTGTTGGAGGTGTGGAAAGAAGGGCCATGTAATTAAAGATTGTAAATTTAAATTAAAAAATGATCTAGCTGCAAAAGAAAAGGAAAAACCACTCAGAAGTAATTTTTCTAAGAGGGGTGGCTCCGGTCAACAGTCAAAACGTGATAAAACTCCTAAAGCTCAAAATTTTATTGCAGAAGCAAATTTAAGTGGTTTTGATAGAGAGGGAAGCTGGGCTTATGATACAGCGGCCTCTCATCACTTCTGTAAAGATAAATCTTTCTTTTGTAATTTTTCTGAAATTTCTGGTGATGATTTACACGTGGCTGTTGATGGTGTCACTTTTCCCATTACTGGTAAAGGTGAAGTACAGTTGAGTTTTAATGGGACTGTTATTAAACTCTGGAATGTTTTGTACTCGCCAAACTTGAGGAAAAACCTTTTGAGTGGTTCTAGATTCGACCAGGGTGGTGCAAAATTTATTGGCGAGGCTGGCAAAATAAACGTGGTCGACAAGTATGGTGATTTTCTTTTCTCTGCTAAACTCCATGACAGGATTTATTATACATTTCCTAAAGTACTTAAAAACAAGCATAGTGTTAAATTGAATGGGGGGCAGAATTCTAATGAAAATTTAAATGATACTGCTGAAATTTCAGCTTTTCCTGTAATAAAACCTGTTAATATAAAATATTTTGATACCTGGCATCTTCGTTTTGATCATCTAAGCCCTGATTTAATTTTTAATACTATCCGTAATTCTGCTGTTAAAGGTCTGCCCAATTTAAAATCAGTTGATAATTTTTTTTTTGTGATCCCTGTCATGTGAGTAAGCAAAATCGTATTTCTTTCAAACCTTTAAGTCATTCTTCTTCCAAAAAACCTTTAGATTGACTTTTTATGGATATTTGGGATCCAATTAAAATTCCCAGTAAAAAAGGTGAACATTTCTTCTTGTCTATAATAGATGATTTCTCTGGTAGATCATCCGTTTACCCCCTCCAGAAAAAATCTATGTGTTTTGAGATCTTTAAGAGACATGTTTTAAGGGCCGAAAGGTTTTTGGGAACCAAGTTGAAGTCGATCAGAACTGATAATGGTAAGGAGTTTGATAATGATTCTTTTAAGGTTTTTTGTAGAGAAAATGGAATAAATCATGAATTGACCAACTTTTACACACCAGAAGAAAATGGAGTTTGTGAAAGGTTCAACCAGACAATCATGAACTGTGTTCGGGCAGTGTTAAAATCCAGTGGTTTATCTGATGATTTTTTGCCTGAAGCATGTTTACATTTTAACTATACATGGAACAGGGTTTGTCACGGTGGGAACTCTAAAACTCCATTTGAACTCTATTCTGGAAACAAGCCTTCTGTCCGACATTTAAGACCATTCGGTACTTTGACATATGTTGGTGTCCCAAAGGTCAGGCGCAAACACAAGTTAGACTCAAAATCAAAACGTGGTGTCCTTGTGGGCTATGCATTGCGTACTCGTGGTTACAGGGTCTGGTTGGAAGACGAGAAGAAAGTTGTGGAGACTATAAATGTTTCTTTTGTTGAAAGCGGTGATGTTTTATGCAGTGGAGCGGTGATGGGCGACTCTTCTTTCGAGTTGGTGCTTGTCCCAGAGGAACAACCACGGCCCGTTGACCGGTACCATCTTCCTGGTCCGGAGCCTGGTACCTCTGGGGTCTTGCCCAGCGAGACTGAAGGTGTCGTCCCAGCCGTCTCTCTTGTTACTCCTGCTCCTCAAGTTACTCCCCATACTATTTCTCCTAACTGGATGACCAATCCCATATGGTACCGGAAGGTTGTACCTCGACCTAAGGGAAAAAAGGTGGATATTTACTATTATCCTGATGGAGAGAGTAAAAAGTGTTGTCTAAGGTCACCTAATGATTTTGAAAAATTTTGCAATTCAAATAGTATTGATTTTAACCCTGTTGATTTTGATTTTTCTAAGTTTAATAGTTTTTCTGGTGTTGTTAATCCTAGTATTATACCTTCCGCGTCCAGCACGACTAGTTGACTAGATGTGGTGGCCCCGAGAACGTATAAACACGCTTTAAAATCTGCACAGTCTAAAGAGTGGCATGGGGCTATGTTGGAGGAATTGGAATGTATGGCCACGAGAAGTGTCTGGCATCTTGTGAAACTCCCTGAGAACAAAACTGCGTTGGGAAACCGCTGGGTTTACACAGTAAAGCGTAACGAGTCGGGCAACATTGTCAGATACAAGGCCAGATTAGTCGCGCAAGGTTTCAACCAGGTCCAGGGTGAATCCTATGATGAGACCTTTTCGCCTGTGGTAAACTTTTCTGTTGTTAGATTTTTTTTCTCTCTTTTAGTCTCATGTTGCGGTTGGTTTAATGTACAGTGTGATGTTAAGTGTGCCTATCTGTATGCTCCCTTAAAGGATGAGATTTTCATGAAGCAACCAGTTGGCTTTGCTGAAAAAGGTAAAGAGGACTGGGTCTGTAAACTGGATAGAGCACTGTACGGATTACATCAGTCAGACAGATTATGGTTTTATGAGTTAAATAAAGTATTGTTGGAACTTGGTTTTAATAAGTTTGAAAATTGTAACTGTGCATATTCGTATTATGATTTCTCTGTATTATTGGTTTATGTTGATGACATCGTTGTTTTTGCTAGGACTGAATCTCAAGCTAATGATATTTTAAGTTTATTGAAATCAAAGTTTGATTTGAAAATTTTGGGTATCACTCGCAAGTTGTTAGGTGTGGAGTTTGAGTATACTGATACAGGGGTTCTGATCCATCAAAATCAATACATTGATGAGGTTAGTAAAAGGTTTCAAAACCACTGTGTACCTATCTCCTCCTTGCCTATTGTTAAAGGTATTCAGTTTTCAAAGAGTGATTGTCCTATTATTCAAGCAGACATCGATGAAGCTTCTCATTTACCTTATAGAAATCTTTTGGGTTGTATTTCTTGTTGGTGAGAAATAAACTCAAAATGACATTCTTTCAATAATTACAAAAACTTTCTTTTTCATATTATTCTAAAAACATTTCATTTGACTCTTTTATTTCTTCATGCATATATACATCTACATTGGAGCGACGCTGTGACGCATTTGTTCTGATTGGCCGTCTGTGTTTCTATGTACATGTAATGATGTATTTTTTCATTTTTTTTTTCTCTTCTTCGATGTTCAGTTTTATAATAAAAATGTGATTAAAAGGAACACATGTGGGTTCTTCTTTTTATTCCCACATATATTTTTTCCTATTCATAAACCAAGCTAAAGAAGGCTGGTTTAATTCAATTAAAACCATTATTTAATTAATTTCAAATTATATATTTTAAACAGCATTAGTCAACTCAAATGATAGTTCCTGAAACTCCAACTGATTTATTTTCATTTACGAAATATCACATCTTGGTACTGAAAGCTGAAATTAAAGAGGATACTCACAAACAAGGTGAGTGCATTTTACTTACCTTATAAACCTTGAACTATTTTTATAAAATATATAAGAATAAGTAAATTAAATATTTAATAATAATACTTTTGTCAATTTCAATAGATTATGAATACTGACGCGCTGAATTGAGATTTTAAATTTATTCTTGACAAAAGTTTTTTCTTTGCATATTTGAAGAAACATTTGCTACATTTAAAATAATAATAATGATAAAAAATGTAAGCGAAAATAAATAAATATGTTTTTTTTTGTTTCTTGAAAACGAAAGTATAGAAATCTGTATAAACATTAAAAACGAAAGAAGTGAAAATATATATAAGAATGTTTAAAATAAACATATGAATGATTAAATATAAAATTGCAGTTATTATAAACTAGAAAGAAAACAAAATTGAAATATTAAAATGAGTATCCTCAAGGACACTATAATTGAAAAACTTAACGCACAAAATTATGATGTGTGGAAGTTTAAATTGGAGATGTTTCTCCAAAAGGAAGATTTATATTCTGTGGTTATTAACGATGCTCCGAATCCCATTACGGACACATGGTATAACAAAAATAGGAAAGCACGCGCTATCATAAACCTCTTAATAGAGGATAATCAAATAATCCATGTCAAAAATCTCGAGACCGCTAAAGAATACTGGAACGCATTAAAAGCTGTGCATGAGCGTTCAACCCTCAGCAATAAACTATTTTTGCTTAGAAAGCTTTACTCTACGAAATTAACTGAGGGTGGCGATATGATCGACCATTTAACGTACATTTATCAATTACGAGATAAGTTAGTATCAATCGGAGAAGAAATTAACGACAGGCACCTTTCAGCCCTAATGCTCTGTTCCTTACCTCCAAGTTACGATGTTCTCATCACTGCTTTAGAATCGCGAGATGAAAAAGATCTAGTACCAGAGTTTATACGCTCGAAATTGATTGATGAATTTTCTAAAAGAAAAGAAAAGAAAACTGAAAATAATTCAGTGTTAAAGGTTAAATTTAAACCGAAACCAGAAAATTCAAAGTTCTGCCGTTATTGTAAAAAAAAATCGCATACAATTGAAGAATGCTGGCATCTTAAAAATAAAAATAAAGAAAAGACTCCAAAACAAACAAAAGCCAGCAATGCCAGATCAACTTTCAAATTTGGTATGTACTCTCAAGACAGACATAACGTGGATAGGGCTCTTATTACTGAGAGTGAAAATAAAAAACCTAACGATAAAATATTCACTCTATTTATCGGTGAGAAATCTAACAATTGGTATGTAGACTCAGGTTGTTCAACGCATGTATGCAATGATAGGAGTAAATTTCATGAATTTAATCATAATAATTCACGCGTAACAATCGCGAATGGACAGGAGATAGAATCCCTGGGTCATGGGTCTGTGAAATTAAACACCATAAATTCCAATAACACACATAATACTATAATATTGAAAAATGTTTTATATGTACCAGAGATAGAGACAAACCTCATATCTGTAAAAGAGGCTACTGAAAATGGTTGTGTAGCAATATTTGAAAACAAATCATGCAAAATAATGCATGAAGGAGAAACATGCATTGAAGGTTACATTAACAACAATTTATACGAATGCAAAGTTAACTATGATACAACACACACTATAAACATGGTAAAACATGCGAAAATAAAAATTGCATTGATAAATGGCACATTAAATTAGGCCATAGAAACATTAGTCATATAAAACAATTGGTAAACAACAACATGGCAGTTGGGATAAAACTAGACAACTGCAAACATGATAATGCATGTGAAACTTGCATATTAACTAAATTAACGGACAATCCTTATCCCAAAAAGGCTCAGTTTAGGGCAACTAAAGCACTAGAGTTGGTACACACTGACTTGTGTGGACCAATGACAACCCCCACGGTTGGTGGAAAATACTATTTTTTAACTTTTATTGACGATTTCTGTAGATTTACAGTTATATACCTACTGAGAAAAAAGGATGAAGTTTTCACAAAATTGAGGGAATACATCGCAATGACATCAAACAGGTTCGGACGAACTTTGCATGCAATCCGCTCCGACAACGGAGGGGAGTATACCGTGACAGAATTAAATGAATATTTAACAAAATTAGGTATAGACCACCAATTCACTGTTCCCTATTCAGCTTCTCAAAATGGAACTGCTGAACGTAAAAATCGTACTTTAGTTGAAATGGCACGTTGTTTATTAAAGGATGGCAATTTACCAAATTCTTTCTGGGGGGAGGCAATAAATACCGCAGTTTACTTGCAAAATAGACTCCCAACATCTTCGTGTGAATTGACACCTTATGAATTATGGACAGGTCGAAAACCTGACCTATCGATGTTAAAACCATTTGGTTGTCGTGCCTATGCATACGTACAAAAGGTACACAGGGGAAAATTAGATAATACGGCACAGGAAGGTATATTCGTAGGGTACGACAATAGAAGTAAAGGATATAGGATCTGCACAAATGGGAAAAACATAATTATTAGTCGAACCGTAAAATTTGTAGAAAATGAAAAACAAGCGATACTTAAATATGAAACATCACAAAACAATGATGAGAAAAGTGATAATAAAAATCCATCACCAAATTTGCAAATAATAGACTCAGAGATAGATGAAACTAATGATAGTGTTGTGTCAGATAATTCACAAAATACTCCACGTAGATCACAAAGATCTAATAAAGGGGTACCACCAGATAGATTCGCATTCACATTACACAATGAAAGAATAAGTGAACCAAAATGCTGGGATGATATAATAAGTATGGAAAACCCTGTAGAAAAGGAAAATTGGATCAATGCTACATTAGATGAAATAAATTCACTCAAGCAGAATGACACCTGGGATTTAGTTGAGGTTTCACCAGGGATGAAAATAGTAGGGTGCAAATGGGCATTCAAAGCAAAATATAACAGTCAGGGCCGTGTTGAAAAATACAAAGCTAGGCTGGTTGCAAAGGGCTTTTCACAGAAATATGGAATAGACTACGATGAGACTTTCGCCCAGTGTTAGAAATAAGCGGTCGTTAGTTGCATTTTGCGACCAGTTTTTTCATTTTGACGCCTAGAATTCCAATCATAGGTGCCATATTTGACGCCTAGATATTTTTATCATCATACCTTGTATTTCAATCAATTAAACCTAATAAAAATTGATTTAAGAAATCATATCTCTATGAAAGTAGTTGACGATTTCTTAATGATTAAATTAAACAGCCCTAAATTGAAAGATTTCTGCCCAGAAAATGCTATTAAATTGTGGTGGAATGATGTATCTTCTGGGCGAAGAATGAATCTGCGATTTTAAATATGTATGTTTAATATTGTCAAAGCAATTACATTCATTACATAAATCTTTTTTATATAATCTTGCACATATTATTTACAAGTTGATACTTTATTATTATTTTTTTTTAATATACATATTTAATTATAGATGGCACCTAGATTTTTCATTTGGACGCCCAAAAAATTTAATCCAGGCGTCATTTTGACGCCTAGTTTCAAAATTCTTATTTCTAACACTGCTTTCGCCCCAGTGGCGTCTCACACAACTTTGAGAAGTTTTTTGGCAATGAGTCTTTATAAGAATTTAAGTCTTAGACATATTGATATCAAGACTGCATTTTTACACGGTAAATTGAGTGAAGATGTTTATATGCATCAGCCAGAAGGATACGTGGTATCCGGGGAAGAACATAAGGTGTGTAAATTAAAAAAAGCAATATACGGGCTAAAGCAGGCCGCGAGAGCATGGAATTTAAAATTGAGTGAGTCATTACTTAACTTAGGCTTTATTCAAAGTCAATTCGACAAGTGTCTTTATAAACATAAACAAAACAATGTAACTACTTATGTACTTGTGCATGTCGATGATTTGTTAATAGCGGGGAATGATCAACAAATAAATGAAATTGTAAACAAACTAAAACAAGAATACCCGTTAACAGACTTGGGAGAAGCAAAACAATACCTTGGGATAAATATTAATAGTTCTAATGAAAATACAATGACTCTTGATCAAACACACAAAATACAAGAACTTATAGTCAAATACGGTTTAGAAAATTCAAAACCTACAGACACTCCTATGGACACAGCTTACATAAAATTAAATGACGAAGAAAACCTTTTACCAGAAAATACACAATATAGACAGGCTGTAGGCGCATTGTTATATATTTCAACCGTGTCACGTCCAGATATTAGCGCCGCGGTAAATATTTTGAGTAGAAGAAATGAGCGCCCAAGAGCAAAAGATTGGGAAGCGGTAAAAAGCTTAATGAGATATTTAAAAAGTACAATTAATCTTAAATTGACATATAATAATATTGAAGAGCCTGTCTTGAGGGTATATGCAGATTCCGACTGGGCAAACGATCCCAGTGATCGTAAGTCTACAACAGGAAATTTGTTCTGCATAGGAGCAAATACTGTATACTGGACAAGAAAAAACAAAAATCTGTATCAATGTCATCAGCAGAAGCGGAATATATTTCTGCAGCAAGTGCCGCGCAAGAAGTAAAATGGCTTATAAACCTTTTTGAAGAAATTGATATGCAACAAAATTGTCCTATTACACTCTATGAAGACAATCTTTCTTGCATAAAATTGGCTGAAAATGACAAGTTTCGACAGAAAACTAAGCACATCGAGCTAAGGTACCATCTGATTCGAGACCTTGTTGAGCAGGGCACAATAAAGATTGAGTATGTAAGTACGGAAAATATGATCGCCGATGTGCTCACCAAGCCTCTGCCGAGACATTCTTTTCGAAAATTGCGAATTTCCTTGATGAACTGTGATTAAATGTCATCGAGTTTACGCAGGGGTGTTGGTGAGAAATAAACTCAAAATGACATTCTTTCAATAATTATAAAAACTTTCTTTTTCATATTATTCTAAAAACATTTCATTTGACTCTTTTATTTCTTCATGCATATATACATCTACATTGGAGCGACGCTGTGACGCATTTGTTCTGATTGGCCGTCTGTGTTTCTATGTACATGTAATGATGTATTTTTTCGTTTTTTTTTCTCTTCTTCGATGTTCAGTTTTATAATAAAAATGTGATTAAAAGGAACACATGTGGGTTCTTCTTTTTATTCCCACATATATTTTTTCCTATTCATAAACCAAGCTAAAGAAGGCTGGTTTAATTCAATTAAAACCATTATTTAATTAATTTCAAATTATATATTTTAAACAGCATCAGTCAACTCAAATGATAGTTCCTGAAGCTCCAACTGATTTATTTTCATTTACGAAATATCACACCTTGGTACTGAAAGCTGAAATAAAAGAGGATACTCACAAACAAGGTGAGTGCATTTTACTTACCTTATAAACCTTGAACTATTTTTATAAAATATATAAGAATAAGTAAATTAAATATTTAATAATAATACTTTTGTCAATTTCAATATTTCTTTCATTTCAAATCGTACAAGACCTGATATCGCATATGCCACTAACATTTTCTCACAGTTCCAACAAAATCCAGGCATTAAATACTGGCAGGGCTTACTTAAACTCCTAGGATATATAAAATTCACCAGTCAATATAAGCTCCATCTTAAATGCACACAAGTTAAATTAATTTCTTATTCTGATGCTGATTTTACTGCTAATAGGGACGATTATGTTTCTATGGGTGGCCAGTTAATTCTTTTGGATAGTGCTGCTGTTTCTTGGCATACTAATAAACAAAAGGGGATTACCATTTCTACAATGGAGTCAGAATTTGTTTCTATGAGTGATTGTGTTCGTGAGCAGGACTGGTTTTACAATATTCTATGTGAGTGTTCTGGTTTAAATCTTATAGAAAATAATTTTGATATACCCACCTTATATGCTGATAATCAGGCTGCCATACGTTTTACAAAGTCCAGGATTGAGCATTTCCATACACATCATGTTAATATTAAACTATTTTTTATAAGGGATTGGTTTGATGAGGGCAAATTTCATATTGAGTATATTTCCTCTAAATTAAATCTTGCCGACCCGTTTACGAAGCCGTTCACAAAAAATGATTTATTAAAATTTATAAAAGTAATCTTTATATAAAACTTTTGTGTTTGAATTGATTTCTTCGCTTTGCAGATATTTTTCATAATTTTTATGTTATCATGGTGTGAATGTGTGTGTGAAATCGTGAGGCGCCTTGCGTATTTGTACATTTGTATATATTCATTTTTCATAATTTTTCATATGCTGTATATATATATATCCATTATATTTATTCTTGTACATAAATTGAATTGCGTTATTGTATATAATCGTTATCAGATAATTAATATTGTATATAATGTATATTTCATATCACCTTTTCTTTAGTATGTCTGCGGAGTGGGGAATTGTACTTCATCACTTAAAAATCTGAAAGTTTTGTCAATGATACTCTTCGTATTAACTAGTTTATTGTGTCATTTAGGGATACTTTTTCATGGACTATGGGAATCTCATGATGGTTTTTTGTTAACTAAATTTATTTTTTTATATGCTGCGGTGGGGGGCATTGATATCTATCAATTGTCCTCATACATTTAAAAAAAAAAAAAAAAAAAAAAAGTTAATTTTATAGATATAAATACTTTTTTTTCAGTATATAACTTTTAGCTTACCTTTTCTTTAAGTTTATTAAAGGTTTGCTTGTTTTCTTTACTTAAAGTTTGGTCAGCCATTTTTGCCTGCATCACGCCTTAACGATCGATGTTTGTTTACATTTTTGCCGTTGCCAATCTTGATCTGCATAATTTTTCTTATTTTTACTGTTGCCACTTCTATTGAAATATTTATAGTAAATTATATTTTTGGCTATGACCGTTGAATGGCAATAGCGATATATTGTTTATATGCGGATTTTGACTTTTCAGTCAGTATAAAAAGATGGCGGCGTGTGTGTTAGATTGCAGTCGTCAGCAATGGTCAGCCTGTCTTCAAATGGAAATGAAGCCATAACACTTTGGAATAATTGAGCAGCTTGAGCTGTTGGTAGGCTGAGCACTGGCAGTTGCTTTTGGAATGTTACAGCAAAGCTTGCTATGTTCTATTTGGCTGTTGCATATTTATTTATTTTTTTGGTGGCTGCCGTTGTTGAATATTTTACAAATGTTAACTGTTTATTTTTTGTTAAGTTTGTACCTTGTTAAAAGGATAAGTTTATAGTATTTCGATAGAAATTCTAGAAATTAAAAATGATAATCGAAGTTTTGAAATGAGGTCGTTAAATTTGTTTTTCGCTGAAGTTGACTCTTGTTTAGCGGTTTTTTAAACCACAATTGTTAAGTTTGAAATCTAATTTAAAAGTCTTCTGAATTAAAATATAGAATTAATAGTGTGCAAACGTAGTCTTCATCATTGTTACTCTGTGCTAATACATCTCGTTGTGCTTTCGCTGATCAACCTGGCGATCGCGGAAGTATAGTTATCATCCTATTTCCCGCTGATCAACCTGGCGATCACGGATGTTCTGTTGCTAAAACGAAATGTGTTTTTTTCAAGTGCATTGTTATAGATATCTGATTATGGCTATTGCTCTGTCTTGTTCATCACCTGAAAAGGTAAACTTGTTTTTGTCATATTTTCGAAAGTTTAATATATATTTATGCTTTGTTGAATAAAACTGTCTTTTTGTTAAAACTTTTGTATTTGATGTGTCATAACAGTTGAACACTGGTCAGGTTACCTTTTATTGAAACCCTTAAAACTTAAAATTAATTTGTTTCCACTGTATGCGATTTGCATAATAAAAATTATAAGATAGACCTATAGTCTATGTCAAAATTGAAAAATTTGGCCCGAGCCCGGCCCGTGCAGACCTCTAGTATATACATATACAGTTTTTTTTTTTTTTTTTATTTAATTGTGGAAATATGGGATAATTTTGCTGTAAATATTTTTCAAACTAATGACTAAAATATGTGTTTATTTCACTAGAAATAAACAACATTTTTGCACTTTGTATGTCTGATTTCTGAAATACAAGATATTCTTGCACAGCAACTGCTGAAATATGGGTTTATTTTTCCATTGATTCACACAATTTACTTTCAGTTGCAGCTAATTTTTTTAATAAAGAGTTTTTCACTACTGATTGCTCTACTTCACCTCTAATCATCTTTTTTTTTTTTTTTTTGAAAAACTGATTCTTGAAATGCTGTATTATTCAAAAAGAATTTTTTTTTTTTTTTTTTGTGTGTGTGTGTGTGTTTAGTATCAGATTGCTAAAATATTAAATACTTTTGACGATAAATATGAAATATGTGTTATTTTGTCCACTTTAATTTGAAATGTCTGGGACACTGACAAAAATCGGGCAAAACTATAAAAAAAAAATAAAATAAAATAAATAAAATAAATAAATAAAGCGAAACTGGTCAAAATATAATCTATTGGGATAAAATATTCTATGAAAAGAATGAAAAAATTGGAGGAAAATCCCCCTTGATATATATTTTTTTGAGTTTGATTTTTTAAAATATGGGTGGGTTTCTCGCAGTCCCACCCTGTAATGTGAATGTGAACCCTGAACATGGAAATATGCATGGGAATTTTTTTAATGTGGGAAGTACCATATGATTATTAGAAATGTTAAAAATATTTCTCGTTGAGTATGAATATAGTTTTAATTTCCTAAGGAATTTTCAAATTGTGCAATGCTGTATGAAATCAGATAAAAATTATAAAAGTATGTTTTTAAGTAAAAATAACTACCTCAAGTTCATCCTTTTTGTATGCATATATATTTTGAATGCTGTCGTGTTCATCCTCAATGCACTTGGTGACACTGCCTAATCTGGGTTGTTTTCTTTCTCGTTTTTCCTGAGGCTTTTCTTCACTTCGATTCTTCTTTTTAACATGTGTTGCCATTCTGTTGGTATTATACTATGCTCTCGGTCATTTACGGGGGAGTTTGTGGTAAGTATTTCTAATGCTTCACGTTTTAGGGCATAATAGTGTGAGCTATATGGAGCTACATTTTAGAATTTAAGGGTATTAAATAGGATTAAAGTTATGAGTTTTAGATAATGCAGTAGATTGTTAATTATATTTTAAGTCTGATAGATGTTCTATTTCACGTTCTTTTATGTGACGTTTGGTCATACCTATGTACCGAATAAAAACTTTTTCCAGCACATTGGAAATGAAAAAGATCCCATTCACTTTAAATATACTTCTGGCATTTATAAAATTGAATTTGATTTCGAAAACAATAATCAAGCATGCTACAGTATGACCTAACGTCACATAAAAGAAAGTGAGACAGAACATTTATCCAACTTAAAATATAATAAACAATCTACCGCCTTATCTAAAACTCATAACTGTAATCCTATTAACTATAATACCCTCAGTTTAAAAAAAATAGCTAAATATAACTCGCATCATTATGCCCTAAAACGTAAAGCAATAGAGATACCACTGTAAATGACCGAGAGCATAGTATAATAGCAACAGAATGGCAACACATGTTAAAAAGAAGAAACAAAGAAAAGAAAAGCCCTGGGAAAAATGAGACGGAAAATCCAGAATAGGCAGTGTCACCAAGTGCACCGAGGATAAACGCGAGAGCGTTCAAAATATATATGCACACAAAAAGGATGAACTTGAGATAGTTATTTTTACTTAAAAGTTAATTCAATCCTATGTATTAATGTGAATTTATTAAAGTATGTTTCTAAACAGAAACGGCAAAATAGTTAGGTTGGGGGGATTCAAAAAGTACAGAAAACATTTTTACTTTTTTTATTTTATTTATTTATTTACTTTTAAAGAAAAGACGGTGCATTTTTTACGTCAGGGTGCATTGACACTGAAGCAAAACCGAGCAAATTTGTGGTAACCTTTGAAAGATTTATAATGTGAATGCCGAGTTCATGAGTCATGACTAATGATTAAATTTTCTGAAATTTTTGAGGGGAGGGGAGAACCAGTTTTTTTCTTTCTTATCGGGGGGGGGGGGGATTTTTTTAAAAATATAAATGGGATTTCTTACTAATTATATTTTCTTAGCAAATATAAAGTGTTTATACAGTTAATATAAAGTGTATACATTTAATATAAAGTGTATATACATTTAAAACTATATGTAATACATTTTCTTTTCTTGACAAAGACTTTTATTATTAAAAAATTAGCCTTTATGTTTCATAACTACCAGTAGCTTTCCTTGTTCAAAACATCAAAACCTAGTCAAACTAGTGAAATCATCATTCAACTATTAATTTTGGGTAGGATGTGATTAACTGTTAGTGTGCTTTGCACATGGTTTGACTTTACTCATGGGTCTTATTGTGTCTCCAAATGATGTAGAATAATTTTGAGAAAGCAAAAAGAATTGTTAAAAGGGATCCTCTTAATTTACCTAATAAAACAAGATGAAATGGAGTTGTATTTATGTTCGAAAGTCTGGAAAATGGAAAAGAATCTCTTCAAGAAATTGCTATAATGAAAGGTGTGAATGTGGATAAGGCAGGCTATATTAGACAATGATGTTTTCTGAATACAAATTATACAGAATTTTTTGCAGATTTCCAAACCTATAAATTTAGCTTTAAGAAAGTCAGAATCAAATGACGCTCTGCTGTCTGATGTTCCTCAACTTTGGTTTAATGTAGCAGATGCAATCTGTTAAAATTTAACTGTTTCATTCTTAAATTAACAGGAAGATAAAAAAAAAAAAGTTCTGGAAACTTTAATAAAGATAAATATATTTTGTTGCCAAGAAATCCATGCTGAAGCAATCTTTATTGGATCCGAGGTACAAGGATCAGTGTTTGTCAGATAATGATACAATTTGTAATGCATTTGATTACATCATAAGAAAAGTAGTTAACTTTGCATTAGTTATGTCAAACGTAGCAGAACATAAAAGTCCGGCTGGTTTTTCGAGCAGAAAATCAATTTGGGAATTGGCAAAGCATATTAATCCTATGTGATGATCCGGACTTTACTGCACAACCAGTATATCCACTTGCTTTATGTTTGTTACAAGTTCCTGCAACATATGCAGTTTGTGACATAAACTGTTCAGCATTTGGAAATATACACTGAAAACTGAAAAATAAACTGACTACAGAAAATGTTAAACTGGTTGCTATTCACTGAAATTTGGAAGTTTAATGAAAAATCCAGCATTCCAGTGGAATGTTCATCTCCTTGTGCATGTCGAAGCCTGTTTTTGAATTTGTGATTAGTTTTCTTTTAATTACAGTATAGGACCGAAAATCCGGAATTCTGAAATCCGGGACGTTTTGAAATACCAATTATCCCACACTGAACAGTCTGGGAAAAAAAAGAAGAGGCTTATACTTACCTGTTTTTGCCTGGAGAAGTGCTGTGCTTTTGTTTTTTCGACCCAAAACAATTGTTGTGTATTTTACATTTGATGGTCTTTATTTACAAACTTCCCTCCTTTCATTATTCAATTATTTTATTTTAATTGTCAGCGTAAGCCCATCATAGCAGGGGGGGGGGGGATTACAAATTCGAATAATAAAAGGAAAAAGAAAAAAAAAAAAAAAAAAAAAAAAAAAGAACTATTGTACCTCTTTTTCTACAGCATTCAAAGTCATTTCAAAATACAAAAAGCAGAACTCAGAGAAAACTTTATCTGCCAACATACAGTGCGTGTTGAAATGATAGGTCCACCAGTAAAAACGAAAGTTATGTTGGTAAAAAAGGTTTTATTGTGTACAAAGTACTATTTTATAAACTACATTACTTCCTTCAATGTAAAATAATACATGAATAATATACAAATAATAGGAATAATAAGGAAAACAAAAATTACATGAAAAAGCTGTTTCAAAAAGATAGGTCCACTGAACCAAGCATCAAATTAATGTTGAATTAATAAGAAATTTTTCCACCTTGTTTCAGAATAAGCTTATAAATCCTATTCGGCATGGTTTCTACAAGTTTTTGCAAACACTTTTTCTCGATTTTTGACCATTCGGAGGAAATAGCCTTTTTCAAGTCTGCAGTACTGTTGTACTGCCTTCTACCTGCATACACCGCTCTTGCGAGTGTACCCCACATGTTTTCTACCAGATTCAGATCGGGGCTGCAAGGTGGCCAATCGATAACATGTACACCATTATACAGAAACCATTCGAAAGTGGACTTTGCAGTGTGCACAGGAGCATTGTCCTGTTGGAACATGAAGAATGGGCCCCCAATGTGCTCTGCTTGTGGAAAAAAATATTGTTCAAGCAGCTGTTGATAGCCTGCAGCATTCAAACGATAGTCTACAAATGCTGTATCAGTTTTTCCTGCACCTCCGAATCCGGCCCATACCATAATGCAGACATGCCAAGTCTCCTGCTTTTGGCAGGAATCTCCTGCTTTTTGCTTGTTTTTCTATGCTCCTGCTTTTCCACTCATTTCTCCTGCTTTTCTGATGTAATTTTTATCTATCCCTCTTTAGCAAAATTTATGCTTAAAATTTGTGGGATTGGGTAAAAATATTTGAAAGAAAATTGTAGTTTATCTTGCTCTGCAATTTATCAAGTTCAGTTTGAATGTGAATTACTATACAATGCTTTTGCTTTGAAACTAATTTTTGCTAAGAATAAATTTTTAACTTTCATTTTTGCATAATGAAAAATGTCTTATTATCAAAAGTTTTTTTTTTTTTTTTTTTTTTTTAATACCATAACTATTGAAAACTTAAAATATTCAAATTTCATTAGAATATAGCTGATATTTTAATTTCTTTATTATCTTTTCTTTTACAAAGATGATTAAGATCCTTATTGCTTTATATTAAGAGCAGAATGATCAAATCTGTCTATTTTGACTTAAATTTTAAACAACTGCATGTCTGAGGGTATTTTTTTTTTTTGATAGTTTGTTTTACTGCAAGAAACATATATTATTCATTTAATTTTAATACTGATGTTTTGTAAATACCTCCTAAGCTCATAAAGCTTTACTTAAAATTAAATTTGCATTATGTTACTCATTTTTCTTACAAACTTTCTTGTTGGAAAAATCTCGTGATTTCTGTTAAAAAATCTCCTGCTTTTTTGTCATTTGAAGTTGGCATCTCTGCATAACGGAACCACAACCAGCTTGCTTCTTCGAGAATATCTGTCTATCGTTACGCAGATCGTGCCAGTAGTATTGCCAGCCATCTGGACCATCCAGGTTTAATTTCTTTTCATCACTGAATATCACACGATGCCAATCTTGTTTCCAAGACATCACTTCATGTGTGAATTTCAATCTCTTTTCTTTGTGGTTTTTAATCAATTTCGGAGTCGCTTTCCTCTTCACCTAAACTATATTGCCGAACTTCTTTACCATTCTATGGACTATAGATTTTGATATTGGAGAGTTTTGTTGTCTGGCCACAGTGGATAAACTCATATTTCCAGATTTTAACTCCTTTACGACAGTCCTTCTTTGTCGGGGTGTCACTTTTCATGTGTGGCCAGATGATTTTTTACTGCCATAACATAAGCATTTCTAAGTCGCAAACAATTGTTTACAACATTATGTGATCTGTTTAAAAGTTTACCTATTTCTCTATTCGATTTTCCACAAGTTTTAAATGCATCAATTTTCCTCTGCTCAACCAGCGAAAGACTGCAACGACGACCCATTTCGTTTGATTACAACGTGATGTTCAAATCTGTTTAAACACCTCCACAGCAGCCAGCATAATCCCGCAGTAAGACTAAGCAACGATATTTATGCAAATTTTTTGGATTGGTGCAAAATTTCTGAAGGCGGACCTATCTTTTCGAAACGGTCTGAAAATGAAAATTTGCATAAAATAAAAAGGAATTATTTATTTTTAAGAAATTTCTTCATAAATAGTTATAACAATTACTGATTAATTATCTCTACCAAAAAAGTGATTCTTATTCTCAATTAAGAGCCGAAATTTTGAAAAATGCGGGTGGACCTATCATTTCGATACGCACTGTATGCTTCAAGGATAAAGGGCAGTGTATTACTAGGTCGAGAGAGAGGGTGAAAAGAAGCAATTACAATTTCAGCAGAAAGAAAGTTTTTGTTTATCGTTCTGTTGAGTAAAGAGATAACAGAAATTAAATAAGTGAAGCTTTGCACTTTCAGATCTGTCATGTAGACCACATTATAACCTGTTTAGAAATGTGATATTTTCACTGTAGTGGGAATACTGTTCCTATTTTATTTCTGTTATTTAACCACCATAGTTTTATAATAATTAAAGTTTTTAATTATCGTTTACACGGCATAAAATTATATTGGATATTGGAATATGTCAGTAATTATTTCTTTGGTGTTTAGTTATTAAGGGTTGGACTAAAATTTTAAAAATGTCTGGTAAATCGATATATTTTTTTTGAAAAGTTTCTGAAATCCGGAAAATTCTGAAGTCCGGAGTGGTGTTGGTCTGGCACCCAGGAGCAGAATTTTTTCTGTTAATCTGCGACAACTATTTAGGCAATGGAAAATAATCTGCAACACTATAAATAACAGAAAAAGAAAAAGTTTGTGAGATTCAATAAGTATTTCTGTCAGAAGTTCGCATTTATCTAATACTAGCAGGCTTCACCAGCTTTGCTGGTCACTATAATTAAATTAATCTTCAAAAAATTTGAATTATTATTATTTTTTTTTTAATCATTTTATTAAAAAAAAAAAAAAAAAAAAACCTTTAAAATCATTCTTTATTCACTTCGGGTACTTGTGGACTACTGTAGCATTTTCAATGGGCATTTCAATTTGGGCATTTATCGGGCGACAAAAGCTGCTGCTATTCAAGAACTAGGTTTATAAATATGGCTGTATCTCAGCATTTATTAAATATTTCAGTTTTGACACCATGTATTTCATAGCTCTCGCTCTTTCTACTATATTATCATTTCATTTCGACTAATAAAAAAAAAAAAAAAAAAAAAGAGAGAAGCTATTCATTACAAATGAATTAATTTTATAAGGAAAAAAAAAATAATAATAAAGTAAAATTAATTTTAATTAAACTTATATTTTAATCAGTTTAGTCCTTTCTACTATAGTACCAGTTTTTTCAATAAACGCATTAAAAAAAAAAAAAAAATCTTTCAAATAAATTAATGAATTATATGAAAAATAATCTGATGTGACACTCACACAACTTTCTCTTACCCTGCATTTCAATACTAAAAAGATTGATTGCAGATAAAGTCATAAGACAATGCGGTAATAAAGATCAATCTATTTTTAAAATAATCCAAAATAGTTTTAGGAACAGTTTTATTTCACATATGTAATTCTGGATCCTCCATTAACACATCCCACTGTTTAATTATAATACCTACATTAATTTAAAAAAAAAAAAAAAAAAAAACAAGGCTCTTATTAATTAATTTTCATCCAAACTTGCCAGTCTTAATCAAATTTTTTGAGTAGCAACCCAATACGAATCTAAAAATACTAAATTTGAATTTCCTGTTGTCATTTGTTTTTAAATTATGCTGATAACACATATAAATACAGGTCAACTGCTAAAAATTAGACTTTCACATTCACGGCACCTCAAAACGTGATATTATAAAAAAAAAAAAAAAAAAAAAAAGAGAGAGGAAAAAAAAAAAAAAAAAAAAAACAGTATTTAAAATAGAACTTAAATGTTTATATTACCATCATTTATATTCAATAGAAAAGAACATTTAACTTAATTTTGGGTATCCATGTATATTGTGTATAAACTATATGCACATCACATAGTGCACTTTAATTTATGTTAAAACCTTTAACATAAAATAAAATATATTCCAACCATTTCAAAGTATAGCTTTGGCCTATCCAAATACTTTGGCTAATCCTTTAAACGATTATTACCTGTTTGATCCCCGATTGTTAGCATTGGGAGTGGGATAAATCACAAAAAATATTATGAATGAGATATTGAACATATTTCAATACAGGTTCTAGAATTTAATACAGTAAATTGAAAAAGTTGTGGATGGAGAAAAATTGGAAATTACAATACTTTTTATGGAGCAATTGTTTGCTGTTGATCAGTAGGAGAGATGAAAAGGGGGGAAAGAAAAAAAAAATTCAGTGATATTGGACAATTTTACTTTTTTATAAGTTCTTGAATCTAATTAAATAAGATTTAAAAGAATATTGACATTTATGTTGTGGAAGAGTAAAGATTGGAAATCACAATGATTCTGGGAAATGTCTAATTGCCGATCGTTTGCGAAGAGGAGGGGGGGTTACATAAGTGACAAATATTGAATAATTGTACCTCTTTGTATGTTCTAAAATCTAATAAAGTGTGTTTAAAATGAACATTAGCATTTATGCTGTGGATGGAGAAAGATGGGAAATTGCAATATTTCCGTCCAAAATCGGAAGACTTGAAATTTCTACACAGTACTTTTTGGAAAATAATCTGCAGAATAAATAAAAATCTGCGACGTACGTCGCATGTCTCGAAATTTCTGCTATGGGGGTCTGGTGGTTTCCGGATTTTTGGTCCCATACTGTAATTAAAATATGAATATAATAACCTCATAATAGGTTTAAAATTAGCCATTTAAATTTTATCCATCATTTAATTGTTGCCAAAAAAATATACATGTTAATTTTTTTTTCAACAGGAAAATAAATACATTTACCGTATGTTTCTGTGTATAAGCCAAGAATTTTTGGAAATTTTTCGGAAGCTTAAGTATGGGGATCGGCTTATATACGAGTTCATGTTTCTAGCAAAAAACGTGCATTAGAAACAATGATTGAATACATATATTTTAAGCTTAAAAATAGTGTTCACATTTTTTCAAAAAAAGGGCAGGGCAGATTTATCGAAAAAGGCACTTTTTTGTGAGTAAAAAAGCACATATTGATAGACGGAAGGGCACTTTTTTCACCACTAACTAAATGATTAATAAAATGTACAGTCCGCAAAATAAAATAAATACAAATAAAAGGAGAACACTCATCACATAATTAACGGAAAAACACAGCAGATACCATCCTTCTTAGATTCATTTCTACTTTAATTTAATTATTTATTAAAATTGTAAGCTTAGCAGCCATTTACAGATGTAAATATGCAAATATATTAAAATTTATATTTTCAACGAACACACAATTTTGATTTTATAAGTTCTAGAGAAAATTTTATCTCCGACTACTAAATAAAGTATGAAGTACCTAATTTGGTATTTAACCTGGTCTCCTTATGGCAATAGTTTTTTTCATATGTATCTCAAAATTTATTTGTTCAAAAGAGCTGAAATTTCATAAAAATTATAATTAAAATAATTAGGGACCGGAAAAATATTTGTAATAAAATATTTCTAATTTACAACAATTCAACAATTTTTACTTAAATAATTTCAAAATATTTACTTTTGAGATAAGTTTATTTAAAAAATTTTAAATAGTAATCTACAAATATTTTAAAAGTTAATGCAGGCTTTAATGCGTAAGTGCCTTAAGCATTGTTTCCCATAAATAATTATATTACACATAATTCTATAAAGAATAGTGGGCATCCATTTGTCTCTCTCTGATATATGCTCAATTAGATAGATAATAGTGTTTTTTTTTTTCTTAAGTCTACATTATTATTTAAAAAAAATAATAATAAATAAATAAATTATGCAGCATGTGCAAAATAAATGTGAAATTAACAATATTTATATTTATAGCCAAAATTAATTGTTAAATATGCTATAATTTCGTCACTAATCGATAAAATTCTTTGACTGATTCCCTTAATTCCTGATATTTTTACAATCGATCGCTGAAATGCATAATTTTTTCCGTCGCTAATCAATACAATTTCTGCAGTTTTTGACGTTTAATTCCCAAATACTCAATTATTTCGTTTCTAAAAAGATGAAATTTGAGCTTTTTTTTCTCAAAGCTGAATACCGAAATACGAAACAGATTTGCAGCCGATTTAAAAAATACACAATTTTTTTCCCTACTGTCAGTTCTTATAGTCAAAACTTACATTTAATCACAAGTAATTCCCAAAATTCTGCTATTATTTCGCCGTTAATTGAAGAAATTTTGCGATTCTCCCCCCCCTCTAAAGCTGTTCCTGAAATTAACGATATTTTTGCGGCCGATTACTGAAACCCGCTATTATTTCACACCTAAGCGTTGAAAATCATGTTCTTTATAATGTTGAATCTTCAAATACTCAAATATTTCACCACTAATTGATGAAATGTATGCTTTTTTCAAAGTTGAATTCCGAAATACACAATAATTTTGCGGCCTAATTCAGAAATATGGGATCATTTCACTATTAACTGTCAAAAAGTTATGTTTAAAAGCAACTAATGAATAAAATATGATATTATTTCGGCGATAATCGATCAGATTTGCACTCTTTTCGAAGGTGATTTCAGAAATTCGCAATGTTTTGTGGCAGATTGTTGAAACACGTAATCATATCACTGCTACTTAATAAGATTACTTTAATCCTAATTGTTTGCTGAAATAGGCTTTATCTCCATATTAATTCATGAAATTTGCGCTTTTTTGCAAAGACTACACCCTATGTACGCAATAAATTTTCCCGAAATGCGGAATTAATCATTTTACCGATTTTTTGAAATTTATGTAATAGCAACTAATTGCTAATATAGGCTATTGTTTTACTGCTAATTTTTTAATTTTGTATGTTTTTTTCAAAAAAACTAATTCCAATATGTATTTTTAGTGGGTACAATTCTGTTAATGCAGGTCATGCAGTAGAAGATCTTTATAGTGCAAACCTAAAAACACAAGGTGTTTGCATGATATAGAATTTTGCATTTTATAGATCATGTTTCACACATAATTAAATTTACTTTGTAAACATTGTCAAATATGTCTGAAACATGTCAGAGAATAAGGTATTTTTAAGGAATAGGGTATTTATAAGTTACATTCTTTGGAACAGAATTAGGATAGATCATACCTTTCATTGTTAAATTCAGTTTATAAATATAGCCCATATATGCCTATACCAAGTCATTCATTTTATAACTCATTTTCAAAGGAAAAAAAAAAAAAAAAAAAAAGGCAATTTTGTTTCATTAAAAAGCTTTAAATTAAGGAATAAAACATTAAAAACCTTTTTTAATTACCAGTACGAGCGCTTTCAGCTGTTAAAACCGCAACCTTCATCAGGTACATCTCGGTGAACTGTATCATCGGGCGGTCTTGTCATCTGTTTTCTTCCTACTATAAAACAAAACAATAGTAACGAAATTATAAACGCTAAATACAAAATCCCTTACAAATAAAAAATTGCAGCTATACAAAATCATATAAATTCAATAAATATATCCTCCAACGAAATCTTACAAAACAAGAACTTCAAAAAATCACCGAAATAGGTCAAAATGCAGGTTACAAAAGAACTTAATAAATAAAATTGTATAAAAATAGATAAAAAAAAACTTGACAATATTAATAACACACAAAAACCTAAACAAAAATATATCCCCCCAACTCCATATAACAAAGGTATAAGTAATAAAAAAAAAACAATATGTGTAATATAGCACAAAAAGGAATCCTTGAAAAAATAAAATATTATAGAAATGACAGTGAAGATAGAAAAGCCTTAAATAAACTTAAACAAAATAAAGATATTGCATGTGTTCTTACTGGCAAGACAGGTAAAATACAGGCATGAGAGTGCAGAAAATAAAAAAAAAAGAGGAAACACGTGTGTTCATAAAATGAATTTCAAATGGAAAATAACGCGTGTGGGGAAAACTATACAAATGTGTTCATAAAATTTATTTCAAATGAAAAAATAATGCTCCCAGGAAAAAACTATACAAAATATTTTAAAAGTGACAAATTAAACCAAAAGAATAACACATAAGAAAATAAAACATGTGTTAAAAAAATAACATTAGCTAGCAATCAACGTTTAATAACATAGACTGGTGGGGGAAAATGGAAAAGGAGGCGGGGGTGTTAAAAAGTAGTTCATGAGTGAGAAATATTAAACACAAGTCTTCTTCTTTATGGGTTCTAGAATATCATAAAGTAAGTTTAAAATTAAGTTTGACATTTTTGTTGTGGATGGATAAATATTCAAAAATAAATGGCTTCCCGCAGAATGTTTGATTGGCGATGGTTAGAGATGAAAAGGGGGGGTGGAGGACAAAACAAATTACATGAGTGAGAAATATTGAATAATTCTGTTCTTTTGTATGCTATAGAATATGATAAAGAACGTTTTAAATGAATATTGACATTAATATTTTGGATGGAAAAAGATTGAGAATCTAAAGTTTTTCGCGGAGCGTTTGAACACTGATCATTATTGGAGTTTGATTTTAACAAAATAGAAATTCGCGAAATTAACAAAAATCACAAAAAAGCGGAAAATCGCGGATCCGCGGAAAATTCTCATCCCTGAAAATAGCTATTTTCAATCGCAATGTGTATATCGAAAAAATGGAAAAAGCAATCGAAGATATAGGAGTTATCCATCTCAAAAAAGATCCAAATTAAAAACTAACAGAAAAAATAAATAAAATTATAAATAAAGGAAAATGGCCCAATAACAATAAACCAAAAATAACTACTAACCACGCACTTAATACTGCAAGAATGTTCGGAAAATTCAAGGATCACAAAAACTCACTTAAATTTAGACCTATTGTAAATAAAAGAGAAAGCCTATCTTACAACTTAGAAACATATATGAAAACCATCTATCAAGAAATTCTCCCCCCGTCAAATACCAGTTTAAACTCAACCGATGAATTCATAAAAAACTTAAGATATAAAAGTAGAATCCAATAATATTATGGTAAGCTTCGACGTTATACACTTATATCCATCCATTAATATAATAGAAATCAACGAAAAAATAAAAGAAAGATATAAAAATAAAGAAATAAACCAAACCTTAATCTCAGCCAGCAACTTAATATTAAATGAAAACTATTTCAGATTTAATAACAAATTCTATCAACAAAATAAAGGTGTTCCGATCAAATCACCGATCTCGGGAATTGTAGCAGAATTGAAATTAAGACAAATAGAAAATGAACATATTCTAAAGAACTTTAAAGAAATAAAATTTTGGTACAGATATGTAGATAATATATTTCCAATAGTAACACCCCCCCCCCCCCAAAAAAAAAAAAAAAAAAAAAAGAAAAGACACTTGAAAAACTAAATGAAATAGATCCAGACATTAAATTTATTCTTGAAACCGAAAATGAAAATATATTAAATTTTTTAGATGTTACTATAATAACAATTGTAACTAAATTATAAACGCTGAATGTAAAACCCCTTACAAATATAAAATTGCAGCTATACAATATTATATAAATCGTGCAATAAATATATGCTCCAACGAAATCTTACTTAAACAAGAACTTCAAAAAATCAACGAAATATGTCAAAATGCAGGTTATAAAAAGAACTTAATAAATAAATTGTATAAAAATAGATTAAAAAAACTTGACAATATTAATAACGCACAAAAACCTAAACAAAAATATATCATCCCAATTCATATAACAAAGGTATAAGTAATAAAATGAAGCTGCTAAGTTAAACATAAATATACCGATAAAACCCAATAGTAACATATTCCAAAGAATCAGAAATGATAAAGACGAAATCCACTTCTCAGAAACCGAAGGTATTTATAAAATTAATTTCACCAATGAAAATAAAACAACTGGATGCTATGTAGGCATGACAAAATGAAAAATAAAAACATGGATAAAAGAACATGAAAATGATATAAAATATAATAAAATAACAACAGCCTTAACAAAAATAAACCAAAAAGAAAATATTAAAATTGATTTTAAAAACTTCAGCAAAGTAGCCCATTACAATAATTATTTTTATGCAACAAAAAGAGAAATTGTCGAAATTTTAGCAAATCACGACTCCTGCAACAACGATCGAATAGAGATTGATGCCGGGTGGCGCGCCATACTGGAAAGGAGAGAAGGAAGAAAACAGATGACAAGACCGCCCGATGATACAGTTCACCGAGATGTACCTGATGAAGTCTGCGGTTTTAGCTGCTGAAAGCGCTCATACGGGTAATTTAAAAAGGTTTTTAATGTTTTAATATAGTTTTAGAATTTACCTTTTATCTAAAATAGTTAGCAGGTGCCTTAAATCTTGGTTTGAGCTTCCTGATTTGGTTTTAATGTGTTTATAAATTACGTAAATGCTTTTTGCTTGTTAATAATAGAGAGCAGCTTTTGGAATTTTATTTTGTGCACAAAAGAGTTGTGTATTTTTGATAGTTAACTGTAGTACTTGAAAGGATCCTTCTTCCAAGAGGAAATGCCAGCAGACATGATTTTCACAAGTTAACTTGTATGTTTTATGCTACATTCAGGATTCACTTCAGTTTTATAATTTACTAGCAGGCTATGCCCGCTTCGCTGGCCACTATTTTTAAATGAATCATTATAATTAATGAATTCTCAAAATTGCATTAATTTTTATCATGTGAAAAAAAAAAAAAAAAAAACTCTGATCGGGAAAAATATCGCACCGGGTCCCCACTGCCTTCGGCAGCGTAGACCCGTGCGCGATGCGCACGCGCAAATGCATATTGTTCTCATGAAGACTAAGTTTAACTGTCTTAACATGTTAAAAAAATATATCCAGAGATTGCAGTGGAATATTTGGCTCATACTTTTATGTAATAAGGCATAGTGTGCAGTTTTTAAATAAAACAGAGTTTAACATCCATAACAATATTTATTAAAACTTAACAAGAAATTTCAAAACTTAACAAGAAATTTAAAACTTAACAGGAAATATAGACTTTGCTAGTGATAGTTAGAAAAACTTGCCATGAGGGAAAAAAACTATTTGCCAAAAACTAACTGCTTATAAGTAGAATTAATGCTTTCATTGCTCAGCATTAGCACAAAAAAAGGATGCTGGCCTTCAAATAACATTAATATATATACTGCAACTTAATTAAACAGAAACATGCCCTCATACTTTGAGGCAAACTAAAAAATAGTTGAAAACGTATTTAAATTTTTCAAATCATCGTAATTACAAACGAAAATTATAAGCAAGAGAGAATAAACCTATGTAAGACATCCTTATATACAATTATCACCGGATTCCAGAACAGCCAATCACCAGGCTACACATTTCTCCCTTCCAGGCGATCCAAAAACACGCCCATCGTACGTAATCCGTTACCGTGACAACGGACGACGCTGAATACGTACGCCATCTATGGGCCACAAAAGTAAGTATCGCCATATTGGAATTCAACTGGCCTGAACGATGTGTTCAAAGAATGTAAACAAAGATTATAATTTTATCCTATATGAATTAAATAAAGAAGTATAATATCAAATGTATTTAAAAATAGAAAAAGATAAGTTATTTGCTTGAATAAAGGATAAAGGTAAGTTATATCTTTAAGTAAAGTTATTTTAATAAAACTTATATTTAAATATTATACTAAACAATACATTGTATTGTTTATATTTTTCAAATTAAACTTAACTTATACATAGCACTAAACACTATTCATTTAAAACAAAAAAAAGCTCTCCTCATAATTAATAGGCAATATAAACGTTTTTTTTTTTAAACTTTGAAAAATGATATGAAAAAAAGGTTTTTAGGACAACAATGCCCCCCATCATATCATTTTGAAACATTAACCATCACTAGCATTAACAAAAGATAAAAAAATATAAAAAAAACAGTATAACAATATCACATTAATCTTCTTATACAGAGGCAATCCATCAATACCCGCTAAAGTCCACCATAACAGAACAGTTCATCCAAAACACTGAATAAATCTACTATAAAGATAGAAAAAGAATATATATTAATAATATATCAAAATGATGCATTAAGAAATTTTGTTATCTTCATCACCTCATTACTGAAAACAATAAAAGATTAGTTAAACAATTATAACAATCACATAACTCAAACATTCGTGGCCACGTTTACACTCATCCTAAGTAAAAAAAAACTTTCTTTACAATGACAAAGCAATGAAGATCAGAAGAAAACACCCAAAAAATTCTGCACCACAAAAACTTCAAATAAGGATACATATCCAAAATTTATACTTTATAAACTACAATTTTTACTATATATATATATGAAATTTACAGGTATTTTTCTTACAAATTTACTATACAAATATTTTATTTACAAAATTAAGCAAGTCACTTTTAGTAAGTGGCTTTGTAAAGGGATCCGCCAAGTTAGATTTAGATTTAACATATTTTAATTCAAATTTATCCTCAAAAAGCCACTCGCGAATAAAGAATAATTTCACATTTATGTGCTTCGACCTATTATTCTCTATAGGCGATTTCGTAAATTCAATAGCTGACATATCGGCAAAAAGGGTTGGTAAAGAGTATTTTTCGGAGATTAAATTAAATTCAATACAATCCTCCAAAATACGATTGAACCACATAAGTTCTTTCACACATTCACACATTGAAACAAATTCACTTTCCATTGTGGAAAGACTTACCCCTTTTTCCTTAAAAGTTCGCCATGAAATTGGACTATTATCTAAAAATATTATTTGACCCCCCATTGAAATAAAGTCGTCTCTGTTCATAGCAAAATCAGCATCAGAGAAAGCGACTAAACTAGAATTTTTACAATTTAAATTTAATTTTAAATTCTTGGTACCCGAAACGTAACCAAGTAATTTAAGCAAACCATTCCAATGGGTTAAACCTGGAGAATTTTGAAACTGGCTAAAAATATTCACAGCATAGGCTATATCTGGTCTAGTCCTACTAGCTAAAAATGAAAGGCAACCCAAGATATTCCTATATGGTAATCTTGCGACTTCTTCCATTTCAGCCTTATTGCTTGGACAATCCCTTTTTGAATATTTTAACCCTTTTATAATAGGTAAAGAAGTATATGGTATTTTAAATGAGTTAAACCTTTTATAAACTTCATCTATGTACAATGCCTGATAAATTTGAACAGCATCGTTATCATAGCTAAACTCAACACCCAATAATTTCTTCGTTTTACCCAAAATTTTAAGATCAAATTTTCCCCCCAAAAGTTCAATTATGGAATCAATTTGAGCCCGAGTTTTTCCAAAAATAACTATGTCGTCGACATAGACTAATAAAACTATAAAGTCCTCAAAATAATATGAACAATTACACCAGTTAAACTTAAGAAAACCTAAACTTAAAAGAACCTTATTTAATTCGAAAAACCACAAACGACCACTCTGATGTAAACCATACAGAGCACGGTCTAATTTGCAAACTAAATTTTCCTCACCAGGAACAATATAACCAAGCGGTTGTGACATATAAATCTCTTCTTTAAGAGGAGCGTATAAATATGCACATTTAATGTCACACTGAATGTTTTGCCACTTAAGACAGGAAACTAAAAGGGAAAAGAAAAAACGAATAACAGAAAAATTTACCACTGGAGAGAATGTTTCGTCGTAGGTATCCCCCCGAATTTGGTAGTACCCCTGAGCGACGAGCCTAGCTTTAAACCTAGCTATATTCCCACTCTCATCCTTTTTAATGGTATAAACCCATCTGTTACCTAGTAAAGATTTCCCATCAGGTAAAGGGACTAAATGCCATACTTTACGCTGACCCATATTTGAAATTTCCTCATCCATAGCTTTAATCCATTCAGAATTTTGAGGTGACTTCATAGCTTGTTTATAAGTTCTAGGTACAGAAAGTTCTAGTCAGGTTTCCTTTTTAACATGGTTAGAAACAGGATCATTTGAATTAACCACCCCTTCAAATTTATTACTACCAGAGAAATCAAACAAGGAAGGTTCGAAAACAATATTATTACGTTCACAATAACTCTTAACCTCATTTAAAGATCTCAACCTAGTAGTTTTATCGTTAGGGTAATAATATATATCTGTCCTATCACCATGAGGTCTCGGTACTGGCTTTCTCCTCCAAACAATTTTAGAACAAGAGTCATTAGTATCAGGTAGTTCAGCGATAGACTCCCCGTCGGAATCATCAGGCCCCCCTCCAAACACAATGTCTACGGGATCGGAACCACCACAATCAACCGGACTATTTGGAGACTGACCCAACTCTTCCAACGAAGGGCCCATCACCGCCCCACTGTGCTGATTAAAAATACGATCGGAGAAAGTTAAATTTACAGTCTCGACGACCCTATCCTCATTTTCTATCCAGACTCTATATCCTTTTGTACGAAGAGCGTAACCGACGATTACTCCCTTTTTTGCCTTTGACATAAGTTTGTGGTCGCGTCTCTGTTTAGGAACTCCGACATACACTACTAAACCAAAAGGCTTCAGGTGTCTAACCGAAGGTTTTCTTCCAGTATAAAGTTCAAGAGGAGTTTTTTCCTGGTTTTTATGAATCACACGATTCCAAGTGTAACTAAAATAAAGCACAGCCTCTGGCCAAAAAGAAAAAGGAAGTCCACTATCGGACAGAATAGCACGAGTACAATTTAGAACTGTTTGATTGAGCCTCTCACAAACACCATTTTCTTCTGGTGTATAGGTGTTTGTTAGCTCGTGAGCAACCCCCCTTTTATTGCAAAAGTCACGGAAGCTCTCGTTCTCAAACTCAGAACCATTATCTGTCCTAATAGTTTTCAACTTCTTTCCAAGACTAAGCTCAGCTCTGGCAATGTGCCTTTCAAAAATACTAAACACTTGTGACTTATCCTTCATTGGGTATAAAGTTACTTTACGTGAAAAACCGTCAATTATTGAAAGAAAAAATTTTTCCCCCCTTTTTCCCAAAATTGGAATTGGACCCCAAACGTCCATGTACACTTTCTCCAAGGGTGATTTAATGCCATGAACAGAATCAACCGACTTAAAAGAAACACGATTTTGTTTACTTACCCGACAAGGTTCACACGAAAACTTTTTAAATTTAAGCTTAGGTAGCCCTTTCACACCATTGTGCTTACTAGTTTTGACTATAAGTTCCGGACTAATATGAGCGAAACGAGAATGCCAGTTCTCTAAGTCAGTTAAATTAGCTACAACAGGTTCATCAGATAGCCCCCCATTCGCTTTTAAACACTTGGCATAGGCATAGTAAAGACCATTTTTAAGTTTGGCATAAAAAAGAGGTTTATCAAACTTGTCGAAAACATTTACTCTACCACCACCTCCAGTGAACTTGGCACCATTAAAGTCCAATTTTGCACCAGAAATTAAATTTTTCCTCAATTTAGGGGAAAACAAAACATCTTTAAGATATACATCATTATTACCAAATTTCAATTTAACTACACCTTTCCCAACAATCGGAAAACTTACTCCATCAATGGCCACCTTCAAATTTTCACCTTCTACAGGACAATATTCAGAAAACAGGTTTTTATTGCGACAACAGTGATGACTCGCGGCCGTATCAAAAATCCAAAGATTATCGCCACCAACATCACTAAAATTAACCTGTGCAATATAATATGAAGGTTCATTGACCGAATTGACAGAGCAAGCAATCTTCCTTTGGGATTTAACATTTTTAGATTTAAACTTAGGATTTACATTTGATTTAACATTAGAATTTCTATTAAAATTTGCATTAAAGTTCTTATTTAAACAGTCTTTCTTAAAGTGACCTGGTTTATTACAATTGAAACATAATAAAGGTTTATAAAACTTTTGTTTACCTTTATATTGAATATTTTGAACTTCTACCAGCTGCTCATCATCTTTCTGTAACTGCAAACGGATTTCCTCAGACGTTAATTCGGACACCAAAGTAGTGAACTTGAACTCATCTGACTTCCATCGCATCATATCTTGAACCACAGAATTAAACTTCTTCGGGAGATGTCGTAGAAGCTGATAGCAACAATATATGTCTTCCATTGGACGACCCATTTCTCTCAACAACTCAATTGTACGACTCAATCTATTTACATAGGCAGTTACAGACTCATTTTGTAGCATGTCACATTTAACAAATTCCGTAAATAATTGAATATGTCTTGCACGTGAATCTGACAAGAAATTTTTCTTTAAAGCCTCCCATGCTTCAACCGGGTCATTACAATTTTCTATAATACATCGAACTTCAGGAGATATATGCAAATATATAGTAGACAGTGCAAGTCTTGACCTATGCTTAAAATCTGTAATAAGCTTAGTAGTTTCCGGTTTTCCATCATCCTCTGGCAAAGTTTCTCTTTTAGCAACCAATTCCCAGCAGTTATCTCTTATAAGAATAAAACGAATATCTTTCTGCCAAGTAATATAATTACTAGCATTTAATTTTTCAATAGAAGGAGTTAAACTCATAGCCATTGTAAAAATATACTGCACATCTAAACTGTAAACAAGGTAAGGCCAAATGACATGCCCATAACCTATGTTCTCATGAAGACTAAGTTTAACTGTCTTAACATGTTAAAAAAATATATCCAGAGATTGCAGTGGAATATTTGGCTCATACTTTTATGTAATAAGGCATAGTGTGCAGTTTTTAAATAAAACAGAGTTTAACATCCATAACAATATTTATTAAAACTTAACAAGAAATTTCAAAACTTAACAAGAAATTTAAAACTTAACAGGAAATATAGACTTTGCTAGTGATAGTTAGAAAAACTTGCCATGAGGGAAAAAAACTATTTGCCAAAAACTAACTGCTTATAAGTAGAATTAATGCTTTCATTGCTCAGCATTAGCACAAAAAAAGGATGCTGGCCTTCAAATAACATTAATATATATACTGCAACTTAATTAAACAGAAACATGCCCTCATACTTTGAGGCAAACTAAAAAATAGTTGAAAACGTATTTAAATTTTTCAAATCATCGTAATTACAAACGAAAATTATAAGCAAGAGAGAATAAACCTATGTAAGACATCCTTATATACAATTATCACCGGATTCCAGAACAGCCAATCACCAGGCTACACATTTCTCCCTTCCAGGCGATCCAAAAACACGCCCATCGTACGTAATCCGTTACCGTGACAACGGACGACGCTGAATACGTACGCCATCTATGGGCCACAAAAGTAAGTATCGCCATATTGGAATTCAACTGGCCTGAACGATGTGTTCAAAGAATGTAAACAAAGATTATAATTTTATCCTATATGAATTAAATAAAGAAGTATAATATCAAATGTATTTAAAAATAGAAAAAGATAAGTTATTTGCTTGAATAAAGGATAAAGGTAAGTTATATCTTTAAGTAAAGTTATTTTAATAAAACTTATATTTAAATATTATACTAAACAATACATTGTATTGTTTATATTTTTCAAATTAAACTTAACTTATACATAGCACTAAACACTATTCATTTAAAACAAAAAAAAGCTCTCCTCATAATTAATAGGCAATATAAACGTTTTTTTTTTTAAACTTTGAAAAATGATATGAAAAAAAGGTTTTTAGGACAACACATATATATGAGCGCCCTAATAATTTTACAAATTCGAAAATATCCGCAATCGATTTCTAAGTATCAAAAACCTCTATGCACCAGTTTTGAACGATCTATCTCTATCTTTATTTTTTTGCCCTTTCGCTCCCTCCACCTTCCCGCCCCTCCCAATAATTTTAAAAACTCAAAAATATCTGCAATCGATTTGTAGGTATCGAAAACCTAGATGTACCAATTTTGAATGATCTAACTCTATTTTTTTTTTGCCCCTCTGTCCCCCCCCCCTTATCGGCCCTTCTAATAACTTTACACTTTCGAAAATATCCCCATTCGATTTGCAGGCCTCTAAAACCTATCTGTACCAATTTTGAACGGCCTAACTGTATTTCTATTTGTTTTTGCACATAGCTCCCCCTACCCGCCCCTTCTAATAATTTTACAAACTCAAAAATATCCGCAATCGATTTGTAAATATCGAAAACCTCTATGTACCAATTTTGAACGATCTGACACTATTTTTATTTCCCCCTCCCCTCCCCCCCTTCTTACCCCTCCTAATAACTTTACACAATCGAAAATATCCCCATTCGACTTGCAGGCCTTTAAAACCTATCTGTACCAATTTTGAACGGCCTAACTGTTTTTCTATTTGTTTTTGCCCCATAGCCCCCCCTTACCGCACCACCCCCCTACCCGCCCCTCCTAATAATTTTACAAATTAAAAAATATCCGCAATAGATTTGTAAGTATCGAAAACCTCTACATACCAATTTTGAACGATCTGACACTATTTTTATTTTTTTGCCCCCCCTCTTCTCCCCCCCCTTCTTGCCCCTCCTAATAACATTACACAATCAAAAATATCCCCATTCGACTTGCAGGCCTCTTAAACCTCTCTGTACCAATTTTGAACGGCCTAACTGTACTTCTCTTTGTTTTTGCCCCATAGCCCCCCCCTTGCTGCCCCGCCTGGGGCTGAATTTCTAAAATTCCAGAAATTGGTTTTTAGATAGTTGCATTAGCTATATTTTAGAGCAAAAATTTCACGTATATCTATTTTTTTTGTTTGAGATATGTAGGATTATGCAAAATCACGTTTACCCCCCCCCCCCCCCCCCTCCCCTTCCCCTTGGGGACCGAATTTCAAAAATTCCAGAAACTGATTTTTAGACATTTGTATTAGCTATATTTTAAAGCAAAAATTTTACGGATATCTATGAAGGATTTTGTGAAATTACGTTTTGCCCCCCCCCTCTCCCCCACTTGGGGGGCGAATTTTGTAAAATCGCTTGCGGCGTTGTCTTTCTCGGGTCGTAAACATTAACCGTGCCAAATTTGGTCCCGCTCGGTGAAACGGCCTAGGATTCTATAGCGGACAGACAGACACACAGACAGACTCTGCTCTTTTATATATGTAGATTTTTTCCATATCCGAAAGCTTTTCAGGCATAATAGGAAAGGTAACTCTGCTGATTTTCACCAGGTAGTGTTGTATTGTGAAAGATTTACATGGAAATAAGAAATTAAATAAATATTGAAAGGAAATCTATCATATACTTTAAATTTTTATTGGGTTCAATACTTTGAGTGATGAAGTAATATCAAATCATACTTACTGTGTTTATTATGTCACCTTGGAATCGAAATACGATCCATAGAAAATAAAAATAACAAAAATCATTGCCTCTAACATGCTGGATTGCTTGAATTGACATATTAAAATCTACAACAGAGAAAAAAAATTTTTTTTTTTTTCTTGAAGACATTGACCTTTATTCACTTTTGAATTAATGCTCTGATGCATCTCTTGCTTACGCAAATTGAATAACATTTACGAAAAGTGATAAAAAGAGGATTCAAAATTTAAGAGACTAATGACAACTGTTTAAAAAAAAAAAAAAAATCTTGAATAAAAATGTAACTAATATAATTACCAATTGAAAAGTAAAAATAAAAAATAAAAGAAATATCCTGTCCTGAATTCCCAGCCAGTGCAGAGATCTATCTATGAAGTTGGCATTTGAAACTCAGCGGATTGAAATTGCTATCAGCACAAGCTACAGTGCATTTTGCACCCCCATTCAGTCAACTACTAAGCATTTGCCATGGTGTAAAAACACAAATGCATTGTAAAGCTAATGGCAAGCGTTAATGAATGTATAAAACTACAAGAACAGTTGTGAAAATGGTGACGGGTTGAAATGTAAACAAACAGCTGTAAATTAAACTAGAGTAATAAAAGTGACTGATCTAATGAATAGGTAAGAAAATATGTAGCTAAGTAAATATTAAAGTTTAATTATTATTAAAAAAAAAATAATAATATGGTGGAATAGATAATGAAAAGAAAAAAGTCACCTAAAAAATAACTCAAGATATATCAACATAATATGTTGCAAAAGATTAAAAAAAAAAAAAAAAAAAAAAAATACTCAGTTTTTTTCCCCCTTCCGTTCCCTTTACTTGTATTGCTGTTTTTTTTTTTTTTTAAATAAATATATATGCATACATTTGCTTTTAAAAACATATCACTATACCTATAAAAATCCTGAGTAGTTTTATTTTTCTTTCAGATGTTAAAGAAGCTTGATGTTCTTGATTATTCTGCAAAAATTTTTTTAGACATTTTGAAATCCAGTACCTTGCATATTTAAAGAGAAACAAAAAGTGTTTTATCCTTGTTAAGAATTATATTTGATTTCTCAGTGTTATTAAGAAAGAAAATTTAATTAAATGGCTAAAGAAATATTGAATTATTTTGTCACAAACTGTGTAAAATTTTGTTGTAATTTGTGTCTGACAGATTCACCTTAAAGACAGATCGTCAGGTTTTTTTTTTTTTTTGTTACACATAACATTTTAAGTATCATTAAAAAGAAAATCAGTCTTCTGAAATGATTTGAAATAATTTGTAAAACATTGCTGTGACTTTTGTCCCAGAAAGTTCTTTTTACAGATTCATCTTCAGGTTTATTCTGTTACACATATTATACTTTTGAGCATTATTAAGAAAGGAATCCAGTTAAAATGAATGAAGAAAGATTGAATTTATCTGAAACAAATATCATGAAACATTGCTGTGACTTGTGTCCCAGAAAGTTCATTTCGAATATTCACCTTCATGTTCATTCTGTTACACATATGATTAAAGAACAATTGGATTGTAGTGTGTGTGAAATGGGGTTCGATCTTATCTTCAAGTTAGATGAACATTTTGAAGTTCATAATATTCCAGAACTGTTTTCAGATATCAGAAAAGAAAAAATTGCTGAAGAAAGTCAGGACCCTGCTGAAAAACATAAGGAAAACCCTTTCCCGAATATATTACCAGGTGATAAAGCTGAGACATTAATACAAAATGAACAATCTATTTCACCTACTTCTGAAATTCGGTTGATCTGCGATGTTTGCCAGTTAATGGTTATTGGTGAATTTGAGATGGAGAAGCATGTTCAGACTCATAATCATGATGTCTTTGTCTGTGAAAAGTGTAATGTAAAGATTTCTGGAAAAAATGCATTAGATGAACATTTCAAAATTCACAACACTACAGGTGCTTTTTTGTGTGATATTTGCCAAGAGCATTTTATAGAAAAAGAATCATTTGATTTACATCTTCAAGCTCATAATAATGAAATAGTTTTCGTTTGTGGGGAGTGTTATGAACAGTTTTCCGAGAAAACCTCTTTAGATGAACATATAAAAAAGCATAACAATGAAACAGTTACATGTGATTTAAGCCTGATAAATATTAGTAAAGGAACTTCCTTAGTAAAAAGTCAAATGCATGACAACAAAGTCATGGTGCAGAATAATGCATGTCATATTGAATTTACTGAAAAAGCTGACTTACATGATCAACAAACTCATTGCAAAGAAATGATGTTACAATGTAATGTGTGCATGCAAAATTTTATTAACAAAGATATTTTGAATGATCATATAAGATCCCATAATATACAAACTATATTTGAATGTGGTATTTGTCATATACAAGCTAATAAATTGGCTGATATAGATGAACATCTTAAAATTCATGACAGAGGTACTTTATTAAAATGTGGTATTTGTGGCAAAAATTTTAAAGAAAAATCTGCCTTTGATAAACATCTCGAAATGCACAATACTAAAACAGAATTTCTAAGTCATCCAAAATTTCTAGAACCAACCAATTTGGATAACAATCTTAAAACATACAATAATAAAACTGAGTTATCTCAGTTACTTGAAAGTGATGAAAATTTTCAAACTTCTGATGAAAATCAGAATGTTTCCTCTAATCTATGTCAGGAAACTGTTACTGAAAAATCTTTTCTAAATGAGCATCTTAAGACCCATGAATATGCTGAACATAACAATCATAATGTAATTCCATCAGATGGCTGCATCAGCAGTAATGTGTCATCAGATGCTATTGAAAAATCGTCTTCAGTGGAAAAGCTTCAAAATGATCATGGAGGTTATCCTTTCATTTGTAAAATGTGCCCAAGAAGATTTATTCGTGAATACCAATTAAAGAAACATTGTCGATGTGCACATCCAAAATCTGTAGACTCTTTCTTATGTGGTTTCTGTGAAAAGCAGTTTACAAGTAAAAGTCTTTTAAAAAAGCATGTATGTCATAATTTATATAACGAGTTTGCATGTACTATTTGTGATAAAAAATTCACTACAAAAGATCGGCTATTTAACCATGTTCATGTTCATGCTGTTGTGAAACCATTTACATGCGACATCTGTTCCTTAGCATTTGAAACAAAGGTTTTGTTAGATAAGCATTCTCTTACACACCAGAGAAGATTTGTATGTAAAATATGCCAGAAAAGTTTTCGAACTCAAAATACTTTAAATGATCATATAGTCATCCACAATGGAGAAAAACCATTTGTATGTCAGATATGTGAAAAAAGATTTTCTCGTAAAAATGGATTGCGAAATCATTTACTTATTCATAAAGGAGAGAAACCTTATGTATGTGAAGTATGCCAGAAGCGCTTTATTCATAAACTTAGTTTGAAAACTCATGTTATAATTCACACTGGTGAAAAGCCATATGTTTGTGAAACATGTAATAAACGATTTAATACTGTGACTAATTTAAAACGCCATCTTCTTTTTCATAAAGATGTAAAGCCTTATATGTGTGAATTTTGTGGAAAAAGGTTTACTACACAATTTTATTTAAAGGAACATCTCTTTCGTCATTCAGATGATAAACCTTATCCATGTACAATGTGTGATAAAGGTTTTCTTTACCGGACTCTGTTAGAAGCTCATCTTCGTGTACACACTGGAGAACGACCCTTTCTATGTAAAGCTTGTGGGAAAAGCTTTTTTAAAAAACAAGCTTTTGATTTGCATGTTTTGCGTCATGATGGAGAAAAACCTTTTAAATGTGACAGATGTGACAAGGCTTTTTTCACTTCTATGTCTTTAAAATCGCATCTTATCACTCATAGAGAAAAGTCTTTCAAATGTGACAAATGTGATAAAGCTTTTTTCACTTCTACATCATTAAAATCACATAGCATCGTTCATTTCTCAGAAAAACCATTTGCATGTGAAACTTGTGATAAAAAGTTTACCACAAAAAGTGCCCTTAAAAAGCATTTAAAACGACTCCATTCAGACTTATTGACATGTACTGTAAAATCTTAATACCTTGTATTTCTCAGAGTAAAAAATTTTTCTTAAAAAGTTTAATATGAGACATGTATTGATATTCATTAATAAAAATAGAAGAAAAGCCTTAATAGCTTATGTAAGATTTTATATAACCTGTTTTTCTTAATCTGATTTTGAAAGTAAAAAATCACTCGTATAATTTGTCAACAGGGACAATATCAGCATTACGATAAGCATCAGCAAAAACCACTTGTTTTCTTCATCTTTCAATAGTTCTATTGCACCTCTTCTTTTATTAATTTTGATCACTTTCTCTTAATTTAATGATTATTTCATTTTTTGTATGTGGAAGATATTGTCATAAACAGCAAAACACTGAAAAAAAAAAAAGATGGTTGTGTTGGTTTGGCTAGTAAGTGAAAAGAATTTTGATCATCGTTTATAAAGAGAGATAATGAGTCTTTCTTTGGTGTTAGCTTAGTGATAAAGAATGGACAATTTTCTCCTACTTTTTGCCAAAAACCTTTAACAGAATTTAAAAAAAAAAAAAAAAAAAAACAGATATTTTTTTTTAACATTAAATTTAGAATAACACTATTGGGTTTAGACCAAAAGAAAAACTATCAGAAAATAGTGGTAATTAATTATGATTAACCCTCGCATTCCCAAGATCAAGCCGTTACTGCAGAAAAATTACTTTCAGGTGCCGCTTGGCACATTTGGTGAAAATCACCACCACCACACCTTTTTGTATTGTTTAGAAGTTGCAACGTTCCACTGGTTACATTTGCTATCTCTGGCGAATTAGTGCACTTTTTGAATGAGGCGGCCCTAACTAAATTTCAACTTCAAAATGGGGTCCAAATGATCCCATCATGGGAAAGCGAGGGTTAACTAAAAATTAAATCACCTTCATATTAATTTTTGGTTTGTTAAAACTAAAAATAAATAAATAAATGTTAAATGCACTCTTATTTTACTCTACTAAGTACTTATCACAATTTTGAGTTAATTTTTTTATTAAGTTATTTTGTGTAAAATTAAATCTAGTAACAAAAGCAAAAAAATTGTAACCCTTCCATATATGAATTTCATATTACGATAAATTAGATATCTACTTTTTATGGGTAAAGTAAGAAAAGTATACAAAAAACTATTTTTAATTTTTTGTTATAATATTGATACTTGCATTTTTTATTCATATTTGTAAGCTTATTTAATAAAGGAATGCAGAACAAAGTTATCACCGCCTGCATTTTACACTTGTATGTCAAAAGTCATTCCAGGTTTTAATTTTTTGGGTCCTTTTATCTGAATATACATGTATATAATGTAACACCTTCTATTTTATCAGCTGTTTTGTAAAAAAAAAAAAAAAAATATTATCAAATTAATATTGTTTCACTAAACTAAGTATAGGTAATCATTAAAAGTAATTCTTGAAACACAGAAATTTTTTTGAAAAAATTCTTATTTTTATAAAAACCGAATCTTTCAAAACGGCTGTTTTTAAAAATTTGAATTTTTTGAGAGACATGAGAACAAAACCCTATTTTTTGCTTGTACAGATCCATTTTTAGCTATGTTTAATATTTGCTGTTTAATTCTTAGAATTTTAGGCAAATTATTACTATTTTTACATCATGATTTACAGATACAAAAATGACTTGCAATTTGTTCATTTATCCTCATATTATCTTTTTTTTAAACTTTAATATTCAAAAGCGATATGGAGAATTAAGAATGGGAATACAGATATAATAAGAAAATCTTTTCTTAAGGATATTCTATTATTGGTAAAAATGAAAGTAATTTTTCCTATGTAAAAGTTGAAAAATTAATTACATAGTATAAAACTACACTGTTTAAAAAAAATGCAACTTTGCTGACAGAAATTTTCTGTAATTTGAGAAAAAAGTTGTAAATTACGGAAAAATTACTTTGACAAAACATATTTTTCTGTAATTTCAGAGAATTTTTAGCAGGAAAGTTGCATTTTTTTAAACAGAGTGGTATATATATCACTAATACTATAATACACTAATGATACACATACACTATGTTATGCAAGTAGTGGCGGTTCAAAATTGAGGGCCAGAGGTGCACTGCCCCCACCTAATTTTTTTCTCTATTAAAATAATAATAATTCTTTTGTTTTTTATAACTGTTCAAAAATATATATACAAAATAACAAGTCTATTTTTTTTCTTAATCTTCTTTCATTATCATTTATTTGTCAATATATTTTTCCAGCTGTCACAAATCACTAATGACTGAGAGAGAGACCGCTACTTCCCTTTTCCTTATCTAATACAGCGGGCCGTTTTCATTCGGCCCGAAATTGGCTTGTTTATTTGTACAGTTTATTCTACTAGAAGATCGGGTTAACAGATTTGGCGATGAACTGCTTTATCAGTGTAAGCACGCTGTAAATTTCTCGTCGATGGGCCAGCAGAGTCCTGCCCTTTGGAACAAAGCTGTAGGGAAAAAAACTGTCTATTAACCATGCAATTCACGGATAAAATTTGGCGACTTCTGCATTACGTTTTTTTTTTTTTTTTTTTTTTTTTTTTTCCCCCCTCATTGATTTTTTGGTGAATTTTTTAGAGTTATATATATGACCATGGGCGTCGGCAGAATGGGGCAAGGGAAAATTCTACTAAGCATTTTTTCATTTAATTTAAAACTATGCTATCAGAATTTTATTTAAAAAAAAATATTTTTTCAGGATGTGCCCCCCTTCCCCCCCCCCCCCCCCCTGAAATTTTATCTGGCGACGTCACTGTATATGACGGTTTTTAATTTTAGTTTTTAAAGAAAGAAATCTGGTAATGGTCAAAAATATTTTATAGCCTAGCCTTTGAGACAAAAGCCTGTATAAGAATTTAAGACCTCTTTAACTAAAGTATTTTGAATTTAAATGAGGGGGAAAAAAAAAATGCGATTATATATTCTTTTTAGAATAGTGTATTAAAACTTTTATGTAAATAAATTGTAAAATTTTTAGATAAATAATTAATGGATTAAATATCTGCATAAAGTTGCGATTTATTATTATTATTAAATGATTTTTCTTTGAAATGCAATTTAATAGAAACATTCGCAATGTTCTTTTTTCTTTCTTTTCTTTCTTTCTTTTTTTTTTTTTTTAAGATGATAACCTGTCTTCTTTCTGTATTTATTGAAAGTTAATATTTAAATTATTTAAAATTAAGCTTTTAAAGCGAGAAACATGTTTTTTTTTTTTTTTTTTTTTTATAAATATGTATCCACATTACATTAATCATGACTTTCTAAATTCCAATATAACTTCTTACAGATTGGTTAAGGTTTATTTTATTTATTTTTTAAGATAAGAAACATGAATATAACATTTGAAATTCTATAATTAAAAGATTTAGGGATATAATTAGCATAAGCTAAATATTATTACACTCTGAGACATTTGAATTTAAATCTTAATGGTGTGCAGTGTTAGGGTTAAAGCCAGTTGACTAAAAGAGGGTCCTAGACCTGAGTGTTGTACTCTCTCTAGAGTAGAGGTGCACATCCTGCAGCCCGGGGGCCATATGCGGCTTGCAGAAGGACAGATATTTTAGCTCGTATTAGTCATCAGTAGGAGAGAAAAACTGAAAAAGGAAGAAAAAATATTTTATTTCTGGAGAACTAAGTTTTCCATTCAGTTTCTCAATAATGTAACCCACAGTATGTTCCTTCATTTTTTATTGGAAGAATCATGGAATAATCTATTGGTAAGTGATCTTTATCTACCTCCTGAGAAGATTAAAAATGGAAAAATGTAACGATTAGTAAATAAAAGCTCCTCCCCCCCCCCCCCCTTAAAAAAAAAATATATATATATATATATCTCTTATGTGTGTTAAAATTAATGATGAAATAACATAAATTTATAATAGTAGTTACTTTCTATTAAAAAAAACTCAACTGTGTAGTTAGGGCGAATTTATTTCTGTCCTGAGACATAAAAAAAAAAAAAAATACAAGTCCGGTGGGTTCTTATTATTTTGTAAAACTGATAAAAACACCGACCATGATAATGGTGGCCACCATTTATGATTTATGAAGTTGCAATCAGAAATGGGGCAACGGCTAAAAGAATGTGTAGATAAAACAAAGATTTTCAGTGGTCGTGCAAATACTTCAGTTACATTTGTAAAAATATAAGATATATCACAGATTTTCAGCATTATATTCAGTTGCTAATGGTAACTTATGATAATTTAGCTGATTGCTAAAGGGGACAGATGTTACCAGCAGAAGGAATGTAGGAGGCTGAGGCTGATTTCCTAATTTGTCTAAAGGATCCCCTTGGTTGCTGTCATAACAGTTTAGCAACCAAATCCTCATTAAATTCATTAAGACTTTTGCAGACCATGTTCTTTCTGTTATGCCAGAACAGGAAGGTGACACAATACATTGTTTGAAATTCATGTGGAAAATGACAATTAAAACCCTGAGAAGCTTTTTCACATATACAGGGGTGTTTGTGTTCAGGGTTTTCACTCTAACCCGTCTGTGTTTTCATATTTCCTATAAAGTTATTTTTTCTTTCATTGGTTGTTCATTTGTTATGCAGGTGATATGTGAATGTAATATAAAAGGATTGAGGGCTTTTGGCCTAAATAGTTTGAGTATTATTTGATATTTTGGGTTTTTTCTAATTTGAGGCTCTAATTTTCAGGGTTTTTACCTTTGAGTCACAATCACCCCTGCATATAGATCTCACCAGTATGATCTAATACCTCAAAGCGGTATTTTCATACCCACTTACCTTCACTAAAACTGCTTGTTTTGGTACCCTCTATCTGCCTTTACATTTGTGCTAGATGTTTTTGAGAATCCCAATGTAACCTCCCCCTTCCCCCCCTCTCTGCAAATCAATACATTTTATGTATCCTTTTTTTGTACTTTATATATATTTTTTATATTATATATTTAATTCTTTTGCTTACTATTCAATAACTTTGTGATTATTACACTTTAAGATTCACTTGAATCGCTGAGTCAAAATTTTTTATAAAAATTTTATTATATATATCTTAAGAAACACACACACACACACATATATACATATACATATATCTTATACAGCGAATACATCTGCACAGTTCCAATCTTTTATATTACCTCGTCTGTAGCCCTTCATGTCCCACTCAACAGCAAGAATGGCCCACTAGCCAAAAAGGTTGTGCACCCCTACTCTAGAGAGTCTTTTTAAGTGTTACATAGGCCTTTTTATTCAAGTTTTGGAGAAAACCATAGTAAACTCCAAATGTATATGTCGACGAAAGCGATCTGGTATCAAACTTGGCAATTTCCGTCTACTAGCTTCGAGATATTTAAATTTTGATATTCCATTGATCAGAACATTGCAGAATTTTGCAATTGTATTTATAAAACTTTAATTTTTGAGACAATTTTATGCAATGTTTTCCATAGTGTTGAATTTAAGATTCGCCATCATAAAAAAAAAAAAAAAAAAATCTGAAATTTCGTTTTACACCCCATTTTATTAATGTTTGTTTGCATGTTTGGATAATGAATAGTAATAAAGTTAAATTACACATCATACGATGGATCAGGCCCCACCTCTGAAAATTTGCATCAGCCGCCACTGCAGGTAAGGTTATAATATAATGAAAAATCCCGCTGAAATGTACTTTGTGATGTCACATGGGGGATTTTCCCACATTTCTCCCCATCGTTCATCCAGTTTTTGTCAATCCTTTAATTGGTTTAGATAATATAATAATTGCTTTGAAGCCTACTATCTTTTTTCTATAGCTTCCCGAGTCAAAAAATGTGAAAAAATTGTAAAACTTTCAAAACATTTCTTAATTCTAACGATTTGTTAAAAGAATGTATGAAGATGTGTATATTTTGTTAACAAACAGCTACAAAGGTTAGAAGCTAAAGATTGCAATTATATATGAAAAAAAAAAAAAAAAAACTAACCTAAATTTGAAAAATACCACTTAATATTTTTCTTAGAGTGGAAAAAATCTCACTCGATATTATATTCTAGTGTGAACCCTGTCCTATGTATGATCTTACCCACCAATGTTTCCAGAAATAATTCATACAAACTTTTTAAATATCTTTTGTCTTGTATGAGGCTTCATTTCCATATGTGATTCTTTGTTCATTGATTCATGTCTTCCTTTCTGGTGTCAGATCATTGTGATGATGAAGATGTGTGTGTATTAACTTAGGTCAGGTAAACCAATTTTACATGGACCACGGGTCGGGTTGACTAAAATTTTTCATTTGCAGGCCAAGTTTGCCACCGAGACTCAAGTTGGTTGGTTGATTTATCTTGTGAGACAGGTTGATTGATTTTATTTCCTGCTGATCAGGTCGACTTGTGAACATCTTTCAAAAAAAATTTACCATAAAGCAGAAATTTGTTTCATGCAATTATAAGAGTATAACTGATATAAACATGCTATAATATAATATGCATGATTAAATTTATGTCTACCCAATTTATTATAGTAAAGATTCATATTATAGAAAAACAATAAACAAAGATACTTTTTTAGAAAGAATTATAAGCATGCAATAAACTATGAATAGAGATGCCAAGTATTACGATTTGTCTGTAATCATTACGGATTTACGACAATAATTCCAGCATTATGGATAACATATAAAAATTACGGATTATATGTTTTTAAAAAAGTTGTGGATATCGTTCGTTAAAAAAACTCCACTAACGATCGACGATCAAACGCACAACGGAAGAATTCCAATTCAAAATCTTCCTGCATCCACAACACAAATGTCAATACTCATTTAAAACTTGCTTTATAAGATAAGAAATAGAATTATACAATATTTCTTGCTGATGTAATTTTCTTTAACCCCCCCGCCCTCTTTTCTTATCTCCATCCAGCCATCGTTGATTGAAAACTCTGCAGAAGCCTTTAGTTTCCCAATCTTTCTCCATCAGTAGCATGAATGTCAATATTCATTTTAAACTTGCTTTATTAGATTCTAGAACCTATAAAGAAGTAGCATTGTTCCATTTCTCATTATTTATATTTTGACTGCCCCTCCTGCTAGTGATCAGGGATTACTTCTAGAACCAAAAATGTGATAGAAGTGCTCAAATTTCTCACATATGTAATTATTTTTAGGCTGTATTACTAAACTTGATGAATCTATTTGTTTTTCCTTAATAAATTTAAAATACATACTATATCACTAAACAAAAGATATGTTAAGTTTTTATGGAAGATACATAAAGAAAAAAAAAATAATAAAGTTAAAAAAAAAAAAAAGAAGAATGTTTTAGTATTTAATGCCATAAAAGCAGTTGTCTATGAAAAAGTGACTGCTAAATAATAAATAAAATAAAATTAATTGTTGTAACCCCCCCCCCCCCCCCCCAGAGATCCAAATGTTTTTTTCCTTTCAAAAGCAGGTTTAAAAAAAAATATTTTGTAAGAACATAAAGAAATACATATTTATTTGCTTTTGTTTTAGAAATTTTTCGAATTTTTTACAATATTTGTTTACAAAAACAGTGCCATTCATTATTATATGTGGGTTTGTGTATAAAAATTACTCCGCGACATGGTTCACATCTCCACATTGCATAAGTATACAACTCTGATTACTCATAGCTCTTATTGAAATTTGGCACCTCTGTATGAACATTAAACTTTCAGCACATTTTTGTACACTTAAAATACACAACACACGTAAATGGATAAAAATGATTATTAATCCATTTTTAACTTAGTATATTGGTAATTTCTTTTTTATTTCTTTTAAAAATGTTTTACCAACTGTGTGACAATGAAAATTTATTATGTAACTTAACAAGGATGTGCATGATTTTTAGATTAATTTTCATTTAGTTGAGTTTATGTGTGAAGAAATCAAGTGCAGATATTGGGTCGCTGGGCTCTATATTTGTGATGTAAGAACTGAAGACTGTGTAACACAAAAGTAAAATCCAAACAAATAGAAAGAATAAATAAAGCTTAATCCAAAGTAATTAAGAAAACCTAAGAATATATACATTACTGTGTCAAAAATAAATAGACAGGATAAGTACAAAACTTTGAATAAACACCAAAATGCAATAAACTTGCAACATGTTGCTTCTTCGATTGCAGCACTCATGCCTACTTAGTTCACCTGGCAAAGGGCCATGTGTTTTTTTTATCTGAAACGTTTGTTGCGAGCTTATTGCATTTTATGGTGTTGATTCAAAGTTTTATACTTATTATTTTAAAGCACCAGTTCTGTAGTGCTTTCTTATTGTTAAATTGACGGGATATTAAGAAAAAATATATTCCTTTAAAAAATACTGAATATTTTCCGGGTGAGAATCGCACGATATTTTAAAAAATCTAACTCAAAAATATATCACAAGGGAGATATTCTCTTGGTAATATTAATTGCTTTTGAAGTCTGTGATCCTTCATTTTTAACTTCTCTATTTTTTTTTTTTTTTTTTAAGAATAATCAGTTTTAAACAATTTTTACATCTAAAATTTTGTTAAGAGAATACATGAATAATGTATATTTTCTTAATAAACAGCTACAATGTGTGGCAGCTAAAGATTGCAATTATATATGAAATAATTTTAGTTATTCCTGTTACTGCACTTCTGTCGAGCAGTCGTTCAGTACTGGAACGTTCCATGACACATCACATTCCATAACAAACCAACCACTCACTCAACTTGACTATTTCAGATTTCAATGAAACTTCCAGGAGTAATTTTCCTTGATAATATAAGTGAGGGTATAATTTTGAAAATTTTTTATTTTATTCAATTTTTTTTTTTAACTTTGAAAAATCCACATTTTTTACTTTACATGAACACTTTCAACCTAAAATTTCTCAAGTTCTATAAGAAATAAAAAGAAGTTTCTGACCCCTTATTTTAAAGATAATTCTATATGATTTTGTGACTCCAAAGCTGCCTTAGAAGCATTAAATAAAGGTCAATCAAGACTACCCATGATATCCAACACCAATTGGAAGAAATTGACAAACTATACAAGATATGTATTCTGCAGTGGATACCCGCGCATGTCGGCATCCCTGGAAACGAAGAGGCAGATCAACTTGCCAAAGAAGGGAGAAATCTCAATAATGAAAATATCGCCAAGGTGTTAATTTGATGATGTTAATTTGATCGCAAGGTTCCGTTTGAGAGAAAACATCATTAAGGTCGAGGTAAGGGTTTCAGCGTAAAAAAACCCCACTTTTTTGCGATTTTTTTTTCTCAAATATGGATTGAGCAATTTCATTCGAACCTTTTGTACATTATTGAGCATACTTTTGACAATGTTGTGTAATTTTTTCATGCAGAATTATTGAATCATAAGCCTGTAACAGAGCTTCCCCTAGAACGTCTTGGGAAAAAAACAATTTGCGGTGTTCACCATAACTCGGCCGGAAATTATCTGAAAATAAAAAACCATGAAAATTAGTTAAATTATAATCAAATTTTCCCCCCAACGTTCTCTGATAATTTTTTTTTTCATTTAAAAATTTTTGGCGGCCATGAAAAGTGTGAACTGTTATTTTCTACGAAAAATTCCGCAATTTTGTGGGTGCGAAACACCCTTAATGTAAAAAAAAAAAAAAAAAAAAAATTAAGTAAACGTTGGGGGGCGATATTTTATATATCAAAAATGTGTACAAAGTTTGAAATGAATCGGTCAAGTAGTTTTTAAATGGCAGTGAACACGGACTTTGAAAAAGTAGTTTTGAGAAAAACACGTCTAAAGTTTATGAACTAAAAAAGTGAAGAATTTTTTTTTTTTATCCAACTTACACAGAATCATCGATTCCAGCTCCATACAACAGACTTCCTGCAGCATTGTCGATGTCTTCAGCCTCTTTTCTCTCAAGTCTTTGTTTTATTCTGGCTTCTTTGCTTTGCTGCTCAGCTTGAATGTCAGCCCTGGCAATGCGATTGCTGTCCGCGAATGTCGCATAATCATGAGCGCTTGGGCCGACGCTGACGTTCATGTCAGACAGAAAAGTTAGGAAAGCACCAGCACCTTCATTGAAAGTGCATGCAGCTACATAAGATGCAAATTCAACAATTTGTCTGCTGCCAGATAATTTTTTCGGTGCAATTCTCCAAGTCAGCTGGTTCAAACCTGTCCTTACTGAATAAAATATTTCTGAATTTGGATAATGGGTCAGGACAATAGCAATGACTAAACTGTATACCTGTTCGACAGCTGCACTGCTATCCCGACCACCCGCAGCTGTTACAGTTATAGCGTTAAAGGCCAGGAGATTAATAAGACAATAACTTTAAGAATATTGCTTATATCGGCTTAAAATTTTAAGGACATATTCTTGAAATGTTAAACAATAAGATAAGACAAAAAAAAAAAAAAAATTCGATTTTTCGAAAGTGAAAACCCTTACCCCGCCCTTAAAAAAGACTGGCAGATTTGTGAAATAAATGCAAACAGAGACCTTACCAAAACTATCACCCGCCTTAGAACTGGTCACTATCGAGCTACGAAGATCTTGAGAGATGGCAATAGAACCTACCGTCTCTACAGTAACTGTGATGATGTTTCACTAACACCAAAACCTGTTTTTGACTGCCCATTCCATTTTAAGATCCCTGGCTCAGCTTGGGGAATTCTCCCCCTTTGACATTGAGAGTCTGTACTCCGATAGCATCAAAGAGTTGTTCGGCTGTCTTTTGCACACTCATGGTTATCTATAGTTCTCCCCATGGACACGACACCAACCAACAAATTCTATATGATTTACATTTTTGATATACAGCTCGATTATGTTAGGTAAAAAAAATTGGAAATCCGGGGCTTAAAATAGTTTTGAAAAATCTTTTTTTCTGGCAAAAATCCACAGATTTGACAAGTCTTAAATTGCCTTCCTGTAGAAGGTTCATATTGTGTTTATACAATATTATGTGAATTCTTATTTCACCTCAGATAAAATTTAGAAAAAAGTATATTCCTCACTGAAAATGGGCAAAATATTTTGAAGAATGCGAAGGGTGCAAAGTAGATGGTAAGTATACGGATACGGTGCATTATGACATTTTTTTTTAAAAATAAAGCAAGTGGCATTTTCACTTGGGGTAGGAGGGAATGCAGGCAGGACACATTGACACTGAATCAAAAACAAGGCAGGGTGTGGTGCAGCACCCTTTGAAAAACACATAACACTAATTGTCATTATCAAGTTCTGAATTTTTATGGCATTTTATTTCTGATGACTTAACATTTTTAGGCCATTTCTTAAAACTATCTTATGCGTTGATATTCATGGTTAGATCAAACAGTATTGCTAAATAGCAGCATGCTAGTTTTTTATGAACCAAAATCTTTATTTGCACTAAATTCTAATAACATATTGGTTATATTAATCACACAATTTTTCTTGCAGGATGATAAATTCATTTAATCAATTTAACATTTACCTTAAATAATGTCCTTGGATCTTTTCTTCACTATATGCATTTCAAGTGCAACTGCACTCATCCTCAGGTGAGATGTGACACTCTTCATCTTCATCTTTGTTTGTTGCTGATGGTTGTCGGTTCGTCATTTCACTTAGCTTCGTTTCGGATATATTTATTATTGGATGCCAGTCTTTCAGGATTATTGCGTGTTCTCTCTCGTTAACTGCATAGGGGATAGTAAGGATTTCAAGGGCTTCGCGTTTTAAGGCATAACTGTGATTATTATATGGGGCTAGTTTTTTAGTAGAAATTGTGTTAATATTGATAGGGTTGTTGTAGTGGACAGATGCGAGTGCGGTGGATTGTCTATTACGTTTTAAATCTGATTTATGTTCTTTTTCACGTTCATAGATTTTCCTTTTTGTGACTCCAATATAACAAGCGCTATTTTCGTTAGTATAATTGAAATCAATTTTGTAAATGCTGGGTGTGGAGTTATTGTCAATTTTATCTTTATTAAAAAGATAAAATTGACCCACACCCGGCATTTACAAAATTGATTTCAATTATACTAATGATAATAATCCCGAAAGACTGGCATCCAATAATAAATATATCCGAAACGAAGCGAAGTGAAATGACGAACCGACAACCATCAGTAACAAACAAAAATTAAGATGAAGAGTGTCACATCTCACCTGAGGATGAGTGCGGTTGCACTTGAAATGTGTATAGTGAAGAAAAGATCTAAGGACATTATTTAAGGTAAATGTTAAATTTATTAAATATTGGTTATATTTAATGCATTTTTAAAACATTTTTTGTATGTTAAAAGCTATAAAATTGCTTAAGTGTTTTATTAGCAAATTATTATTATTATTTTTTAATTTTGAAGTCAAACAAATTTCCAATCAATTTTAAAAATAACACAGGTGTACTGAAATAATCTTTGCAAAATTTGTTTTGATAATTTTAACTCTGATATATATGTTTTTTGAGGTGCTGAAAAAAAAAAAAAAAAAAAAAAAAAAGTTTTTTCTTCTTTATCACATATAGATTTTTTTTTTTTTTTTTAATATTGGTATCTGCCACCAGAATTTCTTCATTTTTGGTAGTTTCTTGTATGTTTCCATGCTGAATTATAATTAATTGGAAATGTACTATAAAAGGGTACCATATAATCATCTTGATAGAAGAATCACAGCTAAGGAATTGTGTTGGTAGATACCCTCTATTAAGAAAAATCTGTATATGATAGCTAGAAACTGGCTTCAGTTTAAATTTCAGCACATAGATTTAAAATTTCATGCATTTCATTTAAATTTCATGCATTGAGTAACATAGCTCTTTTTCTTTTTTTCTTCTTCTTCTAGGAAGGCATAAATTGTACTGCATATAAATGTATTAATATCCAAATATTACAAAGCTCATGCTGTGAGTATTATTGTTTACTTTTATTATTATTATTATTAGTTACTAAGAAATTTAATAAACAAAATGTTTTTTATACTATATATTTTTCAGTAACATTTATATTAAGAAAACAGCTTAGGTCTTAATTTACATTTGGATTAATCTTCTTGACCCTGATAATTTATGACCCTATACCTTCATGACCCTAATACTGTATAAAAATTTCTATTGTCTAAAATATTTTATGTTGCATCGTTGCATCTTGATCTGCTTCTTAGGTATTGTATTTCTGATGTTGTATATATATATTTTTTTTAAATTGGTTTCAGTTCTTTAAATTTCGTATTGATAGAAGCAATTGAAATTTCTATTTCATACACGAATCAGAAAGAGTGACTCAACGTATAAGGTTATTAAATAAAATCAATGATAAACAATAAATAAAATTATAATGAAGCACTTTAGACATAATTAATTAAATATAAAAACCTTAATACTTCATATTTCATTGTTAATATTTTCGGCTGGGCGCCCAGCTCTTTTCAAACGATCTTCATCGTGTTGGATCTCTTAGAGTTGTGGTCTTTTATAGATTTCATAAGTTGATTCCACATCCGGTCAGGAACCATTGCATCGCTGTCATTGCACGCACCCGAAAATATTAATGATGAAATATGAAGTATTTATTAAGGTTTTTATATTTAATTAATCAATGATGAATTTTGAATAAACATATGCATCTGGCAGTCAAACCAAGTACTTCATATAAATGTATTAAAATCCAAATATTACAAAGCTCATGCTGTGAGTATTATTGTTTACTTTTATTATTATTATTATTAGTTACTAAGAAATTTAATAAACAAAATGTTTTTTATACTATATATTTTTCAGTAACATTTATATTAAGAAAACAGCTTAGATCTTAATTTACATTTGGATTAATCTTCTTGGCCCTGATAATTTATGACCCTATGAGGTGTGGCTATTAAATAACGAGACTACTGCTGCTACAGTTGAAATACATATGCGCCAAATCCAAACGACTGACAGCTGTGCAGCGTAAAACCTTCTTATTCGATTGCAACACCTCCCGTGTTTGTAGAGGAATCAGTCTGGCCTTAACCTACGTTTGTGTAAAAGGTGTTTGTTTTGTTTTGCCGAAACCATGATAAGTGAGCAAAGAATTGTTGTGAAATTTCACATGAAACTTGGTAAAACCGCTAGTGAAATTTATCTTTTATTAAAACAACTTTATGGCGATGAATGTTTATCGCTTGTGCAAGTATTTGAGTAGTTCAAGCGTTTCCAAGATGGCCGAGAAGACGTTGGAGAAGATGACTGTCCGGGTTGCACTTCCACGTTGTTTTTTCGATATTCATGGGATTGTGCACCTTCACTGGGTTTCTGAAGGTTAAACTATTAATCAACATTACTATCTTGAGGTACCTACTCAACTCCGTGAAAGAGTAAGATAAAAACTGCCCTAATTGTGGAAGAACAAGTCATGTGTTCTCCATTAACACAACGCGCCAGCTCACACTGCATTGTCTGTCAAGACGTTTCTAGCCAAGTACAACATCTCAGTTTTAGACCATCCGCCTTATTTGCGTGACCTGGCCCCATGTGACTTTTATCTGTTTACCCAAAGTCAAATTTAAATTAAAAGGAACAAGATTTGAGTCAGTTGAAGCTGTGAAAGAAAAAGCGGCATGCCGCATCAGGGGTCGATCCAGGCAAAATTTGGGTCCCTTTTGCGGCCCCTTCACAAAATTCCACATAGTAAAAAGGGACCCTTCACAAAATTCAAATTCATAAAAAGGGACCCTTCATAAAAAGGAACCCTTCACAAAATTCAAATTCATAAAAAGGGACCCTTCACAAAATTCAAATTCATAAAAAGGGACCCTTCACAAAATTCAAATCCATGAAAAGGGACCCTTCACAAAATTCAAATTTATAAAATGAGTCCCTTCACAAGATTTTGTTTCATAAAAATGATCCTTTTATTAAATGTTTTCATATTTTCAGTATTATTTTTAATTAATGCCTTAATTTGGCTCTACGAAACTCTATTAACTTGATATTAAACATTACATAAAGTGATTGTAAAAGCGGAACATTTTTTAATGTCAAAATATTGTAAAAAGCTCTCGAGAACAATGTTCTTAGTTATTAGTTTTTGTATAATCATTGGTTAGGCCACAAATTTCAAATGTCTCGGAAGCTTTTTAAAATATTTTGAACAGTAAAAAATTTCATTCTTGCAAATTATTAAAATTTCATTCTTGCAAATTTGCTCACTAAAATTTTTATAACTTAAAACGCAATAAGTAGTTTACCTTAGAATATACAAATTTCTATGTTCGAATTTTTGTTTTTTGTAAAGATATAAATATAAATTTTTTGTACTTAAATAGAAATCATTAGCATTCATAGGAAACCGATAATACACTAAGAATTATTTTTAACCATGTGAGACATAAATTAAACACTCTTTTGTAAAATTACAATTTTTTATTTCTCTAAATATGACTACTTAATTGTTAAAACATACCAAGAAGTGTAAAATATGAGGTTTTCGACATGAGTTTTTGATACAGGGTTTTTGACATGACAGTTTAAACTGAGGTTTAAACCTTCAAAAACTGTCATGCGTGAAAAACCTGCCAACCCTGAGAGCAATATATCGAATTTACCTACTGAAACTCTAAGAACAAGAACCTAAAATTGAAACTCCTAAAAAATTTACTCAAGTATTGTCATGATGCATAGTTTCAAAATATTTATTGTTAACAATTAGTTTGTGGTAAGTATTTCTATTGCTTCACGTTTTAGGGCATAATGGTGTAAGCTACATACCTGCCAACTTTTTCGGTTTTCCCTGAAGACTTACGGTTTTTTAACGTATCTTCCGGTCTTCCGGACAGATGATGAAATCTTCCGTTTTTAAAAAAGTCGCAGACATCGTTCGTTTTAAAAAGAAAACCCAAATGTTCTATGAAAACTCCTGATTCCCAATCTTTTTCCATCCATAACATAAATGTCAATATTCATTTCAAACTTGCTTTATGAGATTCTAGAACATGTAAAGAAATAGAATTGTTAAATATTTCTTGCTGATGTAATTATTTTTTGCCCCCCACCCCCTTTCATTTATCTCCAACTAGTGATCACCAATCAAATGTTCTGCAGAAATTTTGTTTCCTAATTTTTATCCTTCTGCAACATGAATGATAATACAGTAGAAGATCTTTATAACGCAAAGCTAAAAACACAAGGTCTTGCGTTATATAGAATTTTGCATTATATAGATCACATTTCACACATCGTCAAACTTACCTTGTAAACATGGCCAAATATGTCTGAAACATATCAAAACAGAGTAGGACATTTTAAAGTTACATTTCTTGGAACAAAAAATTAGGTGGATAATAACTTTCATTCTAAAATTTACTTTATAAAGATAGTCCATATATGCCTGTACAAAATCATTCATTATACTGCTCACTTAAAAAAAAAAATTAATGATAGCAATTTTTTCATTAAAAATCTTCGAATTAAGCAGATAAAGAAAAACAAATGTATCACACTTACTTCTCAACAAAGTAACAGCTTTTTAGGAAGTATCTCTTAACTGCAAAATTTATTGTTTATATCCAAGAAATTTTGCGTTATATGGAGAATTGCATTATATAGAATTGCGTTATAAAGATCTTCTACTGTATTAATTTTAAACTTTTTTCCTTAGATTCTAGAAGTAGAGTTGAAAGAGTTTAATATTTCTTACTCTGTAATTATTTTTGTATTCTCCCCCCCCCCCCCCCCCCCCCCCCCCACTACCCCGGATTATGATCAATGATCAATTCTATAAACAATAAAGCAATGGAAGTGCTCAATATTTCTCACGTATGTAATTATTTTTAGATCTTTATTGCTGAATTTAATGAATCTGTGTATTTTTCCTCAATTAAATTAAATATTTGTATGTCATATTTATACCAAATGTTAAACATGGGGAAAAAATGAAGAATAATTTTTTCAGGTAGGAAAATTTTTTCCAAATCAATTTAAGAAAATTAATACTCAGTTGGTTTTATGCACATTTGAAACTGATAATTAGCTACTGCTACTTTTTTTTTATATGTATGATTAATGTACATACACAAAAATCATATTCTCTTTATTTAAAAAATTAGTTATACTTTAACTTAACTAAGTTTTTTGTCTATTGTTAAATAAATTTCTTACAGGTTCTGTTTTGTAGATATTTATACGTTGAAGAGGAATAACTTCATTTAAAACTTTTATATATTTAGTATAATCAATCTATCCGCGTTTGTAATGATCGATAGATGGAGCTTTCTCAACTGCAGTTGTTAGTAAATATAATAGCCACGTGCATTAATTTATTGTTCTTTCTTGTTGTTTGAGCGTGAAAGCTATCAGTGGTATGATATATTCACCTTAGCCCACCAGAGGGCGAGCATTTCATTACAATCGCGGATAGTAAAACGTTTTTACAGATTGCTTCTAAATATTAAAATTGTAAAACTGTATTGTTTATTACGTCAGAGAGAGAAAAAAAAATCTTCCCTTTTTTTATGAAATCTTCTGGTTTTTCAACAAAGATCTTCCCTTTTTTTATTAAAATTGGTTGGCAAGTATGGAGCTATGTGGAGCTATTATTTGGAATTTGAAGGTATTAAGGTTCATAGGATTAAAGTTATGAGTTTTAGATAAGGCAGTAGATTGTTTATTATATTTTAAGTCTGATAGATGTTCTGTTTCACGTTCTTTTATATGACGTTCGGTCATACCTATGTACCGAACAAAAACTTTTTCCAGCACATTGGAAATGAAAAAGATCCCATTCGCTTTAAATATACTTCTGGCTACATAATGAAACATAAAAAACCTAACTTTACTTCGTTGGTCGTTCTAAGATCTTTTGGTACCGGGCACCCGGTCCTCTTCGGAAAATGTCCGCACTGTGATGGAACTAGGCTTCTGGCTGCATCCTTGTTGATTCTTCAACAGGTGGTTCCAGGCTCTATTTGGGGCCACTGCGCCGCTATCGTTGCATGTTTCTTCATTGGTGGAGATCTCTATTGATTCGCGATACATAGCGTATTGGTAGTTATTGTAATCGGACAATTTGATTGTTTTATCGAAGTCTATTTTAATATCGTTTTCGTTATACGTTTTAGCTAATGCTGTGTTAAGTTTTCCGGTTTTAATGTCATTTTTGTGTTCTTTGACTCTGGTTTTGATTTTTCTTTTGGTGACGCCAATGTATGAACTGGTTTTATTGTTTTGATCTGTGTACGGAATTTTATATATACCTGCAGTTTCAAGAGGGGGGATGGGGTCTTTGTCATTACGGATTAGCTGAAAAATATTCTTGTTCGGTTTGATAGGGATGTTTATGCCATATTTACTAGCTGTATTTTTAATTTTATTTGCGGCACCGCGATCATAAGGGATAGATGAAGTGAATTTAATGGGTTGTTTTTGGTAATTCGGTATATGATCAAGTTTTTTAAGTCTGTTTTTGTTAAACATTTAACTAGTATTGTAAAATATATATAAATAATAAGTTTTAGTATTATACTTCTGAACAAAACCTATCTTTTTGAGACAATACTTTTCATAGCAAACTGCAAGCATAGGAATGAGTATGTTAGGCTTAAAGTTTTATTCTTAATGGTAATATTGCATAAATAAATAAAATATTAAGTAAATTATATTTAAAATGTTTTTAAAAGAATAGTATATGAAATCTGTTTATATTTTATTGTTTTAAAATAAAGAAAAAGAAAAGAAATATACAACAAAACAAAAAACAAAACTAATGCCGGATATCCGGTACGGATATCCGTATCCGGCAGGCACAAGAGCTCCGGATATCCGGTATCCGGCAAAATCACTATCAGTTTCATCCCTAACATTTACCGTATATTTCTGTGTATAAGCCAAGAATTTTTGGAAATTTTTCGGAAGCTGAAGTATGGGGGTCGGCTTATATACGAGTTCATGTTTCTAGCAAAAAACGTGCATTAGAAACAATGATTGAATGCATATATTTTAAGCTTAAAAATAGTGTTCACATTTTTTCAAAAAAAGAGCAGGGCAGATTTATCGAAAAGGGCACTTTTTTGTGAGTAAAAAAGCACATATTGATAGACGGAAGGGCACTTTCTTCACCACTAACTAAATGGTTTATAAAACGCACAGTCCACAAAATAAAATAAATACAAATAAAAGGAGAACACTCATCAACATAATTAACGGAAAATCACAGGAGATACCATCCTTCTTAGATTCATTTCTACTTTAATTTAATTATTTATTAAAATTGTAAGCTTAGCAGCCATTTACAGATGTACACATGCAAAGATGTTAAAATTTATATTTTCAACGAACACACGATTTTGATTTTATAAATTCTAGAGAAAATTTTACCTCAGACTACTAAATATGAAGTACCTAATTTGGTATTTAACCTGGACTCCTGGTGGCAATAGTTTTTCATATGTATCTCAAAATTTATTTGTTCAAAAGAGATGAAATTTCATAAAAATTATAATTAAAATAATTAGGGCCCGGTAAAATATTTGTAATAAAATATTTCTAATTTACGACAATTCAACAATTTTTACTTAAATAATTTCAAAATATTTACTTTTGAGATAAGTTTATTTAAAAATTTTTAAATAGTAATCTACAAATATTTTAAAAGTTAGTGCAGGCTTTAATGCGTAAGTGCCTTAAGCATTGTTTCCCATAAATAATTATATTACACATAATTCTATAAAGAATAGTAGGCATCTATTTGTCTCTCTCTGATATATGCTCGATCAGATAGATAATAGTGTTTTTTTTTTTTTTTTTTTTCTTAAGTCTACATTATTATTTAAAAAGAAAAAAAAGCACCTAGTTTTTTTTAAACTTGAGGAAAAAAAAAAAAATATATGCAGCATGTGCAAAGTAAATGTGAAATTAACAATATTTATATTTATAGCCATAATTAATTGTTAAATATGCTATAATTTCATAACTAATTGATAAAATTCTTTAAGACTGATTCCCGGAATTCCCTATATTTTTACGATCGATTGCCGAAATGCATAATTTTTTTCGTCGCTAATCAATGCAATTTCTGCAGTTTTTGATGTTAAATTCCCAAATACTCAATTATTTCGTTGCTAAAAGATGAAATTTGAGCTTTTTTTTCTCAAAGCTGAATACCGAAATATGAAATAGATTTGCAGCCGATTTCGAAAATACAGATTTTTTTCCCCACTGTCAATTCTTATAGTCAAAACTTACATTTAATCACAAGTAATTCCCATATTCTGCTATTATTTCATCGTTAATTGATGAAATTTCGCGATTCTCTCCCCCCCCCCCCCCCCCCTAAAGTTGTTCCTGAAATTAATGATATTTTTGCGGCCGATTACTGAAACCTGCTATTATTTCACCCCTAATTGTTGAAAATCATGTTCTTTATAATGTTGAATCTTCAAATACTCAAATATTTCACCACTAATTGATGAAATGTACTCTTTTTTCAAAGTTGAATATGCAATAATTTTGCAGCCTAATTCAGAAATATGGGATCATTTCACTATTAACTGTCAAAAAGTTATGTTTAAAAGCAACTAATTAATACGATATTATTTCGGCATTAATCGATCAGATTTGCACTCTTTTGAAAGTGATTTCCGAAATTCGCAATGTTTTGTGGCAGATTGTTGAAACACGTAATCATATCGCCACTACTTAATAAGGTTACTTTAATCCTAATTGTTTGCTGAAATAGGCTTTATCTCCATATTAATTCATGAAATTTGCGCTTTTTTGCAAAGACTACACCCGATGTAAGTAATAAATTTTCCCGAAATACGGAATTAATCATTTTACAGATTGTTTGAAATTTATGTAATAGCAACTAATTGTTAATATAGGCTATTGTTTTACTGCTAAATTTTTAATTTTGTATGTTTTTCAAAAAAATTAATTCCAATATATATATTTAGTGGGTACAATTCTGTTAATGCACGTCATACAGTAGAAGATCTTTATAGTGCAAACCTAAAAACACAAGGTGTTTGCATGATATAGAATTTTGCATTTTATAGATCATGTTTCACACATAATTAAATTTACTTTGTAAACATGGTCAAATATGTCTGAAACATATCAGAGAATAAGGTATTTTTAAGGAATAGGGTATTTTTAAGTTACATTCTTTGGAACAGAATTAGGATAGATCATACCTTTCATTGTTAAATTTAGTTTATAAATATAGCCCATATATGCCTATACCAAGTCATTCATTTTATAACTCATTTAAAGAAAAAAAAAAGGCAATTTTTTTTCATTAAAAAGCTTTAAATTAAGGAATAAAACATTAAAAACCTTTTTAAATTACCAGTATGAGCACTTTCAGCTGCTAAAACCGCAACCTTCATCAGGTACATCTCGGTGAACTGTATCATCGGGCGGTCTTGTTATCTGTTTTCTTCCTACTAGAAAACTAAACAACAGTAACAAAATTATAAACGCTAAATACAAAACCCCTTACAAATATAAAATTGCAGCTGTACAATATTATATAAATCGTGCAATAAATATATCCTCCAACGAAATCTTACAAAACAAGAACTTCAAAAAATCACCGAAATATGTCAAAATGCAGGTTATAAAAAGAACTTAATAAATAAATTGTATAAAAATAGATTAAAAAAAGTTGACAATATTAATAGCGCACAAAAACCTAAACTAAAATATATCCCCCCCAATCCATATAACAAAGGTATAAGTAATAAAAAATATATGTATACGTAATATAGCACAAAAAGGAATCCTTGAAAAAATAAAATAGAATAGAAATGACAGTGAAGATAGAAAAGCTTAAATAAACTTAAACAAAATAAAGATATTGCATGTGTTCTTACTGGCAAGACAGGTAAAATACAGGCATGAGAGTGCAGAAAATTAAAAAAAAAAGAGGAAACACGCGTGTTCATAAAATTTATTTCAAATGAAAAAATAATGCTCACAGGAAAAAACTATACAAAATATTTTAAAAGTGACAAATTAAACTAAAAGAATAACACATCAGCACTATAAAACATGTGTTAAAAAAATAACATTAGCTAGCAATCAACATTTAATAACATAGACTGGTGGGGGAAAATGGAAAAGGGGGGTGTTAAAAAGTAGTTCATGTGTGAGAAATATTAAACACAAGTCTTCTTCTTTATGAGTTCTAGAATATCATAAAGTAAGTTTAAAATTAATATTGACATTTTTGTTGTGGATGGATAAATATTCAAAAATAAAAGGCTTCCCGCAGAATGTTTGATTGGCGATGGTTAGAGATGAAAATGGGGGGGGGGGGGGGAGACAAAAAAAAATTACATGAGTGAGAAATATTAAATAATTCTGTTCTTTTATATGTTATTGAATATGATAAAGCATGTTTTAAATGAATATTGACATTTATATTTTGGATGGAAAAAGATTGAGAATCTAAAGTTTTTCGTGGAGTGTTTGAACACTGATCGCTATTGGAGTTTGATTTTAACAAAATAGAAAATCGCGAAATTAACAAAAATCACGAAAAAGCGGAAAATCGCAGATCCGCGGAAAATTCTCATCCCTGAAAATAACTATTCTCAATCGCGATGAGTATAACGAAAAAATGGAAAAAGCTATCGAAGATATAGGAGTTATCCATCTCAAAAAAGATCCAAATTAAAAACTAACAGAAAAAATAAATAAAATTATAAACGAAGGAAAATGGCCCAATAACAATAAACCAAAAATAACTAACCACGCACTTAATACTGCAAGAATGTTCGGAAAATTCAAGGATCACAAAAACCCACCTAAATTTAGACCTATTGTAAATAAAAGAGAAAGCCCATCTTATAACTTAGAAACATGTATGAAAACCATCTATCAAGAAATTCTCCCCCCGTCAAATACCAGTTTAAACTCAAGTGATGAATTCATAAAAAACTTAGGATATAAAATTAGAATCCAATAATATTATGGTAAGCTTCGACGTTATAAACTTATATCCATCCATTAATATAAAAGAAATCAATGAAAAAATTAAAGAAAGATATAAAAATAAAGAAATAAACCAAACCTTAATCTCAGCCAGCAACTTAATATTAAATGAAAACTATTTCAGATTTAATAACAAATTCTATCAACAAAATAAAGGTGTTCCGATCAAATCACCGATCTCGGGAATTGTAGCAGAATTGAAATTAAGACAAATAGAAAATGAACATATTCTAAAGAACTTTAAAGAAATAAAATTTTGGTACAGATACATAGATAATATATTTGCAATAGTAAAAAACACTCCCCACCCAAAAAAGACACTTGAAAAACTAAATGAAATAGATCCAGACATTAAATTTACTCTTGAAATCGAAAATGAAAATATATTAAATTTTTTTGATGTTACTATAATAAAACCCCCAAAATTAAGCTTTGAAACTACGATATATAGAAAACAAAACAATAGTAACGAAATTATAAATGCTAAATGTAAAACCCCTTACAAATATAAAATTGCAGCTATACAATATTATATAAATCGTGCAATAAATATATGCTCCAACAAAATCTTACTTAAACAAGAACTTCAAAAAATCACCGAAATATGTCAAAATGCAGGTTATAAAAAGAACTTAATAAATAAATTGTATAAAAATAGATTTAAAAAACTTGATAATATTAATAATGCACAAAAACCTAAACAAAAATATATCATCCCAATTCCATATAACAAAGGTATAAGTAATAAAATGAAGCCGCTAAGTTAAACATAAATATACCGATAAAACCCAATAGTAACATATTCCAAAGAATCAGAAATGATAAAGACGAAATCCACTTCTCAGAAACCGCAGGTATTTATAAAATTAATTTCACCAATGAAAATAAAACAACTGGATACTATATAGGCATGACAAAATGAAAAATAAAAACATAGATAAAAGAATATGAAAACGATATAAAATATAATAAAATAACAACAGCCTTAACAAAAATAAACCAAAAAGAAAATATTAAAATTGATTTGAAAAACTTCATCAAAGTTGCCCATTACAATAATTATTTTTATGCAACAAAAAGAGAAATTGTCGAAATTTTAGCAAATCACGACTCCTGCAACAACGATCGAATAGAGATTGACGCCGGGTGGCGCGCCATACTGGAAAGGAGAGAAGGAAGAAAACAGATGACAAGACCGCCTTATGATACAGTTCACCGAGATGTACCTGATGAAGTCTGCGGTTTTAGCTGCTGAAAGCGCTCATACGGGTAATTTAAAAAGGTTTTTAATGTTTTAATATAGTTTTAGAATTTACCTTTTATCTAGTTTTAAATTAATTAAAAAATAAACAAAGTGTAAAATAGTTAGCAGGTGTACTTAAATCTTGGTTTGAGCTTCCTGATTTGGTTTTAATGTGTTTAGAAATTATTAATGCTTTTAGCTTGTTAATAATAGAGAGCAGCTTTTGGAATTTTATTTTGCGCACAGAAGAGTTGTGTATTTTTGATAGTTAACTGCAGTACTTGAAAGGATCCTTCTTTCAGGAGGAAATGTCAGCAGACATGATTTTCACAAGTAACTTGTATGTTTTGTGCTATATTAAGGATTCACTTCAGTTTTATAATATTTTTTTTCCATATCCAAAAGCTTTTCAGGCATAATAGGAAAGCTAAGTCTTCTGATTTTCACTAGGTAGTGTTGTATTGTGAAAGATTTACATGGAAATACGAAATTAAATAAATATTGAAAGGAAATCTATCATATACTTTAAATTAATTATTGGGTTCAATACTTTGAGTGATGAAGTAATATCAAATCATACTTACTGTGTTTATTATGTTGCCTTGGAATTTAAATAAGATCCATTGCAAATAAAATTAACAAAAATCATGCTGGATTGCTTGAATTGAGGTATTAAAATCTACAACAGTGATAAAAAAAAAAAAAAAATCTTGAAAACATTGACCTTTATTCACTCTTATTGAATTAATCCTGTGATGCATCTCTTGCCTATGCAAATTGAATAACATTTACAAACAGTGATAAAAAGAAGATTGAAAATTTAAGAGACTAATGCCAAATTGGTTAAAAAAAAAAAATCTTGAATAAAAATGTAACTAATATAATTACCAATTGAAAAGTAAAAATAAAAGAAATATCCTGTCTCTTTATCCTCTGATTTCGCAGCCAGTGCAAAGATCTATCTATGAAGTTGGCATTTGAAACTCAGCGGATTGAAATTGCTATCAGCACAAGCACCAGTGCATTTTGCACCCCCATTCAGTCAACAACTAAGCATTTACCATGGTGTAAAAACACAAATGCATTGTAAAGCTAATGGCAAGCGTTGGTGAATGTATAAAACTACAAGAACAGTTGTGCAAATGGAGACGGGTTGAAATGTAAACAAACACCTGTAAATTAATCTAGAGTAATAAAAGTGACTGATCTAATAAATAGGTAAAAAAATATTAAGTAAATATTAAAGTTTAATTATTATTTAAAAAAAAAAAAAAAAAAAAATGTGGTGGAATAGGTAATGAAAAGAAAAAAGTCACCTAAAAAATAACTCAAGATATATCAACATAATATGTTGCAAAAGATAAAAAAAACAAAAAAAATTACTCAGTTTTTTTCCCCCTTCAGTTCCCTTTACTTGTACTGCTGTTTTTTTTTTTTTTTTTTTTTTTTTTTTTAAATAAATATATATGCATACATTTGCTTTTAAAAACATATCACTATACCTATAAAAATCCTGAGTAGTTTTATTTTTCTTTCAGATGTTAAAGAAGCTTGATGTTCTTGATTATTCTGCAAAAATTTTTTTAGACATTTTGAAATCCAGTACCTTGCATATTTAAAGAGAAACAAAAAGTGTTTTATTCTTGTTAAGAATTATATTTGGTTTCTCAGTGTTGTTAAGAAAGAAAATTTAATTAAATGGCTAAAGAAATATTGGATTATTTTGACACAAACTGTGTAAAACTTTGTTGTAATTTGTGTCTGACAGGCTCACCTTAAAGACAGATCGTCAGGTTTTTTTTTTTTTTTTTTTTTGTTACACATAACATTTTAAGTATCATTAAAAAAGAAAATCAGTCTTCTGAAATGATTTGAAATAATTTGTAAAATATTGCTGTGACTTTTGTCCCAGAAAGTTCTTTTTAGAGATTCATCTTCAGGTTTATTCTGTTACACATATTATACTTTTGAGCATTATTAAGAAAGGAATCCATTTAAAATGAATGAAGAAAGATTGAATTTATCTGAAACAAATATCATGAAACATTGCTGTGACTTGTGTCCCAGAAAGTTCATTTCGAATATTCACCTTCATGTTCATTCTGTTACACATATGATTAAAGAACAATTGGATTGTGGTGTGTGTGAAATGGGGTTCGATCTTATCTTCAAGTTAGATGAACATTTTGAAGTTCATAATATTCCAGAACTGTTTTCAGATATCAGAAAAGAAAAAATTGCTGAAGAAAGTCAGGACCCTGCTGAAAAACATAAGGAAAACCCTTTCCCGAATATATTACCAGGTGATAAAGCTGAGACATTAATACAAAACGAACAATCTCTTCCACCTACTTCTGAAACTCGGTTGATCTGCGATGTTTGCCAGTTAATGGTTATTGGTGAATTTGAGATGGAGAAGCATGTTCAGACTCATAAACATGATGTCTTTATCTGTGAAAAGTGTAATGTAAAGATTTCTGGAAAAAATGCATTAGATGAACATTTCAAAATTCACAACACTACATGTGCTTTTTTGTGTGATATTTGTCAAGAGCATTTTATAGAAAAAGAATCATTTGATTTACATCTTCAAGCTCATAATAATGAAATAGTTTTCATTTCTGGGGAGTGTTATGAACAGTTTACCGAGAAAACCACTTTAGATGAACATATAAAAAAGCATAACAATGAAACAGTTACATGTGATTTAAATATTACTAAAGGAACTTCCTTAGTAAAAAGTCAAATGCATGACAACAAAGTCATGGTGCAGAATAATGTGTGTCATATTGAATTTACTGAAAAAGCTGACATACATGATCAACAAACTCATTGCAAAGAAACGATGTTACAATGTAATGTGTGTATGCAAAATTTTATTAACAAAGATATTTTGAATGATCATATAAGATCCCATAATATACAAACTATATTTGAATGTGGTATTTGTCATATACAAGCTAATAAATTGGCTGATATAGATGAACATCTTAAAATTCATGACAGAGGTACTTTATTAAAATGTGGTATTTGTGCCAAAAATTTTAAAGAAAAAACTGCCTTTGATAAACATCTCGAAACGCACAATACTAAAACAGAATTTATAAGTCATCCAAAATTTCTAGAACCAACCAATTTGGATAACAATCTTAAAACATATAATAACAAAACTGAGTTATCTCAGTTACTTGAAAGTGCTGAAATTTTTCAAACTTCTGATGAAAATCAGAATGTTTCCTCTAATGTATGTCGGGAAATTGTTACTGAAAAATCTGTTCTACTAAATGAGCATCTTAAGACCCATGAATATGCTGAACATAAAAATCATAAAGTAGTTCCATCAGATGGCTGCATCAGCAGTAATGTGTCATCAGATGCTATTGAAAAATTATCTTCAGTGGAAAAGCTTCAAAATGATCATGGAAGTTATCCTTTCATTTGTAAAATTTGCTCAAGAAGATTTATTCGTGAATACCAATTAAAGAAACATTGTCGATGTGCACATCCAAAATCTGAAGAATCTTTCTTATGTGGTTTCTGTGAAAAGCAGTTTACAAGTAAAAGTCTTTTAAGAAAGCATGTATGTCATAATTTGTATAACGAGTTTGCATGTACTATTTGTGATAAAAAATTCACTACAAAAGATCGGCTATTTAATCATGTTCATGTTCATGCTGTTGTGAAACCATTTACATGCGACATCTGCTCCTTAGCATTTGAAACAAAGGTTTTGTTAGATAAGCATTCTCTTACACATCAGAGAAGATTTGCGTGTAAAATATGCCAGAAAAGTTTTCGAACTCAAGGTACTTTAAATGATCATATAGTCATTCACAATGGAGAAAAACCATTTGTATGTCAGATATGTGAAAAAAGATTTTCTCGTAAAAATGGATTGCGTAATCATTTACTTGTTCATAAAGGAGAGAAACCTTATGTATGTGAAGTATGCCAGAAGCGCTTCATTCATAAACGTAATTTGAAATCTCATGTTATAATTCACACTGGTGAAAAGCCATATGTTTGCAAAACATGTAATAAACGATTTAATGATGCGACTAATTTAAGACGCCATCTTCTTCTTCATAAAGATGTAAAGCCTTATATGTGTGAATTTTGTGGAAAAGGGTTTACTACACAATTTTATTTAAAGGAACATCTCTTTCGTCATTCAGATGATAAACCTTATCCATGTACAATGTGTGATAAAGGTTTTCTTTACCAGACTCTGTTAGAAGCTCATCTTCGTGTACACACTGGAGAACGACCCTTTCTATGTGAAGCTTGTGGGAAAAGCTTTGCTCAAAAAACCAGTTTGAATTTGCATGTTTTACATCATGATGGAGAAAAATCTTTTAAATGTGACAGATGTGATAAGGCTTTTTTCACTTCTATGTCTTTAAAATCACATCTTATCACTCATAGAGAAAAGTCTTTCAAATGTGACAAATGTGATAAAGCTTTTTTCACTTCTACATCTTTAAAAACACATATCATCGTTCATTCCTCAGAAAAACCATTTGCATGTGAAACTTGTGATAAAAAGTTCACCACAAAAAGTGCCCTTAAAAAGCATTTAAAACGACTCCATTCAGACTTATTGGCATGTACTGTAAAATCTTAATACCTTGTATTTCTAAGAGTAAAACATTTTTCTTAAACAGTTTAATATGAGACATGAATTGATATTCATAATTAAAAATAGAAGAAAAGCCTTAATAGCTTTTGTAAGATTTTTATATAACCTGTTTTTCTTAATCTGATTTTGAAAGTAAAAAACCACTCATATAATTTGTCAACAGGGACAAAATCAGCTTTACGATAAGCATCAGCAAAAACCACTTGTTTTCTTCATCTTTCAATAGTTCTTTGGCACCTTCTTTTATTAATTTTGATCACTTTCTCTTAATTTAATGATTATTTCATTTGCTGCATGCGCAAGATATTGTCATAAACAGCAAAACACTGGAAAAAAAAAAAAAAGATGGTAGGTGGGATGGTTGTATCAGTTTGTTTGGCTAGTAAGTGAAAATAGTTTGATTATCTTTTATAAAGAGAGATAATGAGTTTTTCTTTGTAGGGTGTGGTGTTAGCTTAGTATTATGGGATGGAAAATTTTCTCCTATGTTTTTCCAAAAACCTTTAACAAAAAAAAAAAAAAAAAAAAAAAATTGATTTTTTTTTTTTTTTTTTTTAAACTGCTTTTTTTTTTTTTTTTTTTTTTTCTTTTTTAACATTAAATTTAGAATAACACTATTGGGTTTGAATTTTAAGTCTTATTTCAAAAGAGAGCAATTATGGACCAAAAGGAAAACTATTAGAAAATAGTAGTAATTAATTATGATTAACCCTCGCTTTCCCAAGATCAAGGTGTTTCTACAGAAAAATTACTTTCAGGTGTTGCTTGGCACGTTTGGCGAAAATCACCAGCACCACACCTTTTTGTATCGTTTAGAAGTTGTAACATTCCACTGGTTACATTTGCTATCTCTGGCAAATTAGCGCACTTTTTGAATGAGGCTGGCTTAACTAAATTTCACCTTCAAAATGTGGTCAAAATGACCCCATCATGGGAAAGCGAGGGTTAACTAAAAATTAAATGACCTTCATATTCTTAATGTTTGGTTTGTTAAAACTAAAAATAAATAAATAAATAAAAGTTAAATGCACTCTTATTTTATTCTACTAAGTATTTATCACAATTTTGAGTTTATTTTTTTATTATTAAGTTATTTTGTGTAAAATTAAATCTAGTAAGAAAAGCAAAAAAATTGTAACCCTTCCATATATGAATTTCATATTACGATAAATTAGATATCTACTTTTTGTATGGGTAAAGTAAGAAAAGTATACAAAAAACTATTTTTAATTTTTTGTTATAATATTGATACTTGCATTTTTTATTCATATTTGTAAGCTTATTTAATAAAGGAATGCAGAACAAAGTTATCACCGCCTGCATTTTACACTTATATGTCAAAAGTCATTCCAGGTTTTAATTTTTTGGGTCCTTTTATCTGAATATACATGTATATAATGTAACACCTTCTATTTTATCAGCTGTTTTGTAAAAAAAAAAAAAAAAATATTATCAAATTAATATTGTTTCACTAAACTAAGTATAGGTAATCATTAAAAGTAATTCTTGAAACACAGAAATTTTTTTGAAAAAATTCTTATTTTTATAAAAACCGAATCTTTCAAAACGGCGGTTTTTAAAAATTTGAATTGTTTGAGAGACAGTAAAAAACCCCATTTTTTGCTGGTACAGATCCATTTTTAGCTATGTTTAATATTTGATGTTTAATTCTTAGAATTTTAGGCAAATTATTACTTTTTTTATATCATGATTTACAGATACAAAAATGACTTGCAATTTTGTTCATTTATCCTCATATTATTTTTTTTTAAAAACATTTATATTCAAAAGCGATATGAAGAATTAAGAATGGGAATACAGATATAATAAGAAAAGCTTTTCTTAAGGATATTCTATTATTGGTAGAAATGAAAGTAATTTTTCCTATGTAAAAGCAGGGCTGCCAACAACTACTCAATTGGCGTAGTAACTACGCTTTAGCCTGCTTCTACTACACTCTACGCATCGTATACTTAAAGCTACGCTTTTCCTTTCCCCATCGTCATCTTGTTTACAACGAGCGAACTCCGATTTCACCACGGATTAAAAAAGTATAATATAAAACTAAATAGTGGCAGACACTGAAAAAAAAAATAAAAAAAACTACTATCTTTTTTCTTTCTTTCTTTTTCTTTTTTTTTTCCTTGCACACATCTAGACAGAAATCCCAATCCAATACTTATCAACTTTTAATTTTGCATTTCCAACAGTTGCCGCATAAAACATTATTCTTTGAATTTTATTTTTTATCTATGAAAGTGCTTCTTGAAAATATAAAAATAACAAAACTAACTTTTACAATCTAGTTGAAGAACCACATGCTTCATCGTAAATACTCATAAATAAATAGTAAAGAAAAAAAAAAAAAACATTCTAGTGCTAGGCATTGCGTAATCGAAATATTGCTGACTCAGAACGGGAACACATATTTGTTTACATTAGCTGAGAGTGTGCATAATTAAAACCGCAAGCACCGACACCGCAAGCTGAAAGGGGGGGGGAGAAAGAAACCGAATGCTATGATTATCTTCATGGCTATGATTATGCTGTATTTTGATTTTCATTTAAACTCTATCAATGTTTCAGTTAACTTAATGCTTAATAATTCGCTAAAAAATAATACTTTCTAACGAAAAAAATTGTTTATTTTAATTATTTATCGATAAAAATAATGGATTCAAAGTTACTGAACTTTAAGTACGATTGACAACGCAAGGAAACTAAGACCAGGAAGAGCTATCTTCCGTGGGAGACTTTCTAAAGTGTCTGAAGCCGTAATCACGCGAGTTTTGGAGAAAACAGTATAAAGTCGGACTTTAACGGAGGAATTGTCCTCTGTAATAGGAAACTTTCTTAAGTGTTTTAATATACAAGTTTCTGAGAAAATCATGGAAAATTTCGAACTTTATCGTACGAAATATCTACCGTTGGAGAAAGAAAAAGAATATTTTCTGTGCTTTTTCTTAGGATAACTGAATACGCGATAACTTAGTTTTTATTGGGTGATTCTAAGAAATTTTCATATCTGAAAATGGGACTTTCACAAAAATCGCCGGATTTAAAATGGATTCATCACAAAAATAGACAAGAAAATTGCGTATTTTATAAATCAGCCGCAAAAAATGACATTTCAGTAATAAAAAAAAAAGCTGATTTATGACTAAATAATTAGACATTTTTAGAAAAATAACATCTATTTTAGCAATTAGTTTACGATTACGTAATTTTGAAAATTAGCTGTAAAATAATTCCGTATTTCTATAAAAAGCCACTGGCTTTGAAGCCACCAAGAATTTTAGACTAAGTATCAATTTATGAATTTCGAATTAGGGTTGATTAAATTTATAATCTCGGATTAAGGATTTCGAACGAGTTTATTTTAAATTCAAATTTTGCAACTTTTACTTAAACACAAATCAGCATATAATTAAATGAGAATAAGTTTAAATCTACTTACCCCTCTGCCAGAATTCCGAAGATTAACGACAAACCACACCACACAATTAGAAGACTATATTCCACATTTGAAGAATCGTTTATTTGACTTGAATAATTAATTACGAATTTTATTCATATTTAAGAATAATGACTGGAACTATAATGAGTACGATTAGAATATTTAATAGTTCTGATTTTATTTTAAAGTCTTGAGATACCTCGTACCTCGTCCGGATTCGAAAAGCGACTGAAACAAAACTGCCCAGCGCCGTTCTAAATCAGTTCCTATGTGCGCACCTTCTCCTTCTCCTCCTCCCCGACATCCTCCGGGGGGGGGGGGGGGGGCTGAGCATGGCAGACTGGCGACTCGATTCACCGGTCTTTTGATGACTCCAGATGGTGTCTTCAGACTAACAACTCGAATGATGCCATCCTCACCAGGATGGACTTCCAGAATTCGGGCAAGGGTCCAGTGTGCTGGCTGAATTGAGGGTTCTAAGACCAGGACTAGCTGACCAGGTTGCAGATGGGTAACACCGCTTTTCCATTTGGCTCTAGACTGGAGTGACGTTAAATAAGACTTTGCCCAGGTGCTCCAAAAGGACTGTTTGATCTGCTGGAGGAGTTTCCATCTGGAAGAAAAACTGGTACAAAATTGATTAGTTTGGTTAATAGATTGTTCAGGAAGTTGAAGAAGTGGAGCCCCAATTAAGAAGTGTCCTGGTGTGAGTACTAAGAAATTATTGGGCTCGGTGGAAAGTGGGACTAAGGGTCGTGAATTTAAGCAGGCTTCAATGTTAGTTAGAATCGTAGCACACTCCCCAAACGATAGGCAACTGCCTTTACATGCTTTAAGTAAATGGCGTTTAGCCAATTTAACGGAAGATTCCCATAGGCCGCCAAAGTTAGGCCCGTAAGGTGGCATAAAATGCCAATGAATTTGTCTATTTGCTACAAAGTCCTGAATAGTGTTGGTTTTTGAAAGTGTCACGAGTTTCTTCAAATGGGCATGGGCACCAACAAAGTTGCGTCCATTATCTGAGTAAATGTCAGTAGGATAGCCTCGACGCGCTATGAATCTTTGTAGGGCATATAAAAAATGTTCAGTTGATAAGCTCGGGACTAATTTGAGATGAATTGCCTTGGTGCTCATGCAGATGAATAGACAAATATAGGACTTAAATTTTGTTTTTGTTCGTTTATGTTCACACTTTGTTTGAATAGGGCCTGCATAATCAAGGCCAACATGTTGAAATGGTCTACAAGGGTTGACTCTTGCACTGGGAAGGTCACCCATCATTTGTTGAATGGGGGTCGGTTGGACTTTGGCACACGTGACACATTTACGAAGCTCTTTTTTCACAGTGGATCTACCATCAGGAATCCAGTAAGACTGGCGAATGAGATTTAATACTAGGTCGACACCTCCATGAAGACTATACGCGTGAAAATGTCTTATTAATGTCGATGTAAAAGGGTGATTTTTAGGTATGAGTATTGGATGTTTAGTATCATAGGGCAGAGTGATGTTTTTATCAATTCTACCTCCCACTCTCAATAGATTTTCGGAATCAAGAAACACATTGAGATTTTTTAATTTACTGCTGTTTGCCACGGGTTGGCCGCGCCTCAAAAGGGCGATTTCTGAAGCAAAGGACCTTTGTTGGACGAATTTAATAACAATTTTTCTAGCTTCTGAAATTTCTTGTACTGAGACTGGTCCTTTCAATTTTGTAGCATTTCTAATATTATTTATAAATCGCTTCATAAATGCAATTACACGAAAAAGTTTATTACTTGATGAAAATTTTGAAACCAAATCCTCTATAACGGATTCGTGCTTTGGAGTTGACTCTATTAGTCCAGGAATTCCCACAATTGTACATGGGACTGAGGTAGCAATCTTGGACTCATGATCTGAGACCGGAATCTTTGACCAATCAGTTCCAGACCACCACAAGTTAAAGTGGTTTAATTTGTCGGGTAACAGCCCACGGGTTGCACAGTCTGCTGGGTTATGTTTGCTTGGTAAGTGATGCCATGATGTGGGGTCTGTGAGAGCTCTAATTTTGTTTACTCGGTGTAGGACATATGTGTTGCCCTTTAAGGGTGGATTTAAGATCCAACTACGGGCGATTGTTGAGTCTGTCCATAGGAGAATGTCCTCAACCTGATAATCCAGCGAGCTCTGGGCGACTGACAAAAGTTCTGAGAGTAATACAGCCGCGCATAGCTCCAACCTAGGCAAGGTAATGGGTTTTAAAGGAGCTACACGGGTTTTAGCTGCAATCAATTTTAAAGATGAGTTCTGACTTGGGCGTATATAAATTACGGCAGCATATGCCTTTGTTGACGCATCACAAAATCCCAGAATCTGGTAAATAGGTTCGGCTTTCAGGTCTAAAAATCTGGGTACTGACATGGCCTTAAAGGAAGCAATTTTTTCATAAAATTCGTTCCACCTGTTTTGAATGTCTGGTGGTAAAGGATCATCCCAACCAAGTTTTAGCTTCCAAACATCTTGTAGAAGCAATTTTAAAAGAATAGTGGCAGGGGATAACAGACCCAAAGGGTCGAAGATGCGTGCAATTACAGACAATAATTGTCGTTTAGTTTTGACGCTTTCTTTTGTGTTGACGCCAACCTGCAGTGTATCCGATGTTAAATTCCAGTTTAGTCCTAAAATACGTTGGTATTGATCGGGGTTTAAGGATAATTCCTGATTTGTTGATTTTAAAGCCTCTGGGACCTGAACTAGAGCTTCCACATAATTTGAAGCCCATTTTCGCAGCTTGAAACCCCCAGCATTAAATAATGCCTGAAGGTCTGTGACCAATGATTGAGCGGCTTCGATTGTTTCAGCACCTCCAAGGAAATCATCCATATACAGGTTGTTGCGGGCAGCCTGCACAGCTACGGGAAAATTGGGTTCTTCATCGTTTAATAGCTGTAATATGGTACGCAGGGCTAAAAATGGAGCACAGGCTGTGCCATAAGTAACAGTGTTCAATTTATACACTCTGAGTGGATCTGAAACATTGGCCCTCCAAAATATTCTTTGAAAGTCTGTATCAGGCTCTGCGACTAGAACTTGCCTAAACATTTTCTCGATATCACTCGAGAGGGCGACTTTATTTAAACGAAATCTAATTAGATTGCTAAAAATACTGGATTGGAGTTTTGGCCCTTTGTGCAAATTGGAGTTCAGGGATTTGCCATTTGTAGTTACGGCCGACGCATTGAACACTACCCGTAGTTTCGTAGTGCTACTATTTTCATTTATAACTCCATGATGGGGCATATAATAATTGGGTTGGCGATTAAGCTCTTCAGCCCCTAATAAAGTCATATGACCTAGATCGGAGTACTCACACATAAACTGAGCATACTCCTTTTTTAGGTTGGGATTCTGCGCAAATCGATTTTCCAGTTTCTTAAACATTTTTAGTGCACAGTTGGCACTTTCACCCAAATCTATCTCATCATGGAGGGGTAATTTTACAACATAGCGGCCTTCGGGGTTGCGCTTGGTGGAAGATTTATATAGTTCCTCTGCCGGATCGGCTTCGGTTTCACTCTTAGAAGATATGGGCTGATTGTCAAAAAAATCGTTCAAGTTAAGGCAGAGTAACGATGAGCTATATGTTGATTCTGGTTCCATTCCATCCCTTGAGAGGGGGCCACTGAGTAAATACCCAAGTGAACTGGGAATGGCAGATGGTTCTCCTGGCCTTCCCGATATCGGTGTGCCACAAATTAGTGACGCAAAAATATCTGCACCTAATAAAACTTCGATGGGTTGTTGCTTGAAGAAATTCATATCTGCTAATTGAAGATTGTTTGTATGTGGCCAAGACGTCGTTTGCACCCGGAAATTCGGCAGAGGGGCAGTAACCCTATTTACTACTAGCGCTTTTAAGTTCCTATACTCGTTAGCGAAATATGGCGAGAATGAGAATTCCGTAAAATTCAAAACAGTTTCTGCGGAAAGACCGTTTATGCCTATAAGTCGATGAGAAGTGCCAAACAACGGCAAATTTAGCTTCTCAACGCACTCCTTTGTTATGAGACTATTTTGTGAAGCACTATCAACTAACGCCCGACATTGAATAATTTTACCGTTAGGTGACCTAACTTTTATAAGGGCAGTAGCCAATAATACCTTTTCGTTACTAAAATTTGCATTAGATTGTGAACTGTTGGCCACCGACGTAGCAACAAGGCCGCCTCCCTGATCTGCAGAATTCTGTGCATAAATGTGCAGAAGAGTGTGATGTGAACCTGCACATACTTTACATTTAATATTAATTCTACATTGACGCACTTGATGATTAGTTCGCAAACAATTTTCACACAGTGATTTTGATTTAACTAAGTCCCATCGCTCCTGAACACTAATTCGATTGAATTTGGGACATTTAAACAATTGATGTACTTGAGAACAGGCGACGCATTTATTTTCTTTGACTATTATTGAATTATTGACATAAGATTTTTTTACACTACTACCTTCAACTGGCTTCTTAAACATCCCTGGTTTATTTTCAAGCTTTGTTTGACTCGACGCCTCCCTCTCAATGAATGTACGAAACGAATTTAAATCGGGAATAGTTTGCGTATTCTCTAGACTGAGCTCCCACCTATGCCTAACGGATGAATCCAATTTTGAAATCATGAAATTTATAAGAATAAGATCGCTAAGAGGATTAGATTCCAATCCGAGGGTCGATAAATTTCGCACCGCTTCGTTACAAGTATCTATTAAATTGAAAAACGATTTAGGATCATCCGCTTTGTTTACCTTTACTGAAAAGATTTTATTTATTTGAGTTATAGCTAATTGACGTTTATTTTCGTAGCGCTGAGTAAGAATTTCCCAACAGTGTTTAAGATTTTCCGATTGTAACGAAAATCCACGAATAAGTTTTGATGCACTACCTCTTACACACGATTGGAGGTATTGTAGCTTTTCAACCTCACTAAGGCTGTCATTATCCAGAATAGATGATTTAAATAAATTTTTAAATGACAACCAAGATTCATTATCCCCGTAAAAATAAGGAATTTCAAGTTTAGGGAGACTAATATGCGAATTAACAGAAGTCCCGGGTTTGGTACGTGCATCATTATTTACATTTGGGGTATTTGATTGCGATTTACCCTCTAATACAACGGATAATTCTAACAGAATGTTCCTATTCTTTAACACCTCTTCAGAGTTTTCATCGTTTTCCTCTTCGGAAAAATTTGTAACTATTTCCTCGAATTTAACCTCCAGTGCATTTACCTTATCTTTTAAGATTTTTAATCTGGCTTGATCGCCTTTATCACAATCATTGACTTTCGATTTTATAAATTCTATTTCTTTAATTACATTTTCAAATTTTATCACTTCATTAGATTTTGGGAACAACGCACTCTGTTCGGTGTCATTCGCCCTTGTTTTTCCCTTTCTACCCATCTTATGAGTAAACTAATTACAAACAATTAAATTTAAATATGAATTAATCGATTGAATTAAATTATTATTCTGCAGATCAGGAAGTAAAACAAAACAAAAATATAAGAACAAATGAAAAGAAACAACTCATAATAGAATACATTTTTTTTTTTTTTTTTTTTTCTTCTCTGAAATAAATAAACTAATAAAATATTAAATGCACCCTTTTCATTCTCATACACTCATTTATTCAACAATTACTTAACATGAAAGTTTATTTCTGAAATTCCAAACCAAAACTTTCGGTTTGAAACCCAAACTATTTTGAATTACGCTTTCTCTGAAACCAAAACTTTTAAGTATGCATGAAAACGAAACTACTTTGAATTACGTTTTATATCAAAACAATTTAACTTTGTATTAATGATTTATTTCAACAAATTAATTTTAATTTACTTTAAAGTTCTTATACAGATAATTTAATCCTACGTAAACAAAAGAATTTTTTCAATTTTCAATTTTTTTTTTTTTTTAATTTAACGAATTACGATTAATTATATTATCTAATTAAATTAATAGATAATTAAACCTCCGTGAATCGACGGACCACTCTGGCTTTGCAGCCAACATAGAATTTCGACTAAGTATCAATTTATGAATTTCGAATTAGGGTTGATTAAATTTATAATCTCGGATTAAGGATTTCGAACGAGTTTATTTTAAATTCAAATTTTGCAACTTTTACTTAAACACAAATCAGCATATAATTAAATGAGAATAAGTTTAAATCTACTTACCCCTCTGCCAGAATTCCGAAGATTAACGACAAACCACACCACACAATTAGAAGACTATATTCCATATTTGAAGAATCGTTTATTTGACTTGAATAATTAATTACGAATTTTATTCATATTTAAGAATAATGACTGGAACTATAATGAGTACGATTAGAATATTTAATAGTTCTGATTTTATTTTAAAGTCTTGAGATACCTCGTACCTCGTCCGGATTCGAAAAGCGACTGAAACAAAACTGCCCAGCGCCGTTCTAAATCAGTTCCTATGTGCGCACCTTCTCCTTTTCCTCCTCCCCGACAGCCACAAAATTATACTTATAATGTAAATCATGTTTGAAAAAATCAAGAAATTCATCGATTAGCATCAAAATAAAGCCTTTTTCAGCGATTAAACATAAATTTTGTTAATTAACGGTGGAATGATTGCGTATTTCCGTCATCGGCTACAAAAATATCGCGATTTACTGAAATCAACTGGGGAAAAAAAAAAAAAAAAAAAAAAAACCCTTTATTGGCTAGCAGCCAAATGATAGCATATAAAACGTAAATTTTTGATTATTAGTGGGTAAGCGATCCCGTATTAGCGAAAACTACTTCAAAATTATTCCCGATTTCCGAGATTACACTTTGAAAAAAAAAAAAAAAAAAAAAAAATGCAAATTTCACTGATTAGTGGCAAAATAGTTGAGTATTTAAGATTCAGCTTTCAGATGAACGTATTTTGCACAAATTAGTAGCTAAATAATAGCGTGTTTCGGCAATCGGCCGCATAATAATCGCGTATTTTAGGATTTACCTTTAAAGAAGAGTGAATTTTATCAATTAGAGCAAAATTATAGTATATATTAGCAATTATTTGCTATTAAACGTAGATTTTGTAAATTTGCAGTGAGATAATTACGAATTTCGGCAATCGGTCGTAAAAATATTGCGAATTCTGTCAAATACGAGAAGAATAGCATATTTATTTAATTAATGATAAAAACGTAATTCTACCCCCCCCCCCCCTCTACGGAAACTCGATTTTTTAGGTATATTTAGCAATAATCTTAAGGGGGAAAAAAAGTTTCAGAAAAGTTGATCGCTGTCAGTTTGCACTGAAATTGAATTTAATGTTGTACAATTTCAATCCTTTTCCATCCTTAATAACAATGATTATTTTATTGTAGATTCAGTTTTATTACATTTTCTAATATCTAAACTATTAAAATTGTTCATTATTTTGACTTTTGTTACTCCAAAAATTTAAGATTTTGTTTAAAAAAATCCAATTTTTGTATCTGTTTGAAGTATAGCATTGAAATTATTTTCACATCAATTGTCTTGTTCTTGTAATTAAACAAGTTTCTTTTGAATAGGCATGCACTAAATGTTTGATTATTACTGAATAATGAATATTCAGTATACTGAATAACTAAAAATTTGATGCATACCTACATCTTACCTTTTTTTTTTTTCTTTACTTAATTTCATATGATTATTGCTAATTTATTTTTGTTAGTAGTTTCTTTCTTTCTTTTTCTTTGTTAATTTTTAAAATTGCTCCTCAAAGTAGCCGAAATGCTCCTCAAAATTTCTCTGAATACTCCTCAAACTGTTTTTGAAAAGTTGGCAACCCTGCATATTAGTGTATTATATTAGAATTAGTGTATTTTCATGTATCCATGTTAATATAAAAAGTAAATTTGGATAAAATTTCTATTATTTTTGAATGTTTGATTATTAAAAATCAATAAATTTCAGAAAGTAAGTCATAATGTAAACAAAAGATTTTATGCTTATTTATATTTTAAGTATTTTCTAATTTTTTAGCGACTACACTTTGTAGCTTAAAACTACACTTTTTTTGCTTTTTAACTACACTTTAGCACTCCCAGAGGTTGGCAGCCCTGTAAAAGGTGAAAAATTAATTACATAGTATAAAACTGGTATATACTAATACTATAATACACTAATGATACACATACACTATGTTATGCAGGTAGGCAATGGCGGTTCATAATTGTAGGCCAGTGGTGCACTGCCCCACCTAATTTTTTTCTCTATTAAAATAATAATAATTCTTTTGTTTTTTATAACTGTTCAAAAATATATATACAAAATAACAAGTCTATCTTTTTTCTTAATCTTCTTTCATTATCATTTATTTGTCAATATATTTTTCCAGCTGTCACAAATCACTAATGACTGAGAGAGAGACCGCTACTTTCCTTTTCCTTATCTAATACAGCGGGCCGTTTTCATTCGGCCCGAAATTGGCGTGTTTATTCGTACAGTTTATTCTACTAGAAGATCGGGTTAACAGATTTGGCGACAAACTGCTTTATCAGTGTAAGCATGCTGTAATTTTCTCGTCGATGGGCCAGCACATCCTGCCCTTTGGAACAAAACTGTAGGGAAAAAAACTGTCTATTAACCATGAAATTCACGGATAAAATTTGGCGACTTCTGCATTACGTTTTATTTATTTATTTTTCCCTCATTTCAGGCCCCCCTTTCCCTGAAATTTTATCTGGCGACGTCACTATATATGACGGTTTAAAATTTTAGTTTTTAAAGAAAGAAATCTGGTAATAGTCAAAAATATTTTACAGACTAGCCTTTGAGACAAAAGCCTGTATAAGAATTTAAGACCTCTTTAACTAAAGTATTTTGAATTTAAATGAGGGAAAAAAAAAAGAATATGCGATTATATTTTCTTTTCTGAATAGTATATTAAAACTTTTATATAAATAAATTGTAAAATTTTTAAATAAATAATTAATGGATTAAATATCCGCATAAAGTTGTGATTTATTATTATTATTAAATGATTTTTCTTTGAAATGTGATTTAATAGAAACATTCTCAATGTTCTTTTTTCTTTCTTTTCTTTCTTTCTTTTTTTTTTTTTTTTTTAAGATGATAACCTGTCTTCTTTCTTTATTTATTGAAAATTAATATTTAAATTATCTAAAATTAAGCTTTTAAAGCAAGAAGCATGTTTTTTTTTTTTTTAATATGTATTCACATTACATTAATCATGACTTTCTAAATTCCAATATAACTTCTTACAGATTGGTTAAGGTTTATTTTATTTATTTTTTAAGATAAGAAACATGAATATAACATTTGAAATTCTATAATTAAAAGATTTAGGGATATAATTAGCATAAGCTAAATATTACTACACTCTGAGACATTTGAATTTAAATCTTAATGGTGTGCAGTGTTAGGGTTAAAGCCAGTTGACTAAAAGAGGGTCCTAGACCTGAGTGTTGTACTCTCTCGAGAGTAGAGGTGCACATCCTGCAGCCCGGGGGCCATATGCGGCTTGCGGAAGGACAGATATTTTAGCTCGTATTAGTCATCAGTAGGAGAGAAAAATTGAAAAAGGAAGAAAAAATATTTTATTTCTGGAGAACTAAGTTTTCCATTCAGTTTCTCAATAATGTAACCCACAGTATGTTCCTTCATTTTTTATTGGAAGAATCATGGAATAATCTATTGGTAAGTGATCTTTATCTACCTCCTGAGAAGATTAAAAATGGAAAAATGTAACGATTAGTAAGTAAAAGCTCCTCCCCCCCCCCCCCTTAAAAATATATATATATATATATTTCTCTTATGTGTGTTAAAATTAATGATGAAATCACATAAATTTATAATAGTAGTTACTTTCTATAAAAAAAATTCAACTGCAGTTATTCGAATTTATTTCTGTCCTGAGACATAATAAGAACCCACCAGACTTTTTTTTTTTGTAAAACTGATAAAAACGCCGGCCGGGATAATGGTGGCCATCATTTATGATTTATGAAGTTGCAATCAGAAATGGGGCAACAGCTAAAAGAATGTGTAGATAAAACCAAGATTTTCAGTGGTCGTGCAAATACTTTGGTTACACTTGTAAAAATATAAGATATATCACAGATTTTCAGCAGTATATTCAGTTGCTAATGGTAACTTATGATAATTTAGCTGATTGCTAACGGGGACAGATGTTACCAGCAGAAGGAATGTAGGAGGCTGAGGCTGATTTCCTAATTTGTCTAAAGGATCCCCTTGGTTGCTGTCATAATAGTTTAGCAACCAAATCCTCATTAAATTCATTAAGACTTTTGCAGACCATGTTGTTTCTGTTACGCCAGAACAGGAAGGTGACACAATACATTGTTTGAAATTCATGTGGAAAATGACAATTAAAACCCTGAGAAGCTTCTTCACATATAGATCTCACCAGTATGACCTAATACCTCAAAGCGGTATTTTCATACCCACTTACCTTCACTAAAACGACTTGTTTTGGTACCCTCTATCTGCCTTTACATTTGTGCTAGATGTTTTTGAGAATCCCAATGTAACTTCCCCCCCCCCCCATCCTCCTCTCTCTTTATAGCAATACATTTCATGTATCTTTTTTTTGTATTTTCTATGTATATTATATATTTAATTCTTTTGCTTACTATTCAATAACTTTGTGATTATTACACTTTGAGATTCACTTAACTCACTGATTGAAAAGTTTTTATAAAAATTTTATTATATATATCTTAAGAAACACACACACACACATACATATATATATGTTATACAGCGAATACATCTGCACAGTTCCATTCTTTTATATTACCTCGTCTGTAGCCCTTCATGTCCCACTCAACTGCAAGAATGACCCACTAGCCAAAAAGGTTGTGCACCCCTACTCTAGAGAGTCTTTTTAAGTGTTACATAGGCCTTTTTATTCAAGTTTTGGAGAAAACCATAGTAAACTCCAAATGTATATGTTGACAAAAGCGATCTGGTATCAAACTTGGCAGTTTCCGTCTACTAATTTCCAGACATTTAAATTTTGATATTCCATTGATCGGAAAATTGCAGAATTTTGCTATTGTATTTATAAAACTTTAATTTTTGAGACAATTTTATGCAATGTTTTCCATAGTGTTGAATTTGAGATTCGCCATCATAAAAATAAAATTGGAAATTTTGTTTTACACCCCATTTTATTAATGTTTGTTTGCATGTTTGGATAATGAATAGTAATAAAGTTAAATTACGCATCATACGATGGATCAGGCCCCACCTGTGAAAATTTGCATGAGCCGCCACTGCAGGTAAGGTTATAATATAATGAAAAATCCCACTCAAATGTACTTTGTGATGTCACTTGGGGGATTTTTCCACATTTCTCCCCATCGTTCATCCAGTTTTTGTCAATCTTTTAATTGGTTTAGATAATATAATAATTGCTTTGAAGCCTACTATCTTTTTTCTATAGCTTCCCCTGTCAAAAAATGTGAAAAAATTGTAAAACTTTCAAAACACTTCTTAATTCTAAAGGTTTGTTAAAAGAATGTATGAAGATGTGTATATTTTGTTAATAAACAGCTGCAAAGGTTAGAAGCTAAAGATTGCAATTATATATGAAATAAAATAAGTAAAAACTAACCTAAATTTGAAAAATACCACTTAATATTTTTCTTAGAGTGGAAAAAATCTCACTCGATATTTTTTTCTAGTGTGAACCCTGTCCTATATATGATCTTACCCACCAATGTTTTCAGAAATAATTCATACAAACTTTTTAAATATATTTTGTCTTGTATAAAGCTTTATTTCCATATGTGATTCTTTGTTCATCAATTCATATCTTCCTTTCTGGTGTTAGATGATTGTGATGATGAAGATGTGTGTGTGTGTGTGTGTATTAAGTTAGGTCAGGTAAACCAATTTTACATGAACCACGGGTCGGTTTGACTGAAATATTCCACCTGCAGGCCAAGCTTGCCACCGAGACTCGAGTTGGTTGGTTTATTTATCTTGTGAGACAGGTTGATTGATTTTATTCCTGCTGATCAGGTCGACTTCTGAACATCTTTCAAATAATTTTACCATAAAGCAGAAATTTGTTTTATACAATTATAAGAGTATAACTGATATAAACATGCTATAATATAATATGCATGATTAAAAATATGTGTACCCAATTTATTATAGTAAGCATTGATATTATAGAAAAACAATAAACAAAGATACTTTTTTTAAAAGAATTATAAGCAAGCAATAAACTATGAATAGAGGTGCCAAGTATTACGATTTGTCCATAATCATTACGGATTTAAGGCAATAATTCCGACATTATATAAAAATTACGGATTATATGTTTTTTAAAGTCGTGAATATTGTTAATTAAAAAAACTCCATTAACGATCGACGATCAAACACACAACGGAAGAATTCCAATTCAAAATCTTTCTGCATCCGCAACACAAATGTCAATACTCATTTTAAACTTGCTTTATAAGATAAGAAATAGAATTATACAATATTTCTTGATGATGTAATTTTCTTTAACCCCCCCCCCCCCCCCCCTCTTTTGTTCAACTAGCCATCGTTGATTGAAAGCTCTGCCGAAGCCTTTAGTTTCCCAATCTTTCTCTATCAGCAGCATGAATGTCAATATTCATTTTAAACTTGCTTTATTAGATTCTAAAACCTATAAAGAAGCAGCATTGTTCCATTTCTCATTTATTTAATTATTTATATTTTGACTGCCCCTCCTGCTTCCCAGCTAGTGATCAGGGATTACTCCTAGAACCAAAAAAATGATAGAAGTGCTCAATATTTCTGACATATGTAATTATTTTTAGGCTGTATTACTAAACTTGATGAATCTATTTGTTTTTCCTTAATAAATTTAAAATACATACTATATCACTAAACAAAAGATATGTTAAGTTTTTATGCAAGATACATAAAGAAAAAAAAAAATAATAAAAAAGTTTTATAAAAAAAAAAAAAAAAAAAGAACAATGTTTTAGTGTTTAATGCCATAAAAACAATTGTCTATGAAAAAGTGACTGCTAAATAATAAATAAAATAAAATTAATTGTTGTAACCCCCCCCCCCTCTCCCCCAGAGATCCAAATGTTTTTTTTCCCTTCAAAAGCAGGTTTAAAAAAAATTATTTTGTAAGAACATAAAGAAATACGTATTTATTTGCTTTTGTTTTAGAAATTTTTTGAATTTTTTATTATATTTGTTTACAAAAACAGTGCCATTCATTATTATATGTGGGTTTGTGTATAAAAATTACTCCGCGACATGGTTCACATCTCCACGTTGCATAAGTATACAACTCTGATTACTGATAGCTCTTATTGAAATTTGGCACCTCTGTATGAACATTAAACTTTCAGCACATTTTTGTACACTTAAAATACACAACACACGTAAATGGATAAAAATTATTATTAATCCATTTTTCATATTTTTAACTTAGTATATTGGTAATTTCTTTATTTCTTTTAAAAATGTTTTACCAACTGTTTGACAATGAAAATTTATTATGTAACTTAACAAGGATGTGCATGATTTTTAGATTAATTTTCATTTAGTTGAGTTTGGTTATCAAGAAATCAAGTGCAGATATTGGGTCACTGCGCTCTATATTTGTGATGTAAGAACTGAAGACTGTGTAACACAAAAGTAAAGTCCAAACAAATAGAAAGAATAAATAAAGCTTAATCCAAAGTAATTAAGAAAACCTAAGAATATATACATTACTGTGTCAAAAATAAATAGACAGGATAAGTACAAAACTTTGAATAAACACCAAAATGCAATAAAATAAACTTGCAACACGTTGCTTCTTTGATTGCAGCACTCATGCCTACTTAGTTCACCTGGCAAAGGGCCATGTGTTCTTTTGATCTGAAACGATTGTTGCGAGCTTATTGCATTTTATGGTGTTGATTCAAAGTTTTATACTTATTATTTTAAAGCACCAGTTCTGTAGTGCTTTCTTATTATTAAATTGACAGGATATTAAGAAAAAATATATTCCTTTACAAAATACTGAATATTTTCCTGGTTCATATATATAGAGGTTTTAGAGGGTGGGATTGTGAGAATCGCACTGTACTTTAAAAAATCTAACTCAAATATATATCACAAGGGAGATTTTCCCTGGGTAATATTAATTGCTTTTGAAGCCTGTGATCCTTCTCTATTTTTATTTATTTTTTAAGAGTAATCAGTTTTAAACAATTTTTACATCTAAAATTTTGTTAAGAGAATACATGAATAATGTATATTTTCTTAATAAACAGCTACAATGTGTGGCAGCTAAAGATTGCAATCATATATATATATGAAATAATTTTAGTTATTCCTGTTACTGTATTTCTGTCGAGCAGTCGTTCAGTACTGGGACGTTCCATGACACATCACATTCCATAACAAACCAACCACTCACTCAACTTGACTATTTCAGATTTCAATGAAACTTCCGGGAATAATTTTTCTTGATGATATAAGTGAGGGTATAATTTTGAAATTTTTTAATTTTATTCAGTTTTTTTTAACTTTGAAAAATCCACATTTTTTACTTTACAAGAACACTTCCAACCTAAAATTTCTCACATTCTATAAGAAATAAAAAGAAGTTTCTGACCTCTTATTTTAAAGAGAATTCTATATGATTTACATTTAATTTGATATACAGCTCGATTATGTTAGGTAAAAAAAAAATTGGAAATCCGGGGCCTAAAATAGTTTTGAAAAATCTTTTTTCTGGCAAAAATCCACATATTTGACAAGTCTTAAATTGCCTTCCTGTAGAAGTTTCATATTGTGTTTATACAATATTATGTGAATTCTCATTTCACCTCAGATAAAATTTATAAAAAAGTATATTCCTCACTGAAAATGGGCAAAATAATTTGAAGAATGCAAAATCAGGGATCGATCCAGGTTTTAATTTTTGGGTCCCTTTTTTGTGAAAAACAGAATATTTTTGTGAAATTTTTATTTATTTTTGTGAAATATAAAATGTTTTTGTGAAAAAGTAAAATATTGTGTAAAATCTACCGTTTTTATAATCACTTTATGTAATGTTTAATATCAAGTTAAGAGAGTTTCGTTGAGCCAAATTAAGGCATTAACTAAAAATAATACTGAAAACATGAAAATATTTTATAAAAAGGATCATTTTATAAATTTGAATTTTGTGAAGGGTCCCTTTCTATGGATTTGACTTTTGTGAAGGGTCCCTTTTTATGAATTTGAATTTTGTGAAGGGTCCCTTTTTACTATGCGGAATTTTGTGAAGGGACCCAATTGCAAAAGGGACCCAAATTTTGCCTGGATCGACCCCTGAAAATAGATGGTAAGTGTACGGTGCATTATGACATTAAAAAAAAAATAAAGCAAGTGGCATTTTCACTTGGGGTAGGAGGGAATGCAGGCAGGACACATTGACACTGAATCAAAAACAAGGCAGGGTGTGGTGCAGCACCCTTTGAAAAACACATAACACTAATTGTCATTATCAAGTTCTGAATTTTTATGGCATTTTATTTCTGATGACTTAACATTTTTAGGCCATTTCTTAAAACCATCTTATGCGTTGATATTCATGGTTAGATCAAACAGTATTGCTAAATAGCAGCATGCTAGTTTTTTATGAACCAAAATCTTTATTTGCACTAAATTCTAATAACATATTGGTTATATTAATCACACAATTTTTCTTGCAGGATGATAAATTCATTTAATCAATTTAACATTTACCTTAAATAATGTCCTTGGATCTTTTCTTCACTATATGCATTTCAAGTGCAACTGCACTCATCCTCAGGTGAGATGTGACACTCTTCATCTTCATCTTTGTTTGTTGCTGATGGTTGTCGGTTCGTCATTTCACTTAGCTTCGTTTCGGATATATTTATTATTGGATGCCAGTCTTTCAGGATTATTGCGTGTTCTCTCTCGTTAACTGCATAGGGGATAGTAAGGATTTCAAGGGCTTCGCGTTTTAAGGCATAACTGTGATTATTATATGGGGCTAGTTTTTTAGTAGAAATTGTGTTAATATTGATAGGGTTGTTATAGTGGACAGATGCGAGTGCGGTGGATTGTCTATTACGTTTTAAATCTGATTTATGTTCTTTTTCACGTTCATAGATTTTCCGTTTTGTGACTCCAATATAACAAGCGCTATTTTCGTTAGTATAATTGAAATCAATTTTGTAAATGCTGGGTGTGGAGTTATTGTCAATTTTATCTTTATTAAAAAGATAAAATTGACAATAACTCCACACCCGGCATTTACAAAATTGATTTCAATTATACTAATGATAATAATCCCGAAAGACTGGCATCCAATAATAAATATATCCGAAACGAAGCGAAGTGAAATGACGAACCGACAACCATCAGTAACAAACAAAGATTAAGATGAAGAGTGTCACATCTCACCTGAGGATGAGTGCGGTTGCACTTGAAATGTGTATAGTGAAGAAAAGATCTAAGGACATTATTTAAGGTAAATGTTAAATTTATTAAATATTGGTTATATTTAATGCATTTTTAAAACATTTTTTGTATGTTAAAAGCTATAAAATTGCTTAAGGGTTTTATTAGCAAATTATTATTATTATTTTTTAATTTTGAAGTCAAACAAATTTCCAATCAATTTTAAAAATAACACAGGTGTACTGAAATAATCTTTGCAAAATTTGTTTTGATAATTTTAACTCTGATATATATGTTTTTTGAGGTGCTGAAACAAAAAAAAAAAAAAAAAAAAAGTTTTTTCTTCTTTATCACATATAGATTTTTTTTTTTTTTTTTTTAATATTGGTATCTGCCACCAGAATTTCTTCATTTTTGGTAGTTTCTTGTATGTTTCCATGCTGAATTATAATTAATTGGAAATGTACTATAAAAGGGTACCATATAATCATCTTGATAGAAGAGTCACAGCTAAGGAATTGTGTTGGTAGATACCCTCTATTAAGAAAAATCTGTATGTGATAGCTAGAAACTGGCTTCAGTTTAAATTTCAGCACCCCCCCCTTCCCCCTTCCCACAAATAATAATAATAATAATAATAATAATTAGCCAAAATTATTAAATTAGAATTTTAGATATAGGCCTGTGCAACTTTTGCATGGTTCATAAAAGAATATTTTTAAAAATAAATTGTTAAAAAGTATTAAATAATCATAATTTTTGTAAATCTTGATGAAATTTTTTTTTTTTTTTTTTTTTGCATTGTCAATTTTGTGATCTCCTATGCATTATGAACTTTTCTGTAGATCATGATTTTTCTATAAAAATTGATTAATTTTCATTAATTAAACGTGATATTCAGTATTTTAAAATTTAATTTGTTGCAAAAATTGAAAAATAATCACATATTTTGCTTTCTATGTATCCATTTTTCATAAAAATTAATCTAAAGAAAAGCATAAAAAATGTAAATTTAAAATTATGTATATATATATCAGGGCGCGAAATTTCCGCTCGCCAGCTCGCCATTGGCGAGTGGAAATTTTACTGTGGCGAGTAAAATTTCGGTCTAAATGTAAATGGAATTCTTATAGTATAAATTTTGGTCTAAATGTAAACGGAATTCTTATAGTATGCGGTGCTACCAAAAAAAAAAATTATGCTAATCTTAAGTAAGGTGACCAGGCATCCTCTTTTTAGGAGGACAGTCTTCTTTTTCAACGCTCTGCCCTCTTAAACGAAAAAAAAACAAAACGTTATAAGACTAAAAAATCCTCTTTTTTTATGCTTTTCATCCTCTGCCTTTTTTTTCAAATGCAAAGGATTTAGTCCTTAATTTCAAAAATTTCGCAAAACTGGGAAGCTCAGTCGGCTGTTGGCTGTATCGAACGGTGAACACTAACTTTTTTCTGCGTTAGGTTCGCAAAAGAACAACTTTCTACTGAACTTGCCAAAGTATAGTATGTTTTATGTCTATTCAGATTCTTCGAATCAAAAAAAAAAAAAAAAAAAAAAAAAAATCCCTATATTTGTTTGGTTCTTTGATCCAGAGCACTGAATCACTATTAAAATTGTCATGAAATCATTAAGAAGATGGTGCTCCGGATGATACACGGTGGGTTGATGTGTGTGAACGTCACTTTTGCATGAATAATAATCCTCATAAAAATGGGCCCACCAGTGACCCAGAGATTCTGTCTGTTAAACTGGTATATGTAAGGCGCTGGATTCGTGCATGAAAGTACCAAAAAAAAAAGTTTTTTTCTATAGCAAAAATTAATGTTTAATATATATATATGTATATATATATATTGTTCAGTGACACCTATAAAATTAGGGTTTTTTCCTCTCATAATTTGAAATAAAAATGTTTCCATCACTTGTGTAAAGTAGCTTTTGAATCGGTTTTTATAATCATTCTCATTCAATTTTGTGTCCTCTAAAATGACCTCTTTTTCAAAATTTAATGTCTTCTACTTTCTTATAAAATAAGACATTGTGTAATTTCTGGTCACCTTATACGTAAGTTAATCTTTTTTTGTGGCAAGTAACTTTTTTTTTCAGCGAGTGAAAATAAGTTGAAATTTCGGGCCTTGTATATATATAGTAATATAATATCAGTGCAAAAATTTGAAATTTAACGATGATTTAATTTTAGTATTCAAACAATTATTCTGATCAAAAACGAAGATCACCCAAATCAAACAAAAAAAAAAAAAAAAAAAAAAAGAAATAAAGTAAAATCTAAATGAATTAATATGAAAATTTCTCTTCGATTATTATTTTATTTGTTTGTTCATTCTCAGCACCATCTCCATCTGTGTTAATAATAATAGAAAAATATATTTCTTTCTTTGGATGATTTTTTTTAATGAAAAAAGAAGTTATTTGAGAACCGATAACTAAACTTGTAAAAATTAACTAAGCAATGAAACTTACAAAAGTTTATTTTTGTTTAACGGCCCTCTTCACTTACCATCTTCACTTACCCGAGCCAGTGTTATTCTATGGGGAAATTTTTTTTACAAATAACTAATTAACTAATACATATTTTTAAATTCTGTTTTCACATTCTGAAAATTACCAACTGTTAAATGGACAGACTTTTTTTAAAAATGTATTTTTTTTATTTTTAATATTTTATTTTGAAATTGCAAAATGAAAAAATTTCACATATTGAAAATTCATATTTTGCAGCTTCAAAATAAAATATTAAAAATTAAAAAAAATAAGTTTTTAAAAAAGGTCCATCCATTTAACAGCTGGGAATTTTCTGAATGTGAAAACAGAATTTAAATATATGTATTAGTTAATAAACTATTTGTAAAGAAAAATTTCCTGTAGAATAACATTAACTTCGGATTCCGGCGGCAGTGAGTGAAGAGGGCCCTTAAGATAAAAACATGCACGTCATTCAAAAGTGGAAATTGGCTGCATTTTCCGTAGTCTATAATTTTTTTGTATGCCTGTACTATTTAAATTGCTGAAGTAAGGAAGTGTAAAGTTTCTTAATCAGTTACTTTTGTAATATTTGTGCAATAAAATGCATGTAATCATTAAGAAGTTTTAACTTTTTCAAGCAAGAATGCTCTTTCTACAGATAAATTATATTTAATTATCATATGCATTTATGCAATAATACTAAGCAGTAATTAAATGGCTTCAAGCATTAACACTTTTATATTTAAGTTCTTTCTTATGATATTAAAAAAATGGTTGGTTTAGTTTGAATACAACACTCATTGAAATAATAAATATTTCATTGCCCCCCCCCCCCAATTTTTATTTTAAAGAAATAAAAATTATATATATATAATGTTAATAATAATAAAAAAGAATTAACATGCATTGAGTAACATAGCTCCTTTTCTTTTTTCTTCTTCTTCTAGGAAGGCATAAATTGTACTGCAATAAATGTATTAAAATCCAAATATTACAAAGCTCATGCTGTGAGTATTATTGGTTACTTTTATTATTATTATTATTATTATTAGTTACTAAGAAATTTAATAAACAAAATGTTTTTTATACTATATATTTTTCAGTAACATTTATATTAAGAAAACAGCTTAGGTCTTAATTTACATTTGGATTAATCTTCTTGACCCTGATAATTTATGACCCTAATACTCTATAAAAATTTCTTTTGTCTAAAATATTTTATGTTGCATCTTGATCTGCTTCTTAGGTATTGTATTTCTGTTGTTGCTTTTTTTTTTTTTTTTTTAATTGGTTTCAGTTCTTTAAATTTCGTATTGATAGAAGCAATTGAAATTTCCATTTCATACACGAGTCAGAAAGAGTGACTCAACTTATAAGGTTATTAAATAAAATCAATGATAAACAGTAAATGAAATTATAATGAAGCACTTTACACATAATTAAATATAAAAACCTTAATACTTCATATTTCATCGTTAATATTTTCAGCTGGGCACCCAGCTCTTTTCAAACGATCTTCATCTGTGTTGGATCTCTTAGAGTTGTGGTCTTTTATAGATTTCATAAGTTGATTCCACATCCGGTCAGGAACCATTGCGTCGCTGTCATTGCATGCATCCGAAAATATTAACGGTGAAATATGAAGTATTTATTAAGGTTTTTATATTTAATTAATCAATGATGAATTTTGAATAAACATATGCAAAAAATGCATCTGGCAGTCAAACCCATGGAAATTAACTGAAAGCTTTAGGAAGAAAAAAAAAAAAAGAAAATTAACTGTAGCTCTTTTTATCTTGTTTTTAAACAAATATTTTTTCCCCTTTGTCGCCTTGCTCCCCTTTCACATCTGACAACTTTTTAACATTTTCTACCTTCTGTGTTATGTTGTGATGTTTATACATGACAAAAACAAACTGGTACTACTTTTACATGTAGGCTTTGTGCACTTGTTCTTAGCAGAAATGCTGTGAAACGTTTCAGAAAGCTGCACATGAAGAAAATTTTTTCTTAAACTGTCGTTATTAAATGTTTCATCCAGGAATAAAAAAAAATATATATATATATCTGCTTTTTTCTTCGTGTGTGTGTGTGTGTGGTGGTTGGGGGGGGGGGTGTTGTTATTGCTTCTTTTTCGTCATTGAAAATATTTGAAAGGGCCACCAGGTGCAATGTTTTTAAAAAGGCCAGGCAAATGCTAAATTTTATTTGAAAAAGCCATCAGATGCTGTGTCCTGCCAAATTAGCCTAGAGCCAACACTAATTAATTTAAGAGAACTGTCTACTTATTGTTGCCGGCAACCAAAGCCGATGTTAATCTATGGGGAATTTTGCCCCGTTATAACACATTAACTACTACTATGTATTTTTAAATTCTGTTTTCACATTCAGAAAATTTACAACTGTTAAACAGGCTATCATTCTCAAAAGAATATTTTTATTTTTAATATTTTATTTTAATGTTGTAAAATGCAAATTTTCACAATGTGAAATTTTTCATTTTTAAGCTTAAAGATGAAATCTCAAAAATTAAGAAAATCAATTTTTAGACAGCAATAACCTGTTTAACAGATGGGAAATTTCTTAATGTGTGAAAACGGATTTTAAAAATATGTATTAGTTAACGGGGCAAAATTCCCCATAGATTAATATTGGTTATTATTTTCAGAGACGATAAGTAGAGAGTCTCCTTAAGAGCTTTTATATGTTACCTAAAATAGTTTCTTTGAAAGCACTATACTTATAAATTCAGAGTTGCAACTTGCAATATATTGCAGAGCTGGGACAGTTATTTATTGAAATTATTTAAAGAAAGTTATTTGTATGTTACAGACAGCTTCAGCAATAATATACTAAATACAGCAGTTGGATGATTACAAGTACAAGCATCATTAAGAAGTTTTTTAAAAACTTAATAGAAGTTTATCTTTTGAATACTTAAGGAGAAAATAAAAATAAAAATAAAATTTAAAGTAAAAAATCATTTTTTAAAGATAGAAGCTTTTTATTGTGAAGCCCCTAAAAATGCATAAAATAAAATTTATTCTGACAAAGACATGCTACAAAGAAATGAGTTTCAATACTAAGAAAATTTTAGAGAAAAATATAGGTACTTTCTTTTTGAAAGAGATGAACATTTTTTAATGTTAAAAATATTGTAAAAAGCTTTCGAGACCAATATTCTTAGTTATTAGTTTTTGTATAATCATTGGTTAGGCCACAAATTTCAAATGTCTCGAAAGCTTTTTAAAATATTTTGAACATTAAAAAATTTTTACTCTTGCAAAGGGAAAGTACCTATATTTTTCTCTAAAATTTTCTTAGTGTTGAAACTTTCATTTCTTTGTAGCATGTCTTTGCCAGAATAAATTTTATTTTATGCCTTTTTAGGGCTTCACAATAAAAAGCTTCTAACTTTAAAAAATGATTTTTTACTTAAATTTTATTTTGTGCTTTTTATATAAAAAAAAAGGGAAAAACTTCTTAAAAAAAACTAATTAAAATTTCTTAGGATATTGTGTAGACAACGGAAGATTTTCTTTTATCAATTGACATTTTTTTTCCTATTATTTTTCTGCAAAAAAGTACTATATCGTCTTTCGAGGATTGAATCTGGAATCATCGCGTTATCAGCATGACACTCTAACCAAAAGTCTAAGAACTTCAAGAAAAATCACAGAACATTCTAGAAAAATCTAACAAATACATATACAAAAGGAATATTGTTCTTGAATGCTTTTTAAAATATTTGGAATATTTTATATTTAAAATTTTACATCTTTTGCAAAAGTGAAGTATCTATATTTTTCTTTAAAATTTTCTTGTTGTTGAAACTTTTATGATTTTATAGCATCTCTCTGCTAGAATAAATTTTTATTTTAAATTTTTTAAGGCTCCACAATAATAAAAAACTTTCAGTGTTATTTTAATTTATTTATTTATTTATATATATTTTTACTGAAATTTTTATTTTGTGCATTTTAGTAACTCAAAAAAAGCTTCTTAAAAAAAAACTATCAAAATTACTTAGGATACTGTGTAGACAATGAGAGATTTTCTTTTATCAACTGACATCGTTTCTATTAATTATCTGCAAAAAAGTTACACATCGGCTTTCGAGGATCGAACCCACGAACATTGCGTTATCACCATTACACTCTAACAGAATGCCCTAACGAGTGATGAAAAAGGTTGTTTAAATTTACACCTTTTTTTTCAGAATGACACAAAGACACAATGATAAAAATCTAATTTCAATAAAATCTTTTAAAAGAATATATATATATTTTTTTTAACTTTTGTGCTTTTTAGTATCTAAAAAAAAGTTTCTTAAAAAAAAAAAAAAAACTTCAAAAATTCTTAGAATACTGTGTAGATAGCAAAAAAATTTCTTTTGTCAATTGACACATTTTCTATTAATTATCTGCAAAATATAACACATCGATCCTTCAGGGAATGGAACTCACCACCATCGCATCAGCAACTTGACACTCTAACCAACTGAGCCAATGAGCGACGATGAGGCCTGCTGACATTTACTTTAATAGTGTTGACACTAGAATAAAAGAACCACTGGGGAAAATTCAATAAAAAGGGCAACCTATTTAAAAAAAAGGCATTATTTGCATAATTTACGGTCTTCTATGTTGTGATTTTTGTACATGACCAAATTAAATTACTAATTTGACGTGTATGTAAATAGATTATATACATTTGTTCTTTCAGGAATGCTATATAACTATTCCTAGAAGTTTGAAAAGTCAGAAAGAAAAGTATCTAAAGGCCTTTGAACATTTAAAATGCTAGAAAAGACTACTTGGTACCAAAATGATTTGAAAAGGGCCGCAGGGTGCTAAAATGGGTTGAAAAAGGGCAGCAGGGGGCTAAAATGGGTTTGAAAGGGCAGCAGGAAGGAGCACCCTGCTTAATTACCCTAGAGTCAGCACTATTTAAAGTTGACGTGCCTTATTTATTAGTGTGACATAAAGATGTGATAATTAAATCCAATTTCAATAAAAAGCTTCTAAAAAATTTATTTATTTATTTATTTTTACTTAAATTTTTATTTTGTGCTTTTTAGTAACTAGATAAAAAGCTATTTAAAAAAATTCTTCAAAAATTATTAGGATACTGTAGACACACGAAATATTTCCTTTTATGAACTGACACCTTTTGCATTAATTATTTGCAAAAATTAACATGACGCTCTAACCATTTGAGCCATTAAGAGATACAGTAAATTGCTTACAATTTTTTTTTTTAAGTGGAAGCTTCTTGTTTTTTAGCGTGACAGAAAACACGATGACAAATTAAATTTAAAGCTTCTAAAATTATTTATGTACTTTTTACTTGAAACTTTTTATTTTAAACTTTCTTAATATCTAAAATATTTTTTGTTTTTTAAATATATAAAAAAAAAGAAAATTCTTCTTAAAAAAAACGCTTCAAAAATTCTTAAAATATTGTGTAATCAACGAAAATATTTCTGTTATCAATTGACACCTTTTCTGTTAATTTTCTGCAAAAATTAACACTCTAGACCTTCGGGTATCGAATTCTCGTCCACCGTGTTATTAACGTGACGCTCTAACCAACTAAGCCATGGAGCAACAAACTAAACAGCTTATATTCACATTAAAATGGAGGAGCCTTTTTTATTAGCGTGGCACGAAGACACGATGACAAAGTCAATTTCATATAAAAACCTTCTAATAAGGAATATTTCTTACCTTTTAAAAACGCTTGAAGATTTATTACCAAATTTCCATCCATCAGACTTTCACAGAACATCTTGTAGCTTGCATGAACAGTAACTTAAAATCTGAAATTTGCACAGTAGTCAGATTCTCACTTTCTCCTTTCTCATGTAATCCAGTGAGATTTTTATTGCTTCGTATTATAATAAGGATATTTTGCTCAAAATTGAAATTTTCTTTAATTCTACTCTTTAAGCATGTTGCCTTTTATCTTAGTTTTTTTTTTTTTCTCTCTCGAGATTTAAATGTTTTCTTTCATTGAGCAACAAACTCAAGTCTCTAATTTTTGTCTGAAAAAGAAATATTTATTATTATTTTTTTTTTAAACTAGCCTTTTAAGGTAAAAGGTGTATGTTCAAAGAGTGGAAATAAATAAATAAATAAATAAAATTAAAAAAACATTTTTGAATGAGATCCTTATAATACAAAACAACAAAAATCCTACTGGATTTACATGGGAAGGGAGAAAAACAGAATCTATCATGCAGCCTTAAAACACACATGAAACCATCAATATACTCACAAACAAAAGAATTGTCCTGTTTGATAAAAAATTGGACTGAAAAATCCAACTTAAATAATCAATGCTATGCTACTTAAGAACCATAATCCACGATGTAATTTAGATTGCTATATTAATTTTTTATAAGATTCAAATTGCTAAAAATTTCATTGCTTAGAATAAGTGAATTGCATTCCTAATTTTTTAGTGAGTAAAGATAATTAATAAAATTTACAGTTGAACCTCGTTAACATGAATCTTGAGGGGGATAAAAAATTGGTTCATGTTATCAGTAGTTCATGCTATCAGTAACTAATCTTCATTTTGACGGGGATTGTGGAAACAGTTCATTTTATAAGTAATTCACATTAACGAGGTTCGACTGTATATTTAAAATCACCAAATTTCAAGTCACAAGATATGATATCTTACTGCTAATATTGAGAGCAATATTTTGAATTTACCTGCTGAAACTCTAAGAACAAGAACCTAAAATTGGAAGTCCTAAAAATTTTTTTCAAGTATTGTCATGATGCATAGTTTCAAAATATTTATTGTTAACAATTAGCTCCAAGCACAATGTGATGCACCATTGTCCCAAACAGTATTCAATCAAGCCTATTGTGAATAAAAATTATAGAAACCAAGGTAAGCAAAATATTATGACAGATCAAACATTGACATAAAAAATATACCTGAAATTTAAAACTTAATTTGCATTTAATCATGATTTAGTAAGATGCTAAATAAACTCAATTTTGACAACTGATATCTATAAAAATAATTTATTATGTTGCTTGCTGTTAGTTAATGTGTGATAAGCAATTTTCTAAATTATATTAAATTATGTCTCCCCCCCCCCCCCCCCCAAGACCCTTTTCAAATTTTGTAGTATATTGTAATATTTCTAATATTGTGTTTAAAATATTGGAAGTAGGGTGTACTTCTGTTAAGACAGATTTGAAAAACTGTGGCTATTTAATTTTTTCCTAAGATGAAATAAATATCTATCTGTGAGCTCAGAGTATTTTTTTTCCTTCTTGCTCACACATACAGTTTTTTTTTTTTCTTTTGAGGGGAGGGGGGGAGTTTTGTTTGAAGTAATGAAATTACTTTAATGGGTGCTTCATTTTATTATGTTCAAAGATATATTTTATTTCCCACGTGTCTAATTTTTAAGGCCATTAAAAAAATGTATTATATACATATACAGTTTTTTTTTTTTTTTTTTTTTTAATTTAATTGTGGAAATATGGGATAATTTTGCTGTAAATATTTTTCAAACTAATTTCTAAAATATGTGTTTATTTCACTATAAGTAAACAACATTTTTGCAAAAGAGTTTTTCACTACTGATTGCTCTACTTCACCTCTAATCGTCTTTTTTTTTTTTTTTTTTTTTTTTTGAAAATCTGATTCTTGAAATGCCGTATTATTCAAAAACAGTTATAATTATTATTATTTTTTTGCTAAAATATTAAACACTTTTGACGATAAATATGAAATATGTGTTATTTTGTCCAATTTAATTTGAAATGTCTGGGAACACTGACAAAAATCGGGCAAAACTAAAAAAAAAAAAAAAAAAAAAAAGAGGAAACTGGTCAAATTATAATCTATTGGAATAAAATATTCTATGAAAAGAATGAAAAAATTGGAGGAAAATCTCCCTTGTGATATATATTTTTGAGTTTGATTTTTTAAAATATGGGTGGGTTTCTCGCTGTCCCACCCTGTAATGTGAATGTGAACCCTGAACATGGAAATATGCATGGAAATTTTTTTAATGTGGGAAGTACCATATGATTATTAGAAATGTTAAAAATATTTCTCGTTGATCATGAATATAGTTTTAATTTCCTAAAAAATTTTCAAATTGTGCAATGCTGTATGAAATGAGATAAAAATTATAAAAGTATGTTTTTAAGTAAAAATAACTACCTCAAATTCATTCTTTTTGCATGCTAGTGCTGGACGATATCAGAAATTAAATATCGCGATATATCACCAAGTTAATATCGATATTATGTGATATATTGCGATATTTCTTTCAAGATAGGAAAAAATAGATATTTGTTATTTTTTAAAGACATATGCACACGAATTTTAAAGTATACAAGTATAAAGTGTTTTCCATGTATTTTCTGGTATATTACTACCATAACTTTATCATAAAAAAAAAAAAAAAAAAAAAATGCATAAAAAGTGAATCAATATTTTGTGTTTCTTATAACTTATACTGTTGCTTTTTAGTATACCTCTGTATAGTTTGTCCTCTATTCTTCCCATTTTAAGCTTTAATTATTTTAAAATCATATTTTAACACAGCTAATATGCGATCTGTGTTTTATTTGTACCAAGCATATCAAAATTCATAATTCTACTAAAAATAAAGCTTAATAAAAATTGTCTTAAGATGTAGGTATTAAATAAAAAGGAAAATCATTCTAAATAGTTAAGAATTGCCATTGGATACACCTTTTTTGGTCGTAGAGAGTAATATTTTTTACTTAAAACTCTTATATGCATCCTAAATGTCAGTTACTTGTCATTTTTATTTTTGTATCTGCTTACCAAATCATTACAATATTTTTTAAATGTATATGTGTTCAATTCACATTCGTAATAGTTTCATATATATATATATATATATATATATACATTGTCAGTATAAAAATTATATTATTTAAAGAAAATTATGTTAAAGTTTCATTTTGTTACTTAAAGTAACTCATTTTGCAATTACGTGTACGGCTTAAAAAAAAAAAAAGAAAGAAAGAAAGAAAGAAAAGGAAAGAGAAAAAATAAATGCTACATAAAAAAAGTAATAAACTATCCAATATTATATAATTTAATAAAGAAACTGTCACTGTAAAATTACTGAAGATAAAACTTTATTTTACATCAGTCAGATAGCACCCTTTCTCCCTTCCCATGTTTTCCAATGGGATTTTTGTCGCGTCGTTTTATAAAAATATTTTATTAAAAAATGAACTTTTTCGAATTCTGTTTTTTTTTTAATATTACTCTTTGAACAGGTCGTCTTTTAGCTTAAATTCTGTTTTTTAAATATTACTCTTTGAACAGGTCGTCTTTTAGCTTAGTGAACAATTTTTCGAAAAAATAAATTTAAATATTTTACTTAGAGATCCACACTTAGAGTCTTAATTAAGAGACTTAATTTACTTATTGAAATAAAATATTTAAATTTTTTTTTTCGAAAAATTGTTCACCAAGCTAAAAGGCGACCCGTTCAAAGAGTAATATTCAAAAAACAGAATTCGAAAAACTTCATTTTTGAATGAGATATTTTTATAAAACGAAGCAACGAAAATCCCATTCGATAACATGGGAAAGGAGAAAGGGACTGATGTACAACCCAAACAGTGATGCCAGATGGTCGAAAATTATTTCCCCAAACAGGTCTTCAAATTTCCCCAATTCAGGAGGTTCTTTTCGAAAAAATCCCCAATTTGATTTCTACTAAAAAAGGGGAAATAAAAATTTTTAAAAAAAAAATATCAAGCAGATTTTTGTGTGATAAAAATTCAGATTTTTCCCCAAAAGAAGGCAATTAAAAAAAAAAAAAAATCCCCAAATACCAATAAAGATATTGAAAGTCTCCAGTCGTAGGGATAAATCGTTACGTTATCAACATTGACAGAGTTGAAGAACTCCCCAGATTTGTCCCCAAAAATTTTAGAATTCCCCAAAAAAGTCCCCACAAACATTTGGTCCAAAAGCCTCAAAAATCCCCAAAATGGGGACAAAATCCCCAATCTGGCATCACTGAGCCCAAAGCGAGTCAAACACATGTCGCATCTTATTGGCCAGAAGATATGGATACTTTGAAATAAACCAATATCAATGAACCAATAGCAGGAAATGAGCTAAAAGAAAAGATATCGTTTTCATTCGTCATACTCATAATAAGCGTTTGTTTTTATATTGCCTGTCTGCGGTATTACACCTACGATCCACGAGCGATGATGTGCAATATTATCAAAGAACTTATACTAACGGTAGTATAAATTCTTTCATATTATCGTTTAGAGCCAGGGAAATGCATGAATGTAGAATGAGAAGTCAATATACTCTAAGAAGTCGATATACTATGGGAAGTCGATATACTGTGATAGTTTAATTTTCCTGATGAATATCATTGACTTTTTGTTTTTGGACAGTGATATTTTCAAGAAAGTAGATACATTGCGGTATGGAAAGAGAGGATTGGAGAGGAAGGATTGTTTGGGGTTGGGAGTTTTAGTCAGTGAGTAATAGCAGGGGAAAAAGGGGGTTGCATTAGTATAAGCTATTCAGGTCTCTTTTTTTTTCGGGCTTTGCTTGGCGCGCGGTGATGCAGGTTTGTGGCGCGCACAAGAGGTTGCGTCACTTCCGCTAGCCAAACGGTTTGTTTGTTTTTTTAGAAAACACTGTGAATAAGCTATTCGGCGTTCTCTTTATTCCGAGCGTGGTGACTGGTGATAGGTGCTAGTGAGGAGAGGAACATTATTTATCGGCGCTTCGAGCGATCGCTGAGTTTGCGCTAAAGAAATATCGTTAGAGGGATATATCAGCAGAGCTAGATCTTTAATATCGTTATTGCGATATTTAAAAAATATTGATACTTGGGGATATATTGATAAATACTCCAGCCCTATTGCATGCATATATATTTTAAATGCTGTCGTGTTCATCCTCAATGCACTTGGTGACACTGCCTAATCTGGGTTGTTTTCCTTCTCATTTTTCCTGAGGCTTTTCTTCACTTCGATTCTTCTTTTTAACATGTATTTCCATCCTGTTGATATTATACTATGCTCTCGGTCATTTACGGTGGAGTTTGTATTAAGTATTTTTATTGCTTCATGTTTTAGGGCATAATGGTGTGAGTTAGTTATATGGAGCTATATTTTAGAATTTGGGGGTTTTAAGGTTAATAGGATTAAAGTTATGAGTTTTAGATAAGGTGGTAGATTGTTTATTATATTTTAAGTCGGATAGATGTTCTGTTTCGCATTCTTTTATGTGACGTTTGGTCATACCTATGTACCGAATAAAAACTTTTTCCAGCACATTCGAAATGAAAAAGATCTCATTCGCTTTAAATATACTTCTGGCATTTATAAAATTGAATTTGATTTCGAAAACAATAATCAAGCATGATACAGTATGACCTAACGTCACATAAAAGAAAGTGAAACAGAACATCTATCCAACTTAAAATATAATAAACAATCTACCGCCTTATCTAAAACTCATAACTTTAATCCTACTCACCTTAATACCCCCAGTTTCCAAAAAATACCCCATATAACTCATTTACCCTAAAACGTGAAGCCATACAGATCCCACCATAAATGACCGAGAGCATAGTATAATACCAACAGAATGGCAACACTTGTTCAAAAGAAGAAACAAAGAAAAGAAAAGCCCCGGGAAAAATGAGAAGGAAAACTCAGAATAGGCAGTGTCACTAAATGAACCGAGGATGAACGCGAAAGCGCTCGAAATATACAACTATATGCACACAAAAAGGATGAACTTGAGATAGTTATAAAGTTAATTCAATCCTATGTAATTAATATGAATTTATAAAAGTATGTTTCTGAACAGAAACGGCAAAATAGTTAGGGGTGGGGGGGATTCAAAAAGTACAGAATGCATTTTTACTTTTTTTATTTTATTTATTTAATTGTTTTTAAAGAAAAGACGGTACATTTTTTACGTCAGGGTGCATTGACACTGAAGCAAAACCGAGCAAATTTGTGGTAACCTTTGAAAGATTTATAATGTGAATGCCGAGTTCATGAGTCATGACTAAAGATTAAATTTTCTGAAATTTTTGAGGGGAGGCTGAACCAGTTTTTTTCCTTCTTATGTAGGGGGGGGGGGGATTTTTTTTTTTTTTTTTTAAATAGAAATGGGATTTCATAATAATTATATTTTCTTAGAAAATATAAAGTGTTAAACATTTAAAAATATATGTAACACATTTTCTTTTCTTAACAAAGACTTTTATTATTAAAAAATTAGCCATTCTGTTTCATAACTACCAGTAGCTTTTCCTTGTTCAAAACAACAAAACCTAGTCAAACTAGTCAAATTATCGTTCAACTATTAATTTTGGGTAGGATGTGATTTAACTGTTGATGTGCTTTGCACATGGTTTGACTTTACTCATAGGTCTTATTGTGTCCAAATGATGTAGAATAATTTTGAGAAAGCAAAAAGAATTTTAAAAAGGGATCCTCTTAATTAATCCTCCTAATAAAACAAGATGAAATGGAGTTGTATTTATGTTCGAAAGTCTGGAAAATGGAAAAGAATCTCTTCAAGAAATTGCTATTATGAAAGGTGTGAATGTGGATAAGGCAGGCTATATTAGACAATGATGTTTTCTGAATACAAATTATACAGAATTTTTTGCTGATTTTCAAACCTATAAATTTAGCTATATATGAAAGTCAGAATCAAATGACGTTCTGCTGTCTGATGTTCCTCAACTTTGGTTTAATGTAGCAGATGCAATTTGTTAAAATTAAGCTGTTTCATTCTTAAATTAACAGGAAGACCAAAAAAAAGTTCTGAAAACTTTAATAAAGATAAATATATTTTGTTGCCAAGAAATCCATGCTGCAGCAAACTTTATTGGATTCGAGGTACAAGGGTCAGTGTTTGTCAGATAATGATACAATTTGTAATGCATTTGATTACATCATAAGAAAAGTAGTTAACTTTGCATTAGTTATGTCAAACGTAGCAGAACATAAAAGTCCGACTGGTTTTTCGAGCAGAATATCAGTTTGGGAATTGGCAAAGCATATTATAATCCTATCTGATGGTCTGGATTTTACTGCACAACCAGTATATCCACTTGCTTTATGTTTGTTACAAGTTCCTGGAACATCTGCAGTTTGTGACATAAACTGTTCAGCATTTGGAAATATATGCTCAAAACTGAAAAATAAACTGACTACAGAAAATGTTAAACTGGTTGCTATTCACTGAAATTTGGAAGTTTAATGAAAAATCCAGCATTCCAGTGGAATGTTCATCTCCTAGAAGTATTGATTCAATGATTTCAGATTCTGACTTGGAATGAAGTTAATCACCAAGATAAAATAAAAGTTTTATTCAAAGTTAATTGAACTTCAGATATTTAAAGCAACATTTTACTATTGATTTATTGTTATTTTTAATATAAAAATTATTAGCACACCAGTTAAGGTTATAAATCAAGTAGGCATATGTAATTTTTCTAAATTATGAAATAAAATTTTTTGACAGAAAGTTACAGTTTTTGGTTACACGCATTTATATATACAGTAGACTCCCGATTATCGGCGGTTCTATTATCCGCTTTGTGCATCATCCGCGGTCCTCAAGGGCCTGAATTTAAAAAGGAATTTAGAAATACAGAACAAACTTATTACAAAAAAAGTTGGAGGAGAGTAACGACCTTCAAGGCTTTTGGAGATATTACACGATTTTTGACAGCATTTATGGCATACACACTGCTTGGGAGGCAGTTAAGCAGTCTACATTGTTAAGGTCTTGGAGAAAAATTTTATCAAATGTGGAAATACTTTGGTAGAGTTTATAAAGGAGGAAGAAATTTCTGCTCATGATTTGGTAAATTTAGCTAAATCGGTTACTGGAGGAGAAAAAGTCAATGAAGGAAACATTGAAGAGTAGATTAATTGTGACGCTAATGATCCAGGTATTGAACACCTTACAGATGAACTAATTGTGGGCCAAGCATTAGACCCAGTTTCAGAAGATAGTGAAGAAGAAGAGGAAGAAGGAGATAAAACTCAGCAGAGGATGAGCCACATTACAGCCCTAGCACATGCAGATGGACTTATAAAATATCTCGTGGAACAGGACGATGTATCCTTTTGTGACAAAATGCTGGTAAAGAAACTGCAATCGCAAATTAAGAAAAAGGGTTTTAGTACAAAAAAACAAAAATGCTTGACTGATTTTTTTGTTAAAAAATAGAGCAAAATGTAGGTAGAAATTTTTATTAGTATGTTAAATTGTATATGTAGGCCATGCTTAACTGTTAATTAAATAGTATTGCTCAAAAGTCTTTATGTGTTGATTTACATCCCCTTTTTGATCATTTTGCGGATTATCTGCGGTTGTCTACTCCCCGTTCACCGCGGATAATTGGGAGTTTACTGTATATATATATATATATACATACACAAGATGTGTTAAAAAATTATCAAACCTTTAGTTGGCAAAAATACATTTATTAATTTGGAAATCCAAAACATTAATTCCCTTCAAAGTACCGTATATTTCCATGTATAAGCCGAGAATTTTTGGAAATTTTTTGGAAGCTGAAGTACAGGGGTCGACTTATATACGAGTTCACAAATTCTAGCACAAAACTTATATTAGAAACAATGATTGAATGCATACATTTTAAGCTTAAAAACTATATATAAAGTAAAATAGTGATATTAAACCTTATTTTAAAATAATTATCACATATAAAACTCTTAAATTAGCAATTTTAAATTTATTTCTAGAGTAGCTCGATATAGTCACGTGTGTTTACATTTCTTTCTTTTTTTTTTTGACCTGCCGATAGGTGACATCATCGGCAGATTGCATGAACAGAGTAACTTCTCTGTCTGATTCAGAAATAGTATAAGAGAAACTTGAAAAAACAGGACTACCGATCATATTTTTAATTTATACAATTAAATCATTTCTGTTTAAAATGTTTCTCGGCTTACACTATCAAAAAAAAGTGGCAAATCTTCTTTTTTTTTTTGAAGATTGCCTTGAGGCACTGATAAAAATACTCAAAAGTAGAAATATACAAAATAATTTAGATATGTCATAAAAAAAAAAATCAACGCAGTCGGTCTTTAAAGGCTTATTTATGCAAACATCCAGCGGCTGCAGTCTCAATGTTAGGCCTCCCGGTATTACGGCGACTATCATTTTCAGCTGCCAGCACTTGTCCTTCACCTGCTGTGTGTGCGAGCACGTCTGTTCGATGCCTGTGCTAGCCACCGTTCTGATAGGATTGGCAGAGTTAAAACTATTGCCGTTGGCGAACACACGCCGATTGTTTTGCGACATAACTAAGCAAGGTAAGGAATTCTATTGGATAAGCATGCATTTCATGCAATTTCATTGGACAGATTATCCTGAAAGTTTTATAGATTGGCAATATTTTTGCCGTTTTGGCGATATACTCACACTTTAAAAGAGTATTTTTTCAATTCGTCTTAAACATGGGTTTGCAATTTTGGGCAAATTTCTGAAGGGAAAAACATACTCTTGGCTTATATACGGATTGGCTTATATTCGGAAATGTACCACAGTCTCCTTGGTAATGCACACACTTGTCCCAGCATTCCTGCCATTACTGGAAACACTTCAGTTACACAATTTTTGGAATGTTGAGCAACCGTGTTGGTGCATTCTGCATGATGTCTTCTCTTAAATCAAATCGGGTCCCTCTCCTTTTTAACGGAATTTTCCGCTTGTGAAATAGCCAAAATCATATGGAGCCATATCGGGGTGAGTAGAGGGAGCGGGGAAATTAAATTATCTTACAGCTTTCATTATCAAAGTTAGTGTTTTCATGTGTGATACTGAACTTTAAAAAATATTTAAAGCAAAATATAAATATTATAAATTTTTTAATACATTATTTTATGCTAGAAAATTCAATATTTACGATTTTTCCTAGTAGAAATAAACCCCTTTAAGAAGAGGGGGAAAAATCTCTCGCTCATCCACACCATTCCCATTTCTAGTCATGATATGTGTATACGTTATACTCCAGTCAAACTGCAGAGAACAAGACATGCTGAGAAGTCACTGCACAATTAATTTCTGTATCATTTGTGCTTTATTTATTTTCAGTTTGTATGGGTAAAATAAATGTATGTGAATAATTCTTAAGTGTATTTAGATATCTCAGAGTTTTTCTGAAATAAGAAAGCTAACTTTTTTTACTTTTTCACAAGGTAGTGTTGTGTTGTAAAAGGTTCACATGGAAACAAGAAATTAAATAATTATTGTAACAAAATCGATCATATACTTGAAATTTTTATCTCCTTGGATTTTAAATAAGTTCCATACAAGTAAAAATAACAAAAACACAGCCTGTAATTTGCTGGATTGCTCGTTATTATATTAAAATCTACAACACAAAGAGAAGAGCTTCTTTATATGAAAACATTGAATTTTATTCACGTTTGTTGAATTAGGGCTTTGGTGGACTTCTTGCTTAGATAAATTGAATAATATTTACGATGATGGAAAGATAATTCTAAATTTAAAAGATTAATGTCAAGTTAGTTTTTTTTTTTCTTCTTTAAAACTTAAATAAAAGAGGAATCAAAATCATTATCAATTAAAAAGTAAAAGAAATAATTGGCCTTTCTATCCTCAGATCTCTCAGCTGATTCAAAGGTTTACAACACTTACAACCCAACTGATTAAAATTGCTACCTTCAAAAGCTAGAATACACTCGAGACTCTGTGTGGACCCACAGCGAGCATTGAACATGGAGGAAAACTGTAAGTGCAGAGCAAAGGAAGCATCACATATCAGTTGATGCAAGCACATAAGTTCTGGATCTGATATACATAGAAAGGCTGAAATGTAAAAAAAAAAAAGCATCTAGAATAGAGCTAGCATATTTAAAGTGAGTGAAGTAATTAAGAAGTGATAAATATATAATAAAAGTAAAGATTAAGGTTGAGTTACTGTTTAAAAAATTGATGTAGGAGTAAATAGTAAAACAAAAAAATTCTCTAAAAGTTTACTCAAAATGTATCAACATTTATATGTTGCAACTAGATGATGAAATAATACTCAAAGTTAACAGAATATAATTTTTTTCTTTCTTTTTTTAGAGTTGCTAATAAATTTCTTTGAATCTATGCATATATTTGCTTTTAGAAAACTTGACATCATACCTATAAAATTCTTGAGTAGTTTTATTTCTCTTTCAGATGGTAAAGGAAGTTTGAGTGGACATATGATGTAAGGTTATTTCTTATTCAGTTTCTGTAGAATTCCATTACTGTATCAAAAGACAAATATCCTATTCATTAGAAGAAAATATTCTTGCTTGATCTAAAAAAAAATAAAAAATGAAATAAAATCAGTCATCTAAAGACCAATTATGCATATTTAAAGGTAAAAAAAAAAAAAAAAAAAAAAGAGTTCTACACTAGTAAAAAAATTACTTGTTTTTTTTGAGCATTGTTAAAAATTAAAATCAAAATGTCTAAAGAAAATATTAATTAATTTGATTCAAAGTGATTTGTGTCCCAAAAAGTTCTCATTTCTTTTGCTACACATATATATGCTTTTTGAGTATTGTTAAGAAAGAAAATCAATCAAAATCACAAAAGGAAAATCGAATTTATTTCAAAGAATATGTGTAAAATATAATTGTGACTTTTGTCCCAGAATTCATTTTGAAGATTCATCTTGAGGTTTATTTTATTAGCCGTATTATACTTATTGAGTATTGTTAAGGAAGAAAATCAATTAAAATGTCTGACGAAAGACTGAATTTATTTGACACGGATTGTGTAAAACATTCTTGTGATTTGTGTCCCCGAATGTTCATTTCAAAGATTCATCTTCAGATTCATTCTGTTACTCATATGATTAAAAAAAATGTTGATTGCGATGAATGTCAGGCTGGATTCAACTGTATCTTCAAGTTAGATGAACATTTTGAAGTTCATAATATTCAAGAATTGTTTCCAGGTACCACAAAAGAAAAAGCTGTAGAAGAAACTGTGGACCTTCATGAAAGTCATAATGAAAATCCTTTTCTGGATATATCCCCTGGAGTTGAAGTTGAGACTTTAATGCAAAATGAACAGTCCGTTTCACCTGTTTTTGGGATTCGGTTGGTCTGTGATGTTTGTCAGTTAATGCTTATTGATGAATTTGAGATGGAAAAGCATGTTCAGACTCATAAAAATGATGTATTTGTCTGTGGAAAGTGTAACATAGAGATTTCTGGAAAAGATGCATTAGATGAACATTTTAAAATTCATACCACTACAGGTGCTTTTTTGTGTGATATTTGTCAAGAGCATTTTACAGAAAAAGAATTATTTGATTTACATCTTCAAGCTCATAATAATGAAATAGTTTTTGTTTGTGGTGAATGTCATAAACAGTTTTCTGAGAAATCTTCTTTAGATGAACATTTGCAAAATCATAACAGTGAAGCAGTTGCATGTGATGTAAGTCAGTTAAATATTACTAAAGAAGCTTTCTTAGATAAAAATCAAATGCATGACAACGAAACCATGGTACAGAATAATGCATGTCATGTAGAGTTTGCTAAAAAAGCAGACTTACATGATTATCAAACTGATTGCAAAGAAACAGTGCTGCAATGTAATGTATGTATGCAAAATTTTACTGACAGAGTTATTTTCAATGATCATATAAGATGCCATAATACTCAAACGATATTTGAATGTGGAATTTGTCATGTACATGTTAATGAATTAGCTGATATTGATGAGCATCTTAAAATTCATGACCATGGAACAACATTCAAATGTGGTATTTGCGCCAAAAGTTTTAAAGAAAAAACTGCCTTTGATAAACATCTCAAAATACACAATACTGAAACAGTATTTCTATGTCATGAAAAACCTCTACAACCAACCAATTTGGATAAACATCTTGAAACACACAATAATGAAGCTGAGTTTTCTCAGTCAATTAAAAGTAACGAAAATTTCCAAACTTCTAGTAAAAATCAGAATGTTTCTTCTAATATTTGTCAGAGAACTGTTATTGAATTGGCTGATATTGATGAGCATCTTAAAATTCATGACCATGGAATATCATTTAAATGTGGTATTTGCGCCAAAAGTTTTAAAGAAAAAACTGCCTTTGATAAACATCTCAAAATACACAATACTGAAATAGTATTTCTATGTCATGAAAAACCTCTACAACCAACCACTTTGGATAAACATCTTGAAACACACAATAATGAAGCTGAGTTATCTCAGTCAATTAAAAGTAACGGAAATTTCCAAACTTCTAGTGAAAATCGGAAAGTTTTCTCTAATATTTGTCAGAGAACTGTTATTGAAAAATCTGTTCTAAATGAGCATCTGAAGACCGTTGAATATGCTGAACATAACAACCATAAAGTAGCACCGTCGGTTGGCTGCATGAGCAGTAATGTGTCATCAGATGCTATTGAAAAATCATGTTCAACGGGGAAGCTTCAAAATGATCATGAAGGTTATCCTTTTGCTTGCAAAATGTGCCCAAGAAGATTTATTCGTGAATACCAATTAAAGAAACATTGGCGACGTACACATCCAGATTATGAAGAGTCTTTCTTATGCGGTTTCTGCGAAAAGCAGTTTACACAGAAAAGTCACTTAAGAAAGCATGTACGAATTCATTTACCTAAGGAATTTGCATGTAATATTTGTGATAAAAAATTCATTTCTAAAGATCGCCTATTTAACCATGTTCATGTTCATGCTGTTGTGAAGCCATTTACATGCGACATCTGCTTGTTGTCATTTAAAACGCAGTCTTTGTTAGATAAGCATTCTGTAACGCACCAGAGAAGATATATATGTAAAATATGCCCGAAGAGTTTTCGAACTCGTGGTACATTAAATGAACATATAGTCATCCACAATGGAGAGAAACCATTTGTATGTCAGATATGTGAAAAAAGATTTCCTCGTAAAAATGCTTTGCAAACCCACTTAAATATTCATAAAGGAGAAAAACCCTATGTCTGTCAAGTATGCCAGAAAAGCTTTATTCGCAAATCCTCTTTGCAAATTCATCTTTTAATTCACACAAATGAAAAGCCATTTGTTTGTGATACATGTAATAAAGGATTTAACAAAGAGGGTAATTTAAAACGTCACCAGCTTCTTCATAAAGATGTAAAGCCTTACATATGTGAATTTTGTGGAAAAGGGTTTTCAACACAATCTTATTTAAAGGAACATCTCTTTCATCATTCAGATGAAAAACCTTATCCATGTACAATGTGTGATAAAGGTTTTCTTTACCGGACTTTATTAGAAGCTCATCTTCGTGTACACACTGGAGAACGACCCTTTCTATGTGAAGCTTGTGGGAAACGCTTTTCTCAAAAAACCTGTTTGGATTTGCATGTTTTACGTCATGGTGGAGAAAAATCATTTAAATGTGACAAATGTGATAAAGCTTTTTACACATCTTCGTCTTTAAAATTACATCTCAGTGCTCATTCCTCAGAAAAACCTTTTGCCTGTGAAACTTGTGATAAAACTTTCAAGAAGAAGCATTCTCTTAAGAAGCATTTAAAACGAGTCCACTCAGATTTAGTGACATGTGCTGTAAAAAGATGATATGTTATATTTCTTAGAATAAAATATTTTCTTGAAAGATTTAACATAATGCATGTATTGAAATTCATTTATAAAAATTAGAAAAGCCTTAATAGTATTACTCTTGTCAGATTTTATATAATTCGTTTGACTTTAACTGATACCAAAAGTAAATAATAACACATGTTGATTGTCATTATGACAATATCTTTGTTTGTATAGGTACCAACAAAAGGCCACTCATTTTCTTATTTCATTAGTTTTTCGTACTTTTTCTTTTTTTTCTTTGATGATTTTGTGTAAATTTTATGGCTATTATATTTGTTGTGTGTTTTTTAAAGTGCAAATTATTGTCATAAACACCTGAAGAAAGAACTTTTTTGATAGTTGTATGTATTAAGCTAATAAGTCGAATATTTTTGTATTATTGTTAATGAAGATAAAAAATGAGTTTTTCTATGGAACAGGGTTCACATTAAAGGGTAGGATTGCAAAAATCTCACAATATTTTGAAAAATCCTACTCAAAAATATATCATAAGGGGGATCCCCCCCCCCCCTCAATTTTTTCACATTGCTTTTTGAGTGTTTCATCAATTTTTTAGTTCAGTTGGGTTGTTGGGTAGTATATTAATTGCTTTGAAGCCTCCAGTTATCTATCTTATCTAGAATTTCTTGATAAAAGGGGGGGGGGAATATGTAATTATTTCAAAATACTTCTTAATTGTGAATATTTGTTAAGAGGATATATGAAGTGTTTATTTTATCAACAAATAACTACAAACTGTAAAAACTAAAAATTGCAATAATTATTTATAAGGGATTTAGGTTATTCCAGTTACTGCACTTATGTCAAGCACTCTTTGAGTACTCAAAATCAAAATGAAAATAAATTTTGAAACAGATTAAGTAATAACTTGAGTAATTCCTTCTGCATTTCTGATGAAAATTTAGATTCTGAATATTGAAGCAGTATCTGTCCTTAGCCGCAAAAGGGGAAAGAAAGTAAATAAATAAATTTCCATTCTTAACATTTACTTGAAGTTTTGAAAATTGTTTAATTTGCAGTTGTAATTTTCTAAAAATAAATTTGCAAAATATAATTTATGTAATTTCTCACTTAAATTTGAAAGACCACACTTTATTGTTTTGTTAGAGTGGGAGAATCCCATTCAGTATTTTTTTCTAGTACAAACCCTGTGTAGGTTGAAGTGTTAGCAGAAAGGTTGACTTTAACGCATTATTTTTGGATAAAAAATGTTGCTATTTCAGCTGGAAAAGCGCAAAAATGGAATACATTGGTACTGGCTTAATGAAGTAACCTGTGTTTACTTTTGGTATCAGTTTTTCATGAACAGACTACAGTATCAAGCCGAAAATCTGGAATCGTCGTGGCAATTCCAGATTTTTGAATTTTCTGGATTTTTGGTCATGCCTAAAAAATATAATATTTTGGTTTAAGTACTTGGATAATATGCAAATTCAAGTAAAAAATAATATATTACAATTTTAAAATATATTCTGTAATATATTTTTTTTTTTTAATCAACTCTAGCAATAAATAAATAAATAAAATTGAAAAACAAAATGGATTTATTGAAATATGTACATACAAAAATTAGTACAAGTTACAAAAAAAGAAAAAGAAAAGCATACCATTTTAAAAATATTTCCGTGATTTTTTATTTTTTTTTCCTTTTAGAGGTTTATCAATTAAAAATTTCAGCATAATTGAAATAGAATATAGAATTTAGCTCTCAATTAGATAAATGTTTTAGAATTGTTACTATTACTAATCATCTCTCTCCTTTTTCAGACTTTGTAAATGCCGGTTTTGAAGATTAATAAGAAATAAAATACTTTTTTGGTTCTTTATTTAGATATATTTATACTTAAAAAAAAAAAAAAAAAATTGATGATGATTAACGCAGCCAAAATTGTCCGGATTTTCGGCTTCGTACTGTATAGAGGATATTTTTACTGGTCTCTTCTAAATAAAATATCTTTAATACAAAATTCTATAAATCAACATAATATTTCATAATCTTATTTTATACATTCTTATAATAATAATGTTACTCTGTAATCTTAATTTATTATTTTTTTTAAAGTATGAATTCATCAGCATCATATTTTTTTATTCATTGTAACAGCATCACTATAATATATTTCTTTGATTTAATAAAAATTTCATTTAGTATAATATTTAAATTTTATTTTAGATGTCTATTTAATTAACAGGTGTTTTTTTTTTTTTTTTTTTTTTTTCCAAATGTTTATTCTGTAATTTGTATTAAAATAGAGAGCATGACGTAGCTGTTGCTTAGAAGATTTCATATAATAAAACTGTCATGGGTGGCAAAATTGTGATTGATTGAAATTGATCTAAATTTGAATAGATTTTACATGTTGAAGCAGCATTGATACTTAACCATGAAAGGGAAAAGAAAAAAGTATCTTTTAACATTTACTTGATTTTTTACAATTCTTTGATTTGCATATTTGTAATTCTTGAAAGAGAGGGGGGGGGGGGGGGGGAAATTATAAATATAAACTATATAATTTCTCACACAAGTTTGAAAAATCCCACTTAAGTTTTTTGTCAGAGTTGGAGAATCCCACTCAATATATTTTTATGATGATCTATTAAGCATAGTAGAAGCCAAGCAACAAATACAAGATCATTGAAACACCAATGACCAATAAGATTTTTAAAAAAATTATCAGTGGATGAAATACACTAATGTAAAGAAACCAGATTTATTAATTAACAGCCTGCAAAACAAACGAATCAATAAAGTAACACAACAAATCTTAACTTAAAACCATAAACTTTATCAAAATTTATGAAAAAATAATTTAAGAAACATAAGGTAGGAAGGAAGGAGGCAGGTGGCAAGACTTGTGACTTGCCTATGGGGTTAAACTAGTTTCACGCTGGCAACACTCACCCAGCCTGCCATGACCAGAATAGGAGTCATATGGATTGAAAAGCAAAATTTCAAAGCAGATTGTTTGCATAGTATTAGTTTTATGAGTTATTAAACAGACATGCTGAAAAATTGCTAACTCTGAAAGGGTTTAATAAGAATTTATAAGGACTATAAAATCTTTGCTTAGACATAACTTTTATAGCTGTTCACACAGCCATTGATTCTGTTTTGATTTATTTTATGTTTGCTAAAATCTGTGGAATATATCGCCATCGTAATTAAGAGACAATATATGGGTGATAAATTTAAAAGAGTACCTTTTTTTTTTTGTGTGTGTGTGTGTATTGTCTGCATCTTTCTTATTACCAAAAAAAAAGAAAAACTTCCAACATTAGAAGTCTATATTTAATGTGGGCGTATTATTGGTTTGTTTAACTTCAAAATGTAAAAATTTGTTTTTTAAACGTATAAATTCTTGTGAATATTGTTAATAATTTTTAATCCAATCCTGCTTATTTGGTTAGAGTTAGATTGGCTGCTTCTTTCAACACTTTTTAACATTTTTTAGTTTGAAATTGAAGAGTCAAGTTAAGAATTAATTTAAATCTAACATACGAGTTTATATTGTAAAAAGGAGATTTTACATTTAGGAAGTGAAACAAACAATATCTTACATTAACCATCTGATTGCTGCTGACAGATATATCCAGTCACTGAGCTGTTCTTTTTTCCACACTACACTTAAGTTGAAAAAACATTATTTTTTTTACATTTAAAAAATTGTGCACTGAAAACATTACAATTCTACCCTTTCCAAAGGCAGTCAATGGGTTAAATATAATCGTAATTAATAAGTTTTAGTGTTGGAAGTCTTGTTGCATACATTAATTACAGATGTGCATATTACAAAAAACTAACATGTACCTACTCACTTAAATTGATTACTTTTTATGTTTACACAAGAGAAAATGATCATAAGAAATTTTGTAAAATTAGCATCTTAAAAAAAAAAAAAAAAGTATTTGTTTGAATTTAAATTTAAATTATATATAGAACCAGGGGTGCAGAATATGTCCGAACGCCTGGACGAGGTTCGGGGGAAATTTAAACTAACTGGGGAAATTCTGAATATATTTTTTAAGAGAAAATAAAAATATAAATAAAAAATAAAAAATAAAAATTTGCTGCTTTGGAGTTCTTATAATATACACTGACAGCGATATTTTTATATTACACTGTATACTTATTCTCTTAAAGATTTATTACATAGAACAAATGACTTTGTATAGCAAAGTAGATTTTTGCATTATTGAGGGAAATTTATACTGTGTTTGTGGGAAATTTCCGAGGTCTAAACATTTTCTGCACCCTTGTATAGCACTGAAACTTTAACAATAATAAATGATTTATAACTTATTTAAATTTTAAATGAAGCACAACATAATTATAAAATAAATTAAAAGACCTTACTTAGGCTTCATCTTCTGCAAGAAGCTTTTCGTGGGAGGATCCTTCCCCTTTTCCAATTGCAAATTGTGCTTGTGGGCCTTGGCTATTTATAGCTTTACTTCGTTCTTGTAATAGGTAGCGCCACTGCGGATCTATTTTGGCGGACTCGTGGTCATTAATGGCGACATTATCACTAATTATCTCGATACTCTCCCAGTAAAACGCGTAAGTATGGTTATTGTAATTGGCCAATTTTTCAACTTCATTAAATTTAATATCTATTTTATTTTCGTAATATGTTCAAGCAAGCGCGGTAGTAAATCGGGCAAATTTAATATCATTTTCATGTTCTTTGAGTCGTGTTTTTATTTTTCTTTTCGTAACTGTTATGTAACTTCCGGTATTTTTATTGGGGTATTCTATAGGGATTTTATAAACTCCGGCGGTTTCAAGAGGGGGAATAATATCTTTATCGTTTCTTATAATTTGGAAAATATTTGGTTGGGATGTTTAAATTAAATTTATTAGCGGTATTTTTTACTTTATTTGAGGTTCCTTGATTATATGGTATTGAAAATGTAAACTTTTGTTGCGTTTTCTGATGGTTAGGAATTTGATTTAACTGTTTTACTCTTTTTTTATATAATTTTTCAACAAGGAATTTAGGATATCCGGCTTCAACGGTTAATTTTTTAATAAATTTAAGTTCTTTATTATTAAGTCTTTTTTATTATTGCATATTAATATTGCGCGATTAACTTAACTGCAGATTGTGTTAATTTTATATCGATAAGGGGTTTTGCTTCTATTGTTAACTATTTCATTGCTGGCCATTGGTTTCCTGTAAACAGTGGTTCTTATTTTATTATTTTCACGTTTAATTTTCACATCTAAATAGTTAATTTCGTTATCTGCTCGGGTTCATAAGTAAATTTAATATGTATAATATGAAAAGGATTAAAGTTATATTTTAAAAAATTTCAATACCTTAAAATTTATACTTTAAAAGCAACGTATATATTTCGGCATGCCATCGCAGCCCTCTTCAGCATTGCAAATGATGAACTTGTATTGCCGGAACTTCAAAGTAAACAAACCTCCCTCGCCGACGTTCTAATTTCACTTCACTTCTTGATTTCCAGTACCTGTTGCCATTCTTCAGGGATTAAACTGTGTTCATGGTCATTAACAGAAGAAGGAGTGGTTAGTATTTCTATGGCTTCACGCTTTAATGCAAACTTATGATTGTTATAGTGGGCTATTTTTTGAGTGTTAATGGTGTTAAGATTCACTACTGCTATTCCTTTCTGTAGCGGGGCCACCAACAAAATCAAATACGAAGCAGCCAAACATAATATAAATATCCCAACCAAATCAAATAAAAACATTTTCCAACATCTCTGGAATGAAAAAGACCCTATTCCGTTTAAAGACACTTCAGGCATCTACAAAATAGACTTTAATTTTGAGGACCAAACACAAGCTTGCTACATAGGTATGACCAAGAGACCCATAAAAGAACGCGAAAAAGAACATATTTCCGATCTTAAACTTAATAAATTTTCTACCGCACTCTCTACCACCCATAACAATAATCCCATTAATCTTAACACCATTAACACTCAAAAAATAGCCCACTATAACAATCATAAGTTTGCATTAAAGCACGAAGCCATAGAAATACTAACCACTCCTTCTTCTGTTAATGACCATGAACACAGTTTAATCCCTGAAGAATGGGAACAGGTACTGGAAATCAAGAAGTGAAGTGAAATTAGAATGTCGGCGAGGGAGGTTTGTTTACTTTGAAGTTCCGGCAATACAAGTTCATCATTTGCAACGTTGAAGAGGGCTGCGATGGCATGCCGAAATATATACGTTGCTTTTAAAAAATAAATTTTAAGGTATTGAAATTTTTTAAAATGTAAATTTAATATTTCATAAGTAAATTTTAATAAATTTCTGACCTAATAAACCAAGCAATAACTAATAAATATGAAACTCCCATTGCTAACACATTATAGCCACCAGTAACCTAATTCTACGCGAAAGTTATTTCAGATTCAACAACGTCGTATATAAACAAAATATGGGGGTGCCAATGGAATCACCCATTTCAGAGATAATAGCTGAATTTAAATTAAGAACACTCGAAGAAGATATTTTTTAGTTAATGAAAGATAAAATCATTTTTTGGGTTAGGTACGTAGATGACATTTTTGCGATAACTAATAAAGATATAATATAGATGAAATACTTAATGAATTAAATCTGCTAGACAAAAATATTAAATTTACTTAAGAACCTGAGCAGGATAACGAAATTAACTATTTAGATGTGAAAATAAACTTAAATTTATTTAAAAATTAACCGTTGAAGCCAGATATTCTAAATTCCTTGTTGAAAAATTATATAAAAAAAGAGTAAAACTGTTAAATCAAATTCCTAACCATCAGAAAACGCAACAAAAGTTTACATTTTCAATACCATATAATCAAGGAACCTCAAATAAAGTAAAAAAATACTGCTAATAAATTTAATTTAAACATCCCAATAAAGCCCAACCCAAATATTTTCCAAATTATAAGAAACAATAAAGATATTATTCCCCCTCTTGAAACCGCCGGAGTTTATAAAATCCCTATAGAATACCCCGATAAAAATAACGGAAGTTACATAGGAGTTACGAAAAGAACATGAAAATGATATTAAATTTGCCCGATTTACTACCGTGCTTGCTCGAACATATTACGAAAATAAAATAGATATTAAATTTAATAACGTTGAAAAATTGGCCAATTACAATAACCATACTTACGCGTTTTACCGGGAGAGTATCGAGATTAATTAGTGATAATGTCGCCCTTAATGACCACGAGTCCGCCAAAATAGATCCGCAGTGGTGCTACCTATTACAAGAACGAAGTAAAGCTATAAATAGCCAAGGCCCACAAGCACAGTTTGCAATTGAAAAAGGGGGAGGATCCTCCCACGAAAAGCTTCTTGCAGAAGATGAAGCCTAAGTAAGGTCTTTTAATTTATTTTATAATTATTTTATAAATGATTTATGTTTAC